>VUYV01000026.1:5939233-6075504 GCA_008711295.1 Anarhynchus alexandrinus
TTGATAGTCTTGACTTAGCTGCAGATATGGTAGGTGTTACCCAGCACACCTCAAGTTTGGGATATTTGCTTCCCCCAAATAAAAGTTGTCTGCATTAAAAAACCATTGCACATAACTCTGCACAGCTTGATATGTAAAACCGCCTTTGCAGAATAAATGCTCAAGAATAAATCTTGCTTGACGAATAAATTGCCTCTTGCTCTCCTTAGCTTTTTCAGGTGAGGCAGAGATACAATGTAGAGTCAGCTAATGCACAGACCTAGCAGAAAAATGGATCTTTTTTCCTGCATTAGGCATGTGATCAGAGGAGATACTTGAGACAACTCTATCACAGGTGCAGTTGAATCAATAAAGTGTATTAATTTATTTTTTTTTCCCCCAGATGACTCCTCTTCTTCCATTTTATAAATTCCTATTTTTAACAAGAGAAAGGTAAGCAGGTATTATTCAGTACAATGTTTAATGTCATACGATCTCCTTTTCTGGCACGCTGTTGCTTGAATAGGCCACCTTCAGCAGTTTTAAGAAGGTGGGGTTTTTTTGCATATTGTTTTCACTTAGGGCAGTGCAAATTTCTTTGGAAATCTATGACAACCAATTAAGTAAATGAGAAAATAGAATGCTTGTAATTAAGATAATCAAGCTACATGAAATCTACCCTACTAGTGCTAATATCTGTATATCTCCAAGCTGTATATTAATTAAACACCATGTAAGCGTTGCAATTAGACTTACGCTGCAATGGTGAAAACGGGAGAAAAATGATTGGAGGGGTTTTTACTGTATGTGAAACACTTAGTTCTTTAAAAGCATCTTGTTATGATTTGTAAGGTTGCTGCAGACACTCCTGGGATGCCTGGGGACTCTGTAGCAGTCTTCAGATGCTTCTGAAACAGATGACCCAAAGGAAATAGGCTTTGGTTTGCAAAAGCTATATTTCTTCTCGGGGGTGTGTGTTACTTTCCCCTCAATTTTATGAACGAGTTTGGGTTACTGAGCTCTGAAACCAGTAGTCAAAGAGGTTAGATATTTTGTCCTACATGGGGAACTGCAAAGGATAGAATGGAGAGAGAGGAATTATTCATCTAAAAGAAGGGACTCTGTCCTGCTTTTATGTTCTCTTGTTTGTGTTTTAAATTTGATGTGAAGACCCTAAGGTCGCCCAGGCCTTCCTACTGGACAAAGCATCACCTTAATATATTTGTATTGGGAGACAAACGCTACTTGAGACTGGCTTGAATAATCTGGGTGTGCTCAGATTGTGTTTTTCATTTATTTCCTGGTGCTTTTGGGGGGCTTGTGGAAGCAAAAGTCTCTGTCACGGTTAGTGTGGGAGGCAGGAGGAGCCCTTTCCTCCGTATGGGTACCCTTCTGGTGGTCACACAGCAACTTCAGAGTGAGTTTATTGTGGTTTTATGAGGTGTGGGTTTGGGGATATTTGTGCTTTCTCTTTTTCTCTTGTGTGTAGCTTTTGATGGCTGCAAGCATATGCATTAAAGTACTATGGAGGTAGTGGAAGAATCATGTTGCAGGGCCAAAACTGGTCTTGTTAGCTGGGGATGCCAAAGCAGCTGAATAGGGCAAAGCAAATGATGAACCCATATCCGCTAATGTGCCAGATATTGCCATGGCTATTTTAAGATTAAGTCTTTGGAGTCAAATGAAGTAGTACACCTGATCAGTGTGGACATTAGCTTGATGAAGTTGTTGCACAAATAATGAATAAAAGTAATATTTTTGTTGTGTTTATTTTTTCCAATTATTCTTTAAAAATCTGCTTTTACAGCACAATGTTCTTCCTTATGACAAACGAGCCTATTCACTGCGATTGTGTTTTCAGATAATACCGTTTACGTTTCTAGAAAGAAATGAAAAAGAAAAGTGTACAGGACACCTTCAGTTTTTCATTTGACTTTGTTCTTAATTTTTTTTATTATTTGACATTGATACAAAAAAATAGTATCTTGATTAGCAGCTTTGCTGGCAATCCCACAAAACTGTAAATAATACTTTAATCTAAAAGAATGCACTCCTACAGACACTATAGATAAAACAATATATACAATTTAGACAAATAAATACATAAGTACAGCCAGTCATATATAATGATACACCTAAAGTTTGGTTACTGTTGACAAGCTTTTCTAGTTAATTACACTCTTCATTTACAAATTGCCATTGCCATCTACATTATAAAGACAAAAAAAAATCCCAATAAAGAATCAAAATTGATACTTAACATTATTATTAGGAAAGACAGAAAATGAACCTTGAGGCTTCTGTTTAAATACTCTCATGGTTTTAGAAAAAAAAATGCTTTTGTGAAAAACTCCTCCTAAAGAGAGGCATTCCCCCCCCCCCCAGCTTCTTTGCTCAATGTGCTTTGTTCACGTATGTTTTGGAATCAAAATGTCACACATCTGGAGTGACTAGAAGCCAGCACATCTTAACCAAGTTGTCATTTGTCCCCTGCCTAGTGAAACAGAATGACCTTTAAGTAACATAAATATTTCTTTTGGTTAAAGGAAGCCCAATGCAAACACTTGTTAACCATGCCCCATGTGGCACAAATACTGCTGGGTGGAAGGGACAGCAAGCTGTCCCTGTGAGTAGATATATTGCTCCCTTTCTAGCTCCAGGTTGCAATACTGCAATTTCTGAGCAAAGAGAAAATAATAAATCTGTTACCTAAGTGTAACAAGCTAGTGAAGTCTAGTATCAGAAAATTAATAGAAGTATAAAATTAGGCTTTTGTTGTGTTCTTTTAAATTCACTAGACAATAAAAGAAAAAAAAATCTTGTACATTCAAAAGTTAGGGCACACATGCTTAAGGCTCTTGAAACACTGGACAAATATAATGCCTAACTCAGCTCCATGCATAACAGAATACTACATAGCAAGCAGACTCTACATATATATACAGCTGAATACAGAAGAAAATGCCTTAGAAATATGTACATCAATTCCAAGAAGAACATTTACATTTCTGTTGAAGATCTATCTATTTATAAATGTCAGGAAATATATTTTTGGGGATACTATTTTCAAGGTGTACCTTCCAATCATTAATGCAGTCTACTTGTACTCGGAGAAATTCAAGGCTACTGTGCTACTCGAGCCCTGAGGTATCTGGCTTGGGAGCCCTGCTGTCCTCTTGGTTGCTAACCAAAGGCCACACAAGTGTCAGCAGGAGAAGTAAGGCCACCAAATCCATTCGGTTGCAGATTCAGAAACCCCAAATTACTGCACAGTGCAGAGGGATAGCAGAAGTGATTGCAGCCTGTGGGTTGAAATTATTACAAACTGTGTTCCTGGTAGGACAGTATCCATGCTGTCCAATTTACCCAAGGGCTGGGGATTAATTCCAACGTGGTTTCCCTTTCTAAACCTCATATTCTGGTGCTTGGTTAAGGAAAGCTGAACTTCACCCAGTCATTGTGTGTGTATAATGTATTCATCTATGCAATTAGTTGGACCTTGTTTAGCTAGAGTTCTGAGTTTGACAGGAAGCAAGAGCAACTTTAACAAGGACTAGGTCACCTAGGGAAGGATAAATCTTAATTACAATGCAAGAGATTCACTATTTTATATAAAATTACCGATTTTCATTTATGAAGGATGCACAAGCTCCTGTTGATTAACAATAACTCCCGGGCTATCTGTTGTAGCTTCACCTTCAGATCTGAAGTAGATCTCTCTGAGATACTTACTGCTTGTGGCTTGAAGGCCAGGTACACTTTACCTTATTTACAAGTAGTTCCTTTCAAAACGATAGTGCTGCATCTGTGAATAAGACTAACAACTTGTCATGAAACTACAAAACTTTTGGGGTAGCATCTTCATTTCTCTGTTACTGTTGCAAAGTGCTATGTACACCTATGGCAAAATCAGGTCAGAGTTTTCCTTTAAATTCTTATTCAGTTAATTTCTGACAACTTTATAGACATCCTGAAAAATGTACGGACTTAACAGTTTTTCATACGTTACACACAATGCCACCTGAAATGAATGAGACTTTTGTGTGTGCTGTGGATGGGGTGAGTAATCTACAGCTAATAACATATTTGGTGAGTTTTGTATCTTTGTAACTTGCCTGTGAATTCTTTGTTCCAAGTTATTTGCTGATCAATGTCATATTTTAGCTGTTTGTTAGAAGGTGGTGCTGAATAGAGAGGGCTTGAATGTATTGAAGAATTTTCCAGGAAATAATTTTCATAACATTTCATTAACATTCAAAACACATAAGCACATTATGACACCTGAATAAAACCTTGTGTATTTGATTTCTGTTGCATGCTCTGGGGATCTCTTGAGCGGGACCTCAGACCCCATCATTGGCTCTATGATGAGTAACCTGGGAGCTGCAGATTTGTAACAAAGGCTAGAATTTATTTTTCTTTAATAGGTGATTCTTAAAAGCCCTCTATAGACCTTACCCTTAAAAAGATGCTTTTGTGTTACTTTTTTTTTTAGGTAAATCGTGTACTGACTGGTGTTAAAGAAATATGCTGTTTACTGACACTTTTATCGTTCAGTGTAATTATATATTGCTATGCAAGATGCTTAATGAAGATATTCACTGATACTAACAAGAAACGTTGCACTTGCTTTGAGATCAAAAGTTAAAAGATATTCATACTTTTATCATGTGTTTTTAAGAGAGTTTTTCATACATCTCCCCTGTCTTATTTCACCTACAGATTCCACTTCATTTTAAAATTGTGTTAAATCTTTTAGAGGCTACTTGAGCCAGTGGAAAGAAATGGGGTATCTTCTGAAATAATTTAAAGGAATACCATTTGGTGGATAAAAATATACTTCAGTCTGTGGGTTTGTTTCTAAGGCCTATAAGACTTTGATGTTCTTACCTGTCTAAATTCTGCTATTATACGGTCAGTAAGCTGTTTGGGAATTGCACACATTGTACTATAAAATATACACGTCAAGATAGGCGTGTAAGGTCAGTGCAAATGTATACTGCTTAATTTATTAACAAAGCTCTAAATAGAGATGGTTGTAGGGTGTCAAAAAAGGAACAAAATTGTATTTGTAATTCTTCATTTCTTAGGGCCTGAGTCTTATCTCAGAGGCTGGGGCATGAACTGTTAAGCAGCTCATGATAGTTTATTACTGTCCTTTACATACAGATGCAGGAGCTGATATGTGTGATAGAGGATAATATACAAAATCTGAGATTTGATTCTAGATCCTTTCAGTTGGTGTAATGTCCTCATGAAAAGAGCCTGAAGTCTGTAAACCAGTAGTCAAAATGAGAATGAAAAATCAGTCATTAAAAATCCTCTCACAGTTAATATCCCACAGTTTAACCTGTAAATCAGCAGATCACTTTGTCAAAAGATAACCAGGCTAAATCAAAATTTTTAAAAAAAAGGTATTTACATCTGTAAAAATCTTAACATCTAAGATGTTTCTTGCTGGACATGTCATTCCAAATTCTGTGCATTTCTTCTGGTGTTATCTGGTGCACCGTGATCACCCTGCGATACCTGCACAAGCTGTAGGCCATTTTCCAGTGATTGAAGCCACTGTTTTGGAAGGGGTGAATGCCCAGCTTCCGAAGACAGAGTCCAACGTACACGTCTTCAAGATGAAGAAGTCTGGTGTGAAGGGAGGTTTTGTAAATCAGTTCCGCTACGTCAGCTGAAAATATGTAGCCCGTGCCTGAACAGAAGGGTGGATAATTGCTGTCGGGATACAAATCTCTCGGCATGTACCACTTACTGCGAACATCTCGTATTGGTCCTCCATTTATAACGTAACCTGTGAAGTACCTTCTCCTTGGCTTGGTGTTAGGTTTGAGCAGCTTATAAATAAGATTATCCATATTTACAAAAATGTCACTGTCTGTCTTCATAACATACTTTGCTTTTGAACAAAACGTTGCTACCCACCTCATCCCCATCAACGTTTTCAGAGTGAGGTTATGATAAGAGTCAATAAAATCCTCCACAATAATGTCATGAAAAATTTGGCTTTCTTGCTCTACCATTTGATTTAACACAGGATCTGTGTTTTTTCCAAGAAGAAATAGTGTGGCGATTTTAATTCCTTTAAAGTTGTTTTCGTCTCCCCACGTTTCTCGAATGGCTTGCCTTGCATCAAACTCTTTGTGAGTTGTGCTGATAAGAATGACCAAGAATGGGACACTCTTCTCACATTTGTTGGGTTCATTGATAAGAAAGTCAAAGGAATGTGGATTTATAGGTCGCGTTCTTATGTTGCCAAAGGAAACGTTTTTTCTGGCTATGGATATGCTACTGAGCTGTCTGTGGCCAGTGTAGGAAGAAGTAGGACGAGTTATACTTAAGTACCAAAGAGCGCTTGCCCAACAAACTACTGTCAAAACATATAAGCATGAGACCTTTGAAGCCATTGTTCCTCTAGCTCTTCTATTCCATGTGATGAATAAATAGCCTTCGTACCATGAGTGCACCTATGTCCCAGAGAGGCAGCATATTATTAATGAAATTTGAAAGTTCGATTTAGAGAAAAACCTCTGTAATCATTCATGGATCTCAAGTAGGAGCTATTAACCCTGATGATACTCAGCTTTTCTTCTTTTACTACCAGTGGCTTCCATTTCTTGGAATTTTCTGTTATTTCTGAAAAATATGAAGAAAAATTTTCTGTTGCTCGATCATAAAAGCCTAGAGCAAGAAAAATGAGCTTAAATATGACTGGCCATTAACAAGCTAATTTCTCAAATACTCTTTTATTTTCTCATGAGGTACCACGATGTAAGATAGCGTACTAGAATATAGCAGTATAACTGAAGTAATGGTTTTATGATTGATAGTTTCTCATAGATTATAATATATAGAAAAGTTTAAGCCTGCATAGCATGTTGGCTATTTAGGTAATTTTAAAGGTAAACAAAAATAATTTTCTCGTTTCTATCATTTTCTTGCTTCCTAGCATTTTTTTTCTGGACAATCTTTCAGAATATGCTTTGGAACATTTTAAAATTATTTAAAGAATGAAAAATAATGTACTTTATCTTAGGATTAATAGCATCAGTGGCAACTATGCACAGGAATATCTACAAATCCCTTTTGGTCTAAATGTTGTTAATGTCTGTCACTCTAACAAGAGCATGCTTTGGTGGAAATCAGACAGAAAGGTACAGGAGGGAGAGATACATATGTTTTCTTACCCATGTAAAGATCAGTGCCCGAGTAGACTCCAGAAAAGTCTAGAAATAAATGAACACAGTTCGGTTATTCTTGGTGGCTTCCTTCTTTACTTTTCACGAGCAAACATCATTTGTATGCCATGTAAGATAAATCACGATGGAAGGCTATTAACGGTGTCACTTCGCTGACCTGCCTGCAGAGCGCTTGCCTACCCGACCAGGCTCCCTGCCCTGGCAGCCCTTCCCCGCGGCTGCGCCGGTCCTGCCTCTGGCACCGGGGAGCTTTGAGGCTTCCCTGGATCCAGGGAATGGGCCAGCCCTGAAGCTTGCTTTGCTCTTAGCGTGTTTCCTGGGAACCAGTTCTATTTATCATCATTTCATCAATATGAGACAAGCTGCGTTAAGCCTGCTGCATCAGTGCCAACTCCTCCAAGGCACACCAGTAGCAGGAGAGTGCCTGTAGGCTTCATGTTCCAGGGTTTTACCACTGCATTGCTTCAGAGCTAAAACACAGTAGAAGCATGCAACAGATAAGCTTTACACAAGAGCTTTTGAAATATTTAATATTTACTTTGGATAGAACAAAACATCTATGGATTCACATAAAAAGATAGAAGCCCCATCTTAGAAATGTCCTTTCTGTTTCCACACCGCTTTGAAACGTTGCTTGGATTACATCAAAATGCTTTTTAAGGATGCTTTTTTTTTAAGTGTCTTCCCCCCCCACTGGGTATGTATGGTNGCTTGAATTACATAAAAATGCTTTTTAAGGATGCTTTTTTTTAAGTGTCTTCCCCCCCCACTGGGTATGTATGGTCTCTTTTTCCTTTCTCCGAAAGCAGATGAGAGTGTGGCACCGTGGCAGGGTCTCCCGTCAGCGATCTGTTGCTTGGGGTTTGTGCAGACAGAGCCCCCTCGGCAGGCTATCGGAGTTGGAGGACTGTTAGCCTGTGTTACTGTATCACACTGAGGTGCAAAACCAGCAGAGAAACAACCTCAGCATTTGCTAAATATATACCGACTGTAGTCTCCTTATATGTTCTTACAGCTAGCGCTGTCCTGCTAGTCTTCGTTACATGCACTTTTAGCTGTTTAATGACCAGAACCCGCACACCCCTCTCCCCCTCCACGTAATAGGAAAAGGTGAATTTGTGGCCTGTTTCAGAGCTTTATCAGTTTCAATCGATTTTGCCCTGTAACCAGCAATTTAATGAGGTAGAGGTGATCTTCTTTGCTGCTTGTCACGGGACTTGGGGTTTGTGATCTTTTCCTACCAAGCAGTACCAGTAAACGTTTGGGAGCAGTATATTTAAATGAGGCCTTTAATTGCCCCATAGGGCTGCAGAGCACAATGATCTTGGCACACACATGTACATCCTTGTAAATAAATACATTTGTGATAAATATATAAACAAATGCTACCATAATGTCTGGAGAGGGGATCTGTCTTTCTGTAACAACCTACAGGGCTCACTGGGACACAGTTCTGAGAAAGGCAAAACACGTCCCTGATCTGGTAGGTTGGGGTTTTTTTCTGGCTTCGTTGTGAAACTCCGATAACCACCCCCACTGCAAAGCCCAGCAGGGAAAAACACCAAGCATGAAATGTCATAATGTAATGAAAACATAACAGTCTAAGGTCTAGAAGATTGTGGTAATAAAGAAATACGGCAGTCGTGGATAGGAGATGTAGAGTGTGAGCTATGTAGGTCAGTGTAATTAATAGACTTCAGCATTAAGGTCTCACAAATACTTCTAATATTCTGCGTATAATGCATTATTTTAGGAAACTTTATATTGCATTCTCTAAACATGTATACTCTTCTACATCTTTCCTTTAAAAAAGGCAGGTGTGTTAGTTACCATGTGGATACTGTGCAGATATCTGAGGGAAAGGAAAACTGTAACCAATGCTTCTCGCAAACTGCAAAATTACATAAAATAGCTTTTCAGTCCAGCAATTCCATGGCTGTGATGCCCAATCTCATGTGCTTTGAAAGGATTAGAAGTAACGAAATCCTTACACCATTTTGAAGAAAGATTCCACGCTATTGGGGGGAATTTTTTGCTCAGTTATGAAATCTACAGCTAACTGTTTCTTCAGGATGAATATTTCTTATATTGGCTCTTGGATTGCTGTCTCTTGAAATAAGTTTATCTTTTTCTGTTGTGTGTTTGGTTTGGGATTTTTGTTTGTTTGTTTTGCCTATTTTTAAAGAAAAATAAGAGTTTAGATGGTGTTCTTCGGTTTAGAGTGTTTTCCACCATACCTGTGGTAATGTTGAGCAAAGCATGTGTGAAGTCGTTAAGGATGAACTGGCTGTCCTGACAAGTGAAATCTTAGATTTAATTATTTTTTAGGAATATTGAGTGTAAAAACAAGAAGAGAACTCTCAGCTTTCCTGATGGGGGTCTCTGCTATTCCTACTCCGCTATGAGGTGCAGATGAAAAGATTAAACTTCCCGTTCCTGCCTTACCTGAGCTTTTTGCTATACATGGGGAAAAGATTTGGAAGAAAATAGCACCAAAAAAAATTGGCAAATAGTGTAAATGCAAACCAAAATTTACTGAGGAGTCTTGGTCTGCTATTTTAGCTGAGATTATTATCACCTTCAGGACTGATCCCTCTCACTCGTTGTAGGATCACAGAGGGGAGGGGGTTGGATAAGTAGCTATATCGTGTATTTTTTTGGCCATAAGGCAAATGCTCCTACAAATTATTTCTGGTAACATTGTTCCTGCACGGTAATTCCAATAATGTTTAGCTTGCACAAGCAAGAAAATACAGAGTTGATTATGCAGGGAAACATGAACTAAGCAGCGAAATATGTATTTTGTGATGATTTAGCAGTCAAGAATTTCAGAAGTTGCTAAACTCCATTATTAAAGACAATGCTAATTCATCAAGGACCTGAACAAGTGCCTAACTTAGACTTTATTAAAATTACTCCTGTATTGAATATATCTTGCAAAATTATTCACAGTATCAAAGTTTGTGACAGCAAACCTTTTCCTTGTCATGTGTTGTGACCTGAAACTAAACTTCGCAGCCATGTAATGTGCAGGATATCGAGGATGTGAGTTACAAGGAATGAAATCAGAGTGTAAAATTAACATGCTCAAATTATAGTGTGTTAAAACTTTTGTGTTATTTACTTACTTGGAAAAGAGAAGGAATAAAGTATGGGAACTAAGGTCACTACTTTGATCCAAATAACAACCAAAAGCACTTCAATGCCTGTGTGTTTTTGTGGTTCCTTTAGCAGTTTGCCCAGTTTTTCGCAACATTTTTAACCTAGTCAGTAGTAAATATCTCAAAAGCTGCCTTAAATGTCAAAATGTGTACCAAATTCATTAAGATATTGTGTTCCTAGTCATGATACTGGATTCAGTATATTGTTGTTATAAGGATGACTTTTGGGTTTTTTGGTTTTTTTTTTTTTAGTTTTGCTATGATGTTGAATTTGGTGTTGATATACGTTTGAAGGCCCTCTAACAGCAAGATATGGATTGTCACAGGGGGAGCAGAAAGCTTTTACCAGTTTTGGACTTTGTTGGGATAGGGTATGTCATGTTTGGGGACACTGGCACAGGCAAAGGGAAGTGTCACCTCCTTTGTTCTGTGGGTTAAAAGAAAGCTTTTTGAGCAGCAGCGATGTTAAGCTCTTGGATACTTGTTCTTAAAAATATTTTAATTTAATCTGTCCCTTTTCCCAACCTGGCTGTCATACTATTAGTAATCAAAGGCTCAAGTTTTGCTAGGGTAGATGATTGTACAAAGCAAATGTTTAGCATCGTGTTTCCACACTGTGACTCGAAGTTGTGCACTTAATTGTGCTACTCACAGCTCCTGCTGCGCGAGCCAGAGAAGCCACCCAGTCGGAGAACAGAAGCAGTACTGTGTAACTTCTGTAAGTAATTGACCTGATGGAGACTGTGAGTATTTGCAGCAAACCTTTTACGAGCTGACTGCACATCAAGAATAATCCTCCAGATAATGAGCACATTTGAGAATCTTGCTAACTGTTCATGGGCAATTTTCAGGCAGATGTCAAATGAGTTCAGCAACCATTACTCGCCAACTGCAATATTTTGCCAATATTTTTGGAACACTGCTGTCTCTGCTGAGACGTTGATCTTTTTCTTTCAAGAAAGCCCATCCTATGTAAGTGCATTTGCATTAATGTAACTAGATCACAGCGAACGCACATGATAGAAACCACAGCTCTTGAAGACTGGCACGTTGCCATAGTTGTAATCCATACCACATCGCTATTTACTGCTAAGGCATAACGTAGGTGCTGAGCAGAGGCAGTCACGATGCTGAGCCCCGGGGATGACCCCAGGTGAGAAGCCAAGGGAGGCCGCAGCTGCTCATCCTGACACCCTGGAGCCTGTTAGGCAGAGCACGACTGAGTCAAATTAACACTGTGCATCTCTGCCAAAATATACCTATTCCTTCCCCTGAAAAAAAGAAGGAATGCAGATGCTAAATTATTTAGTAAATGTAGCAAACTCTTTTCATTTTCCCTGAAGAGAGATTTTTGTAAGTTTTCTAGATCATGGCTTTTATCTGTATATAGACCAAGACACTGAAATGTCTTCACCATTTATGAAGTCCTTATATTACCGAAGGAAAAGTCTGTGATTATTACTGAGTCTTGTTGAGAAGATAATTATCCTGAACATTAAGAACACATCTACAAAGAAATCTGGGGATGCTGTTATGTTCTTGGCTGTATGTTTTCATTGTAATTTCTTGAGGAAATTCTGGACAGATGGCATAGGTGATTTAACAGGAGATTGCAAGCGCCTCTCTGGCAACTTCATTTGAAGATTTCTTAATATTCCAAATGCTTTTTCTGTGCCTGGGTGTAATGGACTTGAAATCAAATCAGTCCTGCAAAGGAGGACCTTCCTCTCTAAAATATGTGGACAGGGACTGTAAGAGATGTAGGAGCCACAGTCTTGGGTTGAGGGGAGGAAAGTACAAGCATTTATTTCTGGTCCATGCTTTTTAGAAAAATCAGTTGTTCCACTTTGGGGGATCCTAGCTGTCATATGTTAAAAGAGGCTGGCTTCCCTTCTCTTCCTTCAAAGACATCGAGAACAAATATTTTCTGAAAATCAGGCTATGTTTTAAGCTATGCTGTTTGTACATAGAGAATCATTCCTTGTTCACAGAAATATTGATGATGGGCTTTACCCTAGGTAGTAACTGAATGTGAAAGCAAGTATTTGCACAAGTGATCCTTTCATACTAGTAGTTCCCTTTTCATGAATGCTGATTTGTAGATGGTTTATGCTGTATTTCATCACTGAATCGATGAATTGATCTCTGGAAATAAATTTGGGATTTATAAATTATTTTTCAATATTTACTGCCTGCTCTTAATGTGAATTAAAAGTAAGAACGGCTGTGCATGAGGGAATTTTATGAAAAGCTTCTAAGTCTTATGTAGGGAAAATGCAAGTTTTACAATTTCCAGTAAACGTGCCCATGCTACCAAAACTTCTCTAACCTTTAAAGAGCTACTGCAGAGTCCTTTAAGAGTTAGGCTACTGTACGTGAAAGCAAATCTGTGTATGAGTGACTTTTCTGTATTTTCCACTTTATATTTTTTCAATGAATGTATCTCTATAAAAAAAAAAGGATTTTCTGTTCTTTTTCAAGAACTGCTGAGACAGCCTACATAAAACAATTAAACTGTATTTTTATTGCTTTTTTCTCATGCTTAAGAATGAATTATGCACCTATTTTTTTCTCAATGAAATAATTTGCATGTTGAAAAGGAAACAGTTTCCACCATGACTAAGCTGTGAAGTGCAGTTTTCACTTGCAGAAGATCGAACAGTTGAAAGAAATACTTAGGAATATTTGGATCAACACAAAAGTCAGATTTACCATGACTGAGGGGACTGGGATAAGTTACTGGTTAGGAAATGTGAGGTGGGATCTCAGTGTTGGTTTGAGCTGCCTTTCTTTCTGACTTGGTTTGTACATCAGGAGCTTTGTAGCTATAAATTCCCATATATGTTTTGCAGCTCAGGAAGCATTTTCTATGCAGAAAATATTTCCCGGCTTTCTCTGAGCACAGACTTGAGAGCTGCTAGGTTGGCCACACACCGTTCAGTGATTTTCATACTCACAGAGCACTCCTCAGGGAGTTGGGTGATAGCAGTCAGCCTCAGTATGACTGAGGAGTAGCTGCCTTCTCTTGTGGTGACTAGGAGCCTGGTCTGGACCAGATGTGGCTCCATGGGGCTTCTGTAGCTGCATTTTCTTCCTGTTAAATCTGGCTTTGAATAAAACTGGCCTTGGAGAGCACCCTATACTGGTGCTGGAGGACAAAGTGGTGATAGATCAAGATTCAAACTTGACCAAATTGGACACTGCATCTGTCTGGGTTTGGGTATTTCATAAGAGTAAAGCATTCACAGTTGGTTTGCTAATCAGAAAAAAAAAAGTATGATTTTGTAAAAACTGGTATTCATAGGAAATTGAATTATTTTTTTTATCCCACTTGGCATGTCTCAACATGACATTTTCAGTAGCCCTCTTACTGTTTTGGTCATTTTTTAAAACAACTCTTTTGGTCATAGTCACTGTATGTTTGTGACAGCCTAGTCTTCTCTGAAGTCTCCAACAGTGGCATCACACAACTGACTCCATGCGGAAGGAGGTGAAAGAGCAGACTAGACCCTGAGGACCATCTGTATGATGAGTGGGTTTCTAAAGTTTTAGCAAACCAGCTATGCTTGGTCAGATATCAGCCTGGAATAGTTAATAGCTAGATTTTACTCAACTCAAAATAATATTAAAACTTGGGACATGCCCACCAGCAGTTCTGTCTTGTTACATTGCTGTTGCAAGTGATTTATCTGGAGCCAGTGCATGCTGCTGTTAATGGGAGTTTTGCTGCTAACTTTAGTGGCAGGCGTTTTAAGTACATATTCTTTGAGCTAACTAAGGGGGAGAGAAAAGAAATGAAGAACATAAACTGAAAGAGCAAAATAATTTTAAGCAGAAATCTTTTTCTTTTCTTGCCTTTTCTTTCCTTTTCTTTTCTTTTCTTATTATTTTTTTCTTTTAAAGTTGCCCAGGAGATGTCAAGTGTCAGATCCATGCATTTTTTTCCCATGAATGCTTTTCAGGAGCATTCAGAAGCATTTTAAAAAACACTTTGTGACCTCATGTTGTGATAGGTCATTTGTGATTACATCAATCATGTCCTGTTACAGCAGTAACATGTAAATTGCATCTCAGTATGGTTATAAACTGATGCAAATAACATATTTCACTTTGGGTTACCATAGCCACAGCCATTATTTTCTTTAGCTATTGTGCTGTGCTCTATTGTGAAATTTCACAGCGAGGTTCCTTAGCTCATGTCACCACTGAATTGGTTACAATATTTTGCATCTAATGAAAGTTTAGAATAAAAAAAAAAGAGTCTTTGAGTTGTTAAAAAAAAAAATTAATTCAAGGGGCAAACCTTTAGAAGTGCTTTAACAAAATCTTTATTACTTGTGAAACAATTTTACATAATTTATTACCAGAGTCAATAGGTTAGATTACCTTCAAGTAATAGTGTTTGAAATCAAATAACTGCTGTTCTTGCCTTAACCTTCTTAAATCTCACTATTTCATTTCCTTTGTATTCACAGTGATGCCTGTGAAATGGTCGTCTGGGTTATGACACCAAGAATAGATGACAGTGACCTTGATTATATAGATGCCTACCCTAGCAGCACTGCCATTCTCAATTAATCTATGTCACAAAAAGTAGGAGTAACAATTATGTGAAGACTGGAACACCTGAAATCACACTTTACATTGTCTGTGGTGATGATAACTCATTGAACTGGATAATGAATCTACTTCCCATAATTCACATGTTATCAGGGGCATTGGAAGAAAAGTACAAACAATTAAAACTTTTGGATTTACTGGGAAAAGTTCTAAAATAGTTTTGAACCTGCCAACTATGGTATCTGCCATGATGCTTGGGGAACTTTGCTTTCAACCTTATCAAAACTGGGGGCACTTCAGGCTGGAAACATTGAATATTACTATGTATAAATACATTTTTATAAACTTGGAGTGTAGCTTTTCTTGACAGACAGTTACTGGAGGGCTTCTTCCCTATCTCAGGTGTATCTGTATGATACCTATATTTATTGTAATTGTTATATATCTTTTACCTGTGAATGATGGAGAGAGATTTTTTTTTTTAAACACTAAAAATTAGCTAGAATTCACACTATTTTCTCATTTCTTCCACAGCAATGAGGCTAGAAAATTTTGTGAACGGTGAGTTCAGGTGATGATATAATAGCATAGCTCAAAATTTTTGTGCTTAAGAAAAATCATTAGATATTATCAGATGCCCAAGGAAATTGCTGGATACTGTGACACTGTGGCTACATGGGCACTTCCCCCCCCTCCCCCGAAAATATTCACCATGTTGAAGGGTTCCCAGAGCCTTGCTTTGTCCACCCAAGAGCAGGTTGCAGGTCAGTTTTTTTCATGTTTGTATTACAGTAATTAATGTGAAGCTATGTTGTGAAGCATTTGTCATGGTAAGCTATTTATAACTCAAGCTTCAAGTTTCTAATTCCCTTTGTGAAGTGGTTGTGATACATTTAACACAAGCTGTTGCTTTCAAAATTGCACCTGTCTCTCACAGAACTGTAGCATTAAAAAAAAACCCCAACCAACCAACAAAATGACCTTTGTCTTCAACCTGGAAAATATGGCCCATACTTCAGCCAGATGACTTATTCTCAAATATGTGAAAAACCTTTCCTAGATTTACACTTTTTTCTTTTTTTCTTTGTAGTAGTTTTTTTTTTTGTAATTGGTTAATCACAATTGAGATTCCCCACTATATAGGAACATTTCTGAGCATAGTTTTCAGATAGCATAGCCTTAAATCTGGCAGAGACAAATAACTGCAGCTCTAACAGAGCCAGGTGTTGGCTGCCTGCAGCTGGCTGCACCCCCTCCCCTCCAGCTGTTAGGTTTTCCTGGGATGCTCCCCTGACGTCTCTCCAGCTGTGGCACTGAGCCCCTGCAGTGCCGGTTGGGCTTTCCAAACAAGTTACTTTCCAAGAGGACTATCCCTTCTCTGTAAAAGTGGGATTTGCTTCCTCTTTGCACTGAAAGGAGCTGGAATGACATTTTATTGGCTTGGCTGTTTGCCTTAAACACATGGAGCGGTGTGTTCCTGCTAAGGGCCTGGTGTAACCATCAGCTGGTGTACACGCTCGTGGGCCCAATGACCTCAGTGCAGCTTAGTCCAGCTGAGGGCCAGCACTTCTGGCTGTTAGCTATATATGATTGCCTTTACAGCGAAGACTGGAAACATATTTCTTTTCACTTTGTCATAATGAAATGGTAGATGGGGTTTGGCTCAAACTTAAATGAAAACCTACTTTTACTGGGGATTGAACGAGAAAAATTTCAGCTGCAGAAGAGAGCATTTTTTGCAAAGCTATTAACATTTGAGAGCAAGGTAGTGTCAGGCTCTTTCAGCTGGCACATATGGAGCATTTCAAAGACATGACCCTGTACGATTTGTCAGCATTTAGTTTTCTGAAACTTGCAATTTGAAAGGACCATTGCACAACGTTACACTTGCACATTCATAGAACATACAGTCAACCCAAGAGGCCCTTCCCCTTGTGGCAAGGATTTAAAAATGGGCTCATAGTAACTGGAGTTTTTTGGATGAATTAAATAAAGGAGTGCATGCTGTAGTAAACTGGTGAATATATATCCTTGTGAATCCACAGGAGTAAATTTGTCCTCATTCTTCTACGATATTTCAAAAGCGCAGCAAATTGTGTCTTCAGCTGAGACACAAGTTTGAAAAATACTGTTTGGGATCACAAATGGGTTGCCTCCTCCTTAGCTAAACTGTAAACCCACTCTGGGTTATCATCTATGCCTTCTTAGTCCACCTTCTTCCCCAAAAGAATGTTTCTTTATTTTTGCACTTTATTCCCTTTACGAAAAGTGTGAACGTTGTCTATTAGTCTCACTGAAAGAAACTTGGGTGTCTCTGGAGAAAGCAGCCACTTAACAGCTTTTCTATTTGTGCTCAGATCAGATTTTAACCTGAGCCCTATGAGAGTTGTTGTAGGCAAAAATTGAGGAAGTTTTCTCACAAACTGTTATTGATGAACAACGGTTCATGAGAATTTCTCAGTTAATAACTCTTATCTCCCAGCTGGGCAGAGTATGGCTGATAATCTCGGGTATCTAATAAAACTGCAGGAAGAACTGCATTCTGGTAAAGTGTAAATCTGAATTCCTGTTTCAATTCACTTTTATCACTTATGTCATTAGCGATGTCCTTCATGTGTACTTTTAAAGTTTTCACTAGGGAGCATAAATTTCAAGTCCTGAAGAACTGTGTGAGTAGTCAGGAATACTAACTGATTTCTTACATCTTTTGTCTGAGAGCCTTCCTAATTAGGGGTATTTGCAGTGACCGGTAACTAGGAAAATTGCAAACTTCTTCCAAATGTGTGTGTATGTGTGTTTGTCTTTCTTTCCCTGAACATAACAGGGCCCATTTCCGCGGGCTCATTATGCTGCCAGCACATTTTGCTTTCTCTTTTTCCTATTGTGACCAGTGAAGCGTAACCATTGCAATTGTGACTTCTCAGAATAATTGGAAACTCTCCAGTTTGTTTCTCCACCTGTAATTGTGTTGTCCCCAGTGGGCTGATGTAGGTGTAAATGTAGACTCATTGTCTATATTGAAGGATTTCTCAAAACATAGGCAAAGCAATGTTATGTAAAGGATGGCCTTAAGTATATTCAGAGTTGAAAAGCAGGGAAAACAGGCTTCCTCCACCTCCCAGCTTGACTTTTACTCAGACTCTACTGTGGCATGGGTAAAGCATGCGATCACAGTGGTGCTCTGGAGAAGATTATGCAGCAACTTGTACGCAGCATTGCTCAGTGCTTTCAGTTGCTCTGCTTTGGTGCGTTTCACCATTAGCATCACTGATGCCAAGGATGGCTGTCTGCCTTGATTCTGATGCAGCTCAACAGACAAAATTATCTTTTTATCACCCACTTTTCTTTGGGATGTGTTGGCTTCTGCTTGGATAGGAATATAATGCACTACTGATAGAAATCAACTTTGTGAAGCAATAAACAGTAAATATATTCTGTCGCTGTGCCCAAAGGGAATCATATCATACCTTAGTTATCTGTGTATTTGAGGCCAAGCCTTAAGGAGAAAGAGGGTACATGAATATATAGTGTAAAAATATAGATTGCTTCTCTTAGCTCTCCATCTGTGGACCTTCAAGAGCTTTATAAACACGAGCTCACTGAGCAGCTGTATACCCGAAGGAGGCGGGTAATACAGTAATAAAATCTGCCAAGCAAGTTTAAGGGTCCAAATCTTGATACGTACCTCAGGGTTGTAAGAATTAAACAGAGCAGTTTCACAGAGAGATATTCTTCTGGGAGATTTTTTCTTATAGAAGCAACATAAGATCAAACCCCCCTTTTGATCATTTTCCAAACTTTGGGGGTGCTTAGTCTTTGAGTAGAACCAGAAGAGATTGCTATGTAAATAACATGAACTCAGACCTTCTCTGGAGGAAGGTGCTTGGCTCATAGCGTGGCTGGAAACAACAGGGCTTCTCCTGAGCACATTTAAGCTCTGTGCAGGTCTCCCTCAACATCCTAAACCCTTCTCTCGCTTTCAGCGGTTTCCTTTCAGCATTATTTTAATCTGAGAGATCTCTTGAACAAAAGAGATTTTAAAGTAGTCTGCAATCTGTGGTTCCATTTATTTCCCAGCTATTCTGATATCAAAGGCAGCACGAAGCAAAAATGATATAAAATGCAGTAAAGCAGCTGTCAGGCCAACTGTTGTGGGATCACACAGGCCATGGGAGGAAGGAACGCTCCTTTGCTGTGTGACTGAATGCTTGACGTGGGAGTCCCCTGGATGACACAGCCAGTGTCTCCTCTGGCGCTTTCCTATCTAGCGAGGAAGAAGGTGTGCTCTGACTCACCCTCCTCATCTGGAAAAAGCCAGGAAACACGAGGGTTGATGCAAACATCAGTAACGCTTTGTCCTGCTTGGGAGAAAATAATTGGTTTCCTGGCTCTCTCATTCAAAGCAGGGTAAGAGCTGCTGGAGAGGCAGGGGGTGTCTGGCTAAACCCTGCCACCGCGGTACATAGAGGAGGACAGGCGTTCTTGCTGGGGGTGTGCGGGGTGAAGCCTCCCCATACTGTGTAGTTCAAGGTGGGTGGAAGACAAAAAAATCTAAATGCACCAAATTTCAAATTATTCTCTAAAAGTCTTTCTGGCTACCGATGCAATGAAGAATAATGCCCCATAGCAAAGGGTCGTAAATAATTTCTTGATAGTTTCTTTTGGCTCTGTGGTAACAATGTAACTAAGAGCTGCCCAATACTTTTAAAGAGAACTTCTATGTTTTATTATTCTTTCACACTCTTAAGAAAAGCGCTCTCTTTCTCTGTCCTTTTCTTTGAACAAATTAATTTGCCAGTCTGTATAGCTCAGAGTGCACGTACTTTGCAAAGATGCTGCCATCTGCCATTTAGTTTCCTTTCTAAGCTGTGATCTTAGACATACATTTCATGGAAAAGGAAGCCAAGTGGTTGAGTTTATTTTCCCTTTGTGTGAACAACAATGGGAATAATTCCAGAGCCAGGCAGCAAGGCTGTCTGAAATGCCAACTGCAAATCACCTTTTCAGCGAGCCATTAATTCATTCTGTGAAAAATATGCACAAACTGGAGGAAAGAACTCCATTTTAATTCCTCCCCCTGTCCACCGGCTGGATCAATTACATTCCAAATAGGAAGTTTTTGAGATGATTTATGTCGAATTATTTTTTTTACTTTTCCTAACCCTTATTTCTGATCACTTCCCCTCCCTCTCAGCCCCTTGCCACGCATGCCTCCTGCAGAAGATGGAGGAGCAGTGGAGGCTGCTGCCCGGCGCATGGTGGGGCCAAGGCTGCCAGGAGGCAGCCCCTCACCTCTGGCTGGGACACAGCCCTCCCTGCAATCAGGAACCCCTTGGTGTCTGAGGGGGATTAACAGTCCCTGTTGGCGGGCAGGAGGAGCGAGAGGAGGAGGAAGGGGGTTGCTTTGCCCCTCCTCGGCTATTTGTGCCTTGTCTTTGGAGATGGGTGCTGCAGGGGCTGAGAAATACTACATGAGATCAAGATGGAAAACATTTCTTTGCATCTGCACCTGGGAAATCAGAGCCACAGCATGTGTGTGTAAGCCGGCACTGCCACAAAAATATCCATGCATTTGTTAATACTTTATGATTATTTTTAGTCAGATCAATTCCCCAGTCAGATTTGCCTCGTGGTCACACAAAAACCTGGATCAGCACAGCTAAGGGCCATCTTCAGCCTGAAGCGAGAGGATGGGGCAAAATGGCTCAGACCTGTTTTCATGGCCATACTTCTGCCTTAAATGATCATCAGAGAGCTGAGGGCTCCCCTTGTTTCTCCAGGGACTGTGGCAGTAGCCCCAAGATTTCCTTACACAAGAATAAGACCAAGCAAACAGCTCCTTTCTTCCTCTTGCTTTGGAAACAAGTAATAAACCAAAAAGCCTTGCTTATTAAATATTTAGGTTTAAATTTCAGTGATGACTGGAATGTTTTGGAAACCAATTCAAGCACTTCTTGAGAATTAAAAAAAACCCCAACCCTCACTTTTTAAATTTGTTTTCACAATACCTAATGATTCTTTGTATCCTTTGACTCTCCTGAGGTCACTTTGAACTTATACTGGAAATTTAATTGGATTCTACCAGGAAACTTGTTCATACATATAGCAGCTTTAAAAGGCATGAATAGTATAGTGTTTGAGAATGTGCTGCTATTTGAAAGATTTGATGTGATTTTCTGATTTTGACGTAAAATGAAAACATAGTGAGGGGCTGTCACAAGCCTCTGAATCAGCCAGATTCTTTTTAGAAACCAAAGACAGCTCTTGGCTCAGGTAGGCTATTCTCCCACACGTGCCTTTGCCAAAACAGAGTGTGTGTCAGGGCTTTTTTGCTGTTGTTTTTTTCTCCAGATGGTGTAACGAGGGATAGACTGCTTGTTGCTTGCCAAGGGTTGTATAATATTGTGGCAAAATGCAATCCCAAGCTGCAATTTTGAAGGTAGCATATCAATCACTTACTCATCAGGTTCCTACACTTCTTGCGTGTAGGGTCAAACCTCTGTCATCAGGCCAAACCTATTAACAAGTTTCATCCAAATGTTTTGAGAGTGATGAAATTTGGTATGTTTTCACTCCAAATGTTGGTTAAAGTGTCCACTGTTAGGATGGTAATAGCCAATATCCAGCTGATCCTTTTTTTTTCTTCTGTACCTCAAACCTAAGCTGCTCAATCCCTCAGGTCAGCTAAAAATAATCATGCTTTGGGTTTGCCTGTGATTTTTCTCTATAGTACATCTAAAGTAAAAGAAAGAAGTATTTGGTGTCACAAATTATTTACTTCCACAGCTGTGATTAAGTAATTTATTAGCTTTTGGAACACACTTTGTGTTTGGGATTTTCCAGGAAACTTTAAAAAATAACTTCTTGCAAGTGAATGAAGTTATAACAACAAATAGAGATAAAAATGAGAGAGGATAGTTTTCCAGCTAAAGGGTATATAGTTTTTCACTGGATTGATCTCTGAGTCTTCCTCTTGTTGACACTTGTCTTGAAAATAAACCTGATATGAATTGCACCTGCACTAGGTAACAAAATGGCAGAATGATCCACCTTCTGGCTCTTGGGTGTTTGAGAGTGACTAAATACATCTAGGAAAAAAGTTACCCTGTGAGAGTGACATGTACACACAGTTTAGTTACTGTAATCTAGAAAGCTTCCAATATAGAGAGGTTTAGAGACAAAAACAGTTGGGGGAAGTCAATCATCTCTGTCATCTTTCAGCTTTAACTTCTTTATTTGTCCTAAACACTTTTTGTTATAGGAACTGTGTTCATTCAATCTCTCAGCAATCCAAGATAGCCACAGTGGTGGTGACTTAAAATTAGTGCACTGACATTTATGATAATAAAAGCAATTTTAATATGGTAATACACTGCCTTTTAGAGAAACCACTACAAATAGTTTCTGCCATGTAGCAGGAGAGAGCAGGATATTGAGTTTTTAAACACTTCAGAATGACAGCTTGTATGAAAAACACATGTAAGAAGATTGCTTTGCCATGAACTATAAAACACAGCTAAAATCCTCCAAAAACCAAGAACTGTTTTTAAGAGTGATCTGACAAGCTAAATAAGATTAGGATTGCTAATTTAGGCTGTCTCAAAGGAGCGTAGATGAGATTTTCAGCACCTTAGTGATGTGACAACAGACGAAATCTACAAACATTCTTTAGGTGCCCTATAAGCTCTATTTGGCCCACGAAAAGGATTTTCTGCCTCAAGCAATAGCAGATTATTACCCTGGTTGGCAGGAAACAACCTGTAAATTATAGCTATATCTGGCACATATGGAAGAAAAGCCATCCGACAGTATCATACAAGAAAAATGGTTTCTCGGTTGCCTTGGTCAAGTAACTAAAAGTTTAGACATATCATCCTTTAATTTGAGGAATGATGAAACCAGCAGTGACAAGAACAAAACTGCGAGTTTCTAAAAGTAGATATATTGAATTGAGAGGTAGGTCATTTGTCAGCCACCCCGGTAGATAAAATAAAATAGAAGACAAAAAAGTTTGCTCTGTATCACAAAGCCGGAGACTGCAGCACAAGATTATGTATTCTAGGGCATCTACCTCTCTCTGTGTACACCTCTAGAGACACTGAAGAGGGTCTTAAATTTCAGCATGCTCCAGCATCTCAAGTTCTGGAGGGAGAGAGAGACTGCAGAGAGTTGTCTTTATACAGCTGACATCTGTAGCCTCGAATGCCATCCATAAATTAGGCCCCTATCAAATAACAGAGCCCCTAGGCATCTGCCGTTTAAAAACTGCCCTTCAGAGGGAATGGGCAATCTTCTGTAGGATAGATTATGCATTTATAGTCCTCATAAGAAACCATAGGTAACAAAACAATTAAATCATCTCTGTTGGTGGATCTCCTTTAAGTATGTGAAAACCTGCCGAGAGAAGTGAAATTACTTTTGCGGTATTTTTAAGATGTTGTTTAGCTGTAACTTTCCCTCATATATGCAGAAAAGGAATATTGCAGGGCATTTCAGTTCTGCCTTTCTTCTCCATTTGGCAGGTGATCTCGAGTGCCTACATAGCCTATTAAACTAATTTTGTTATGACTTTTGTATTGACATTTGGGATTAAATGCCAGGGAATGAAAGAATTCTTTTTAAGGACTATGACTTTTTGTTTCAATACAACTTTGTCAGGACCACAAGATTGTAACAGCCTGTTGTAGCATGTTATTTTAATCATTTCTTTCTACCTAGGAAAAATACCTCTGATTAGCACAGCTACTATCCCTTTGTTACAAGGTTTTTACAAAATTTGGCAGTTTTAATACAATTGAACTTAATGGGAGCTGTGAATGCTTGGCACTATCTTGTTCCTGTTTGCAGTGCTCACTTATCTCCTCTCATCTGATAAGCCACAAAGCAGGATAACTCCTTTATGAAAGCAGTGGTGAATCTTGGTGCTACAACACTCAGTAAAGGGTTTTTTTCATTGTTAAACTGATGCTTTATGCATGGTATTCTCGCACACTCAATCCTCATTCAGTCTGAAAAAGATGAAGACCAGAGACCTGGGATGCTTTAGAGGCTGGCCTGAGAGTACCCACCTGGACTGCCCTCTACTTGGCCAGCAGTGGTGGTGAGCACAAAATCCTTGTGTGGGGAGGTCTGCTTCAGAGCCAGTGCCTAGAGGTTTTGCCTTTCACGTTGGCTCTGGGGCAACATCCCAGCAGATCCAGAGAGACCTTATAGAAGCCTTCCAGTACCTAAAGGGAACCTACAGGAAAGATGGGGAGGGACTTTTTATCAGGGAGTGTAGTGATAGGATGAGGGGTTATGGTTTTAAACTGAAAGAAGATTTAGATTAGATATTAGGAATAAATTGGTTTACTGTGAGGGTGGTGAGGCACTGGAACAGGTTGCCCAGAGAAGTTGTGGATGCCCTGTCCCTGGAAGTGTTCAAGGCCAGGTTGAACGGGGCTTTGAGCAACCTGATCTAGTGGGAGGTGTCCCTGCCCACAGCAGTGGGGTTGGAACCAGATGATCTTTAAGGTCCCTTCCAACTCTAACCATTCTATGATTTTGTGATCTATGTTAAGGCCGGCCTTTAAACCTAGTTCTGTAACTTTCTACCAAAAATCCAGGAGAGTCCATGGAAAGCTTATATTGGATTTGGTAGCTATTGGCAAACTAAAGATATACCATACACATCACTATTTTTCAATATTTTCAGCTGGCAGAAACGTAAAATCCTGTAAACTCTATTTTTAACTCTCCATAGACAGAATATTCTGATCCAGTGCATCCTAATGACTTTTAAATACTTGGTATTTTCTCTGAAATTATGATCGTAAAGGACAGATCTAAAGTAATTTACAGATACTATGGATTTAGTGAAGACTTCAGAGTGATTTGCACGTCTAGTGTTAGTCTAACGCTACTTTAGAGCTCAACTCACCTAGATGAAAGAATTTTCATCAAAACTATTCTGGAGAATGCAAGAATCACTTATTTTTTGTATCTTAAAACTGCTGCTATATGATCAGATGCTTTTGCAAACTTAAACAAAGCATTTATAGAAAACAGCTTCTTTCTATCATCATCCCCAGCATTATCACTTTTCTAATTGGACTTCCACAATTCTTATTCCAGAATAAACTACACCTTTTACTGTTACCTGCTGTGTAATAGACCACTACAGCTTGCATCTGCTTCACAGAATGTGTTGGTCTGTCTCATTAGACTGAAGGTGTCAGAGAACGCCATACTTGGCACTATTTGTTTCAGGTGTGTCACTGCTCTTTCTTACCATAGCTTATCATGTAAAACTATTCTGGATTGGTATCTTTAAAGCTCCCTATGAATGGCCATGTGCTTGATCTCTATGGTGGATGAAGTATTTAAATAATGATGGGAGCATTTGTAGCACAATAATTGTGCTAAGATTTCAGAAGTCAATAACGATCTTAGTTGCTGCAGGTTTAGGGTAGCGTGAATGTGATTGTAGATAGCATCATATTTTGGTATGCTTCGTGAAATAAAATTTTCCAATTCTGTGTCTCATTTTTAGAAGTGGTAGGGCACACATGTGTAAGTTAAACTTTTTCAGCATTTTTTCATGGTCTGAAACAATTCTAAGCTTTCAAAAGCAATGAGTGGTACAAGAGATGCTCGTGAGGTGTTTATATTAACTGTGATAGTATGCAGCCTAATAATACACTTTCTGCTCTCCTGCTTGATGGAAACTTTTTCTTGATGTCCACTGGATATTAAGCAATTTAATGACTTGATGAGCAAGAACAAGGTGATTGCAGAAGTACTCTCAGCCAGCTAAAACTGAGCATGCAGCTCATTTTGCTGGTCTGCATTCTGTCTAAATGGGGCATTTAATTACAGGCATCGCATTTGGGAGGAGATCTTTGGTTTACAGTGGATGCCTGATAATGTCATCTGGAGTTTTCTTCTTCTGCCCTGAACAGATGGATCTTGTATTGAATGTTATAGCAAAGACTTTGCCCGAGAGTTTGCCTGAACAATGTAGTTGTTTGTATCCCAGTGTATAAGACCTTCAGGGAGCAAACCTAGCCCAGGTATCTGTTGCTGAAGTCTGCTAGAAGGACCCACAACTTGCACACAGCTTGGAGTGCAGTGCTTTCTCAGTGGCTAATGACCGGGGTTTGGGCCAGGACTGTGGCTGTCTTTCCTCTTGCTTTTGTAAGGGTTATTGCAATCTGCCTGGGCCTCCCAGTGTAAATAGCATTTACACAAACAGTGTTGTCAGAGGTTACTTGAGGAGATCCTTCCTTTCTGCTGCTTGTACTTCTCTCTGCTCCAAATCATGTGCACGTACAGATACAGTTTTGACATTTAAATCTATGTATAAGTCTCAAGCTTCTTCTTGTGCTTCTGTTGTTGCATCATCTCCATTTCTTCTCTACTGGCATGGGTCTTGTGATGTTTGCAATCTTATAGTTGCTTAGTCTCTTCTTGAAGGGCACCCAAAATAGTACTAAATACTTCTGAAATAGTTATACATTATGTTTCTAGTATGTTTTCAGGCCTGTTATGATTTTTCTTAAAGTATTTTGAACAGAGCCTAGACTGGTATGTTAGAGTCCTAAGAAATAGAGCTCTCTACTATGACCCCTGCGTTGCCTCATCTAAGGCTAATTAACTACTGAACATCTGCAGCTTCCTACCAGGGACGTATAGCAGCATCTGATCAACAGCAACTTCATGGCCATGGACTCCAAACAGCAGAAATCCAGTATGTCCTCTGAGGAAAGGCTAATTTACTGAGGTCATCTGAAAGTCCTGCTGATGCCTGGTTTTGTCTCCTGTGCCTGTAATTGGCCTGGGTAGCGCATGCCTGTTTATATCTAGCAAAATGCAATGTTTTATTTCTCTGCTAAAGGTTATGCTGTTTAACTGATTAATTGTTCAGCGCTGACAGACTAGATTTAGCAGTGGCAGCTCTTGATTTTAAGAAGATGCAGCACATTGACTTTGTAACTGTAACATCTGGCTTTTCCTATTTTAACATATGATAACATTTAAAGAGCTAGTCAGGCTTCTGGGATTTTAAATACCAAATGGGAATTTTATATTCCCTGTACACTGTAGCATAACTTGTAAATACTGAAAGAAGCGGTGGCTAACTCAAAGAGGACCTGCACTTTTCAACTCACAGACAATTCTGCATTCATTTCTGTTGCTACTTTTAAAATTCTCATTATCACCTCTGTCCTGTCACCACCCTAAGCCTCGTCCACATCCAGCATGTCTGCTTATCATGTCAATAACATCTTTTTTAGAAGCATATACTGCATTCTTCTTTTGTTGGCACCATGGTAGGAGTTAAACTTTAACAAGCGGCAGTAAGGAACCGGGCTGTGCCCAGATCAAGATTTTCATACTCTCAAGCGTTGTAATATAAACACCATTATTTTAAAAATAAATAAGGTCTTTAGAGTCTTTACTCTGTATTAGAAAAACAACGATATAGAAAACAAGTAGACTACAAACCAAACAAAATTTTTAAAATCCTGATGATGGACTTCTGATGTTCTCGCATACAAGTCGACTCTGTTTTGTGTTCTTTTATCTTGTGCTTTACAAGCAGCACAGAAATGAACCTGAAGTAGTCAAGATAAAGTAACTCTCAAATTCTCCTAAATGATAGCTAAGCTGCAGCAGCCACTGCATTTACGGTTCCTGTGTGTCAACTGATATGTCTAGTCTGCAGTGGGAAGAGAAATAATCTGTTTCTGATGAAACGACTCTTTAAGATGGATGTTGTCAGTAGTGGAGATGCTGAGACAGACGTAAGAGGAAACATATACAGTCCAGTATAGCAGCTCATTAGATAGTTGCAATAGCTGTCGATCAGTGCAACTTTCATATTTTCAGGCTTTAGCTAAAGATCTGCATCTCCTTTAACGAGGATATTGCTTAAAGTGGTGGGAAAATTAATGATCAGAATTTTGATATGAATGGAACCCAAAAAGTCATATTAATTTAGATTTGAACATGTTCAGATGTGAAAACATTGTTTTAATTTTTTAAATTAAGCATTTTAAAAGCTTTGAAATACTTAAATATATCTTATTTTTGATTTCTTATCATGATTAGAAATGTAAACACTGATTAGCTGGAGAAAGAGTGCCTGTTCACTGCAGCCTCAGAAATTAAGATGCTCATCTGAGGTCCAAACCTTTAAATATTTGCTTTTGTATTCTAATGTCTAAGGACATTCCTTTGAAAAATCGCATAATTAACACTGAATTCCTTGTATAAAGAACAGTAATCTAGAATAGTCAGAGTATAATCCTCATGATAAATCTACTGCATAGCCATTAAGTTATTATAGTATCATACAGTTAAGTGATTAAAATAAAAATGGAACTCATGTTATCTGACATTTTCAAATTGTGGTTTTGATGGACAATATGAAAACAGGAATAGTGAAAGAAGAGTTTTATATTCCTCCCATTTCGCTGACCTTCATTCTTATTTCTAGCTTTTCTGCTCAAATATCAAAAGATCTAGTGTAATAAAGGATGACAGGAAGCACATCTGACAAAACTATCACTTAAGTCTTGTTGAATAAAACATTCAGTGGAAATGCTTCTTAGTGCCAGCAGGTTAGCATTAAAAGTGTAATGGTTTTAAAGGAAGCCTAAACATGCCTCTGACAAATGACAGCTCCAGCTTTTTAAAATTAAGATTTGAGACAAAGATGCTGCTCAAGTTATCAAAAGAAACGTACCCAGCAGTTGTCTAATGCATATACTCATGACAATACTATTTGACTGTCAGAAAATCACCTGCATTGGTGATCAAATGCTGATGATGCTGGCACACGTTAAGGAAAGTAGAAGCCTTGATCGTATTGTTGGTCACACAGCCAAGGTTCTTGCCCTTCTCTTTTATACAAAAAGTTCTCCTTTCAAATTTCTCTAGAATAGTTGGAGGGATCAGTTTGTCTGAGCTTTGAATTAACTATTGTTTCCATTTTCTTAAATAATAAATCAGAAAAAGTCAGCCTGTGAAAGCTATTTTATTTTGCTTAACTGTTTTCAGTAATAACAGTGCTAAATACTAAAAATACTGAAGGCTTACGTTTTAGCTAAGCTATTCTGGACAGAATTCTCAAAACTACAGATACATGTTAAACCCTAATAAAAGAGTGTAAATTCCAGGCAAGTATTTGGACATACCTGCACATGCTTCCCACATGCAGTTTTTGCATACCAGCTTTGAAAAACCATGGACATGGTACAAGCTGAAGTTGACGTCTGCTGTGAATTAGTGTGTTTGCACAACTTTTCTAGCATTCCCAAAGCCACACCACCAGAGAACGTTGTCTCATTCAACTTCTGATGCCATTAGAAGAGCCTCTTCTTTCTAAAAGCAGAATACTTCTACTGTGTTTTACAAAATATGTTCAATTACTTTGAATTGCTATTAGTATTATTGCAAATTGAATTGAGGAATACAGATTTTTTTAATGCTATATCCAGACACTTAAAATACAGGACTACTAATATGGGCTCCTTGCCATTATTTATTTCTCAGGCAGTGTTCAAGGAAGATAGGGGTCATGGGAATGAGAATGAAGGTCTCCTTATCACTTCACTTGTTTTATATTTCTCTTGGAAAAAAATATCTTTCTGGGTATCATTTTTCCTCCACTTTTCAAAAAGGGATATCAATAAAACTTGGAAATTTGAATGTAGATTTCAAAGAGTTATGTTTAAAAATATGAAATCCAGTTCAGCCATCAGGCAATACTGGCCAAAAGTGCCTTTTGTTTTGTTTCTTGATATCAAAGCTTCAAGATAAAATAAACAGAACATTGCTTAAGTTGATAGATATAGTTTTAGATTTAGAAGTCTTTTAAAACTTCAAAACAAAATGCCTCATTTTTCTCTTAAAAGCTCTGGTATCAGGTAATTATCTAAAAGTTGGGCTATTTCTTATTCAAAGACTTTTCTGGTCTCATTATCCTTAGGCAGACACAAGTCCCATTGGAATAATCCTGAACTTTGCTTCTGTGACTAGTATGGGTTTGAATAAGATGCTGAGAATTCCAGGAGAGTCATTGTTACTCTTTTTAGGCTTTGCTGTATCTTCCATTTCACTCCTTTACTGTGGCAAAACTAGTGCCCAGATTTCTTTTGTTCCAAAAATCTATTCATTCTTTTTTAAGAGAACAAAAATAGAGGAGGAAAAATATCTCTGTATCAAAGGAAATGAATATTTGTGTCTCAGGGAATACTTCCTTTTAAAAGTTGCTTGAAAAACTGCAATAAAAGAAAACCTGAGGTATATTCTGGGTGGGCTGTGGTGTATAAATATCTGTATTTTGACCCAATCTGTTTTAAGCAAGTCTATTAACAAGAATGTAATTCGTTTGACTTTTACATTGGTATAAAACAGCAGGCAAATAAACTAGATGCTGAGTATATTTAAATTATAATTTCTCCTGGCAGTAGATCATACGGTGAAATAATTTTTCCAGAGATCCCTCTCTCTGCCTTCTAACAACCTGCTGTTTCTTGCCACTGTTGTCATCAGAAACTTCTTACAGACTAAAATATACTAAATAAAGGAGACATTAGCCAAAAAATAGATGCCGCTACAATAAATGCTCCATATCATGGAGTGGCCTATACACGTAGGATTTCCAGGGTGCAACAAACTTCATCCAGTGCATTAGATGTCCCTGGGAAAACTCTTTAGAGGAAATGAAACAACTGCTATGCACTGAGAGAATTCATTAAAATATGTGAGAACAGACAAAAGTGTGTAGTTGTGAGAATACAGCTTCATCTTTAACATCATCCTTGCCTAGAAGATGTGCTTGGAAAAGAAATTTCTTAGCACTCTTGGAAACAAAGCATGTATTCAGTAGATACTGGTTTTTATGGCACATTGCAGTTTTCTGTGTAAGACACCCTAGGTGTTCCAAGGACAATAATTAATTGGTTATCTGTCAAGCTTATCCCACAGGACCCAATAATCTCCCTTTTTGCTAACACTCCCTTATTCTCCAGAGGTGCTTTTTCTTTCAAATTTTATAAATGATTACCATAATTAATTTAAACATGGAAATTTGTTTGCAAGCTGCCCTTAGCCTGAAGTCTGTGGTTTCTTTTTCAGGCCTTGCTGGTGTTGCATGCCTAAAACCATGTCTGTTCTTTTGTCTGCTATATAAGATTATCTCACAAAAAGTGCTATTTCTCCCTACAAACTGAGTCTTACTTAGAAAATTTGTTAATTAGTTCCCATTATCCTTCCTCCCTTGCATATTTCCCTCCCTACTTACAGTTTTATGTAATTTGCTTTGCTTGCCTTTGTTTTTTTTTTCTTTAGACTGTGAGCTTTTAAGTTCAGGGATATAACCTGATTTAATAGGATCTCATTTGATAAGATGCCAGCAGGTAGTACAGGACATAAATAGTAGAAATAATTACCCATAAATGCTTATTAATGCAAATATATCTCCAGCACTTATTTAGAGCATTTTATTTCAAATTTTCTATTTTGATCTAAAAGTTCTCTTTGTATTAGACTCTTGCTCATCCAGCCTGTGAAGTTAAGCACTGAAAGTTCTGCTGCTGCCAGGGGGTCAAGGAGAGATGTGTCGCCAGCTAAAAGTCAAGCTGATCGTTTTTAGTTACTACCAGCTACTAATTTGATGAACCTCTATATAGGACAGGTGTAATAGGACATTTGTTTAATGTTCCCTGGCTTCCAGATGTCCTTGCCATGTCTGAACAGAGCACTGACATTTCTGTCATCAAGTTTAAGTTTAGAGTCTCAAACTTTGAGGTAGTTTGAAACAAACGATTTTGTCAACTTTATGAGGATGATTGAAGAGAAAAAATATTCTACCCTCTCCACAACATTAATGACAGACCAGATTACACATCTTCCATACAAGAAATAAGATTAACTTTGAAAGCCAAGGCATTTCAATAAAAGTGAAATTGAGCTTTTGAGCAGACTGTCCAATCACCTCACATAGCAAGCAAATCACTCTGCTGAGTGATTTTATAATGTGGAATGTTTTTGGAGTGCTATTGCAAACTTTGTATCATCCTTAAGCACGAACCACCATACATTTGCTATAGAAATGACCCTATTAGGGACAGCTGTACAACTGACAAAACTGCACACAGATTGCCAAGTAAAGTAGTAAAAATTCTATGCAGTAGCTATGCTTTTTAAACCTTTTAATTTTGTGAAATACACTTCTCTAATGATACTCATGCTGTTATTCCAGTAATAGATTACATCCAATCACTTCAGGCTTTTAAAGCTCATCTGGAAAACATAAGAAAATTTAATTTATCGTGCACTTGCAGTCAGTTGTAGTGAGTGAGTTGACAGGCATTTCCTCCTTCTACAACCTTTCAGATCACTTTTACCATTTGGTCATGAATTTGGGATGAAAGAGGCCAGGCCGCTCTACACTCTTCCCACAACTGTGCTGGCGATGTTTGCTATCTCTGTTAAAGGGGGATAGAAAAACATTCATTTTCTCAGTAATCAAAATTGGAGTCCTACATTATCAAGCTGCAACCTGTTTTTGAACCTCAAACCAGTCTGAACGGTGCTCGAGCAAAATTCAGTGAGCAACCCTCACCTAGTGTTCTTCCTAAGCCACTAAACCAATTACCCGTTTCTTATAAACATTCTGATAAAGAAATATTCAGCATACAACATTATTTAAAGTCCAGGCTTGACATGTAACTTTTCATTTTTTAAACTTTTCATATTTTTAAAATCTTTGTCTTCCTCTTCAGAGCCAGTCAATTTTGCAGGTTGGAGAGAAAGGAGGGTATGGCTGTGTAGTTAACTGTTTTTACTTTCTAACTTGCTATTAAGAAAGTGTCATTGCTTTTCAGAATACAAAACTATGCTTGTTTTTTTGGTGAAGGCTTCAAAGTTGGAGACTTGTCAAAGCTGTGGAGTATGTTTATTTAGTGTTTCTCAGACCGACCTGGACTTCCTCTGTTTCCTCTTCGTGGCCAGCCACAGCCATGTGGCTCCAACACAGAGGGCGGGCAGGGAAAGATTAACGTCTGCCAGCGAAATGCTTTTGACCTAACCAGTTGAGGTTGTGTCTGCAAGTTGACTTACCCTTACTGTGACCTGCTTTATTCCTCTGATTCTGTCTGAGGAAAATGGGTCTAAATTCTGCATGTATTATCTAAAGCACTGTGAATGTTTGTTTCACATTATCATTGGAGCCTTACTTATCAGCTGCTTTTAATCCTCTGCAAACATGGTTTAACAGAAAACATAGGGAAGAGAACAAAGTAATCTAAATCTCCATGTGGATTTGCATCAGTGATGTGTAGTATAGGCAAAGGACAAATCCCCCAAAGCTGTGGATCCCCAATTACAGGACTTGCCTTGTGCATGCTGGAGCAGCAGGAGCTGTCAAATCTGCAGCTGTCCTCTGCACTGCCACCATTGGATATCAGAGCAGAAATTACCTTTGCTTTGAGCCCATCCTAAAGTTTGGTTCCCCAAAGGGTCTTCACCGTTTAGTGTCTGAGAAGCATGGTGGGTGGAACGACTTGTTCCTTGCTTCTCCTGACTCTCAGGCTTTGCTGTCCTGTGCCCTTGTTGGAGAGCCCCAGCTAAATCGATGTCTGTGTCAGGAAGGGAGAGGGATGTTCCCTGTGAGTGGCTTTTTTCAGATTTCCCATCACCCAAGTCTGACAGAGACTTCATTATTTAAAATTACTGTAATTTTGTGTTGCCAACTTGTAATGCAAAATGCCTATGCAGATATTTTCATATGTTTACAGTATTGTCTGGCACTTCGGAACTTTATAAAGATGGAACGTGTGAACTCTGGGTGATTTTATGAAACCCTTGTATGGCAAATGCTTTGATATGGATGCAATCCATGATATGCTGTTAAGGTAGTGTTGTGCCTCTCTCAGAGCAGGACTCGGGGCTGGGTGAGGAAGAGGTGAAATGGTTGTGCTTCTGGGAATACTCTTCAAAAGATGGGTGTGGGGATGCAAAAATTCAGCCTCTAAAGATTCCCTGCAGAGCTTGAAGCAGTTCCATCCTTTCACTGGAGTTGCAGCAAGCCTAAATTTCACTCATTTAATATTCCAACATTTGCTTTGAAACACAGCTTTATTGGTTAATTATATAGCTATGCCTTTATATGTTCTCTGTCTATAGAAAGAGTTTCCAAAAAAGGTTGTAAGATTTCCTTTTATGTTACCTGATATAAATTAGGCAGCAGAACAATAACATGCTGTAGCCATGTTTTAACATAAAGCACAGCACAATGGTAATGTATTATTATTTTTTTGTTAACTTGATAGTTTGGTGAATACCAAATGGAAATGTTAACAAATAAAATACACTAAAGCAGAGTTTAGTTACACTCAATATGTTATTCCTGCTCTTTTGAACAAATTTATGCTCTAATATAATAGAATCAGCCTTGACCTCTCACTTCAAAATATTGTCATTGTATCGTAAACAGCAAATATAGTGTTCTATATGCATAGTATAATTGCAGTTAGACTTGACTTGGTGCCTTGTTTCACTGAAGTCAATGAAGTTACGTGGTTAAGCAAGAGCAAAATGTACTCCTTCCATTTAGACTAAAATGGCAAATTACAACTCTAAGTGCTTCTGGGAACACAGTGAAAGTCGCAATAAAATTAAATTATAATTTATGCATTGATCTGAAATAGGAAACTTTGGGTACTCAGGAATATTACAGAAAATTGTAGCTACTAGTGTTGAAATTTGGCCTTGTTTCTTCATTGCAACTTCATCACCTCATTACAGTTCATTACAGAACTTGAGATCTGGTACTGCTTCTCACACAAGAGGAAAGCAGTTTTTGTCTAATGACCAAAGTAAAAGAGTGTCAGACTCACTTTTACCAGAGATAAAAAGAAAAAATAGTTGAAAGGAGTACAATTATTTTTGTAAGATTGTTTCTTTTTGAACACAGATATAGGCTGAAGTTAACAACATTTCATAATAAAATACCAGAACAGTGACATCATCACCATCATTTTAACTCAGAATGAAGAGGGTTGTGGTTTACACAAGTCAGTCCGTGTTCATCTGCATTAGATGAGACACAAGGCTTGGCTTTTTCCTGTCTCAGCATTTTCTGTTCATGCTATGGTACCCTCTGATGTCACACATAGGAAAAAATGGAAGATTATATCTTCAGATTCTAACAGCCTATCCAAGTGTGAAAAATCACCTACATGTACGTTTTAAAGAACAGCTTCTAGGGTATCTAACACCTTTTTTTCCACAGAAGTACAGAGCACCAGCAGCAGTTGTGATTTATCAGACACTCCAAAGAAGGGACTAGTTCCTTAAACCCACTAGACCTGTCTGTCCTGGGTCAGAGCTGGTTCTCAGACTACTGCTGAAGTTTTAATTTAGTGGGGTAGATGCTGCATCCTGCACTGGGGCAGTGGTGACAATATCCTTATGATAAAGTGAAGAAGGCTTAGAAAGCCTCTAAGAAGGTGCTTGGCAGTAGTATGGAGCTGGCAGCTTCCAAGGGACAAGAAATGCTCTGGGGCCCATGTGAGGTATAGCAAGTGAGGGAAGTGGTGAGACGAGGATTTTGTGCAGATCTCGGAAATTCAGGGAATTTGGTGCAAGGTATAACTTATGGTAGAACAAACTGAGATGAAGATGGATTGGTGGTCTGCCAAAAGTTACTGGCATAACGTTGATTCTCCATAGAAAAGCATGATTATCTCTTCTTCTTCATGAGTTTAGTTTTATGTAGGAAAAAGAAAATCTAGTTTTAAATATCAGTGTAATATTTCTGCAGAAGTGAATATTATGCATAGAAAAAACTTGGACAGATTATCTGCACTGACTCACTCCTCCATAAACAACTACTACTAATACCACACTGTGGGACCTTTTGGTGAGCGGGTGGGTGTGTGGCATTGCCCCAAGTTTTGCATATACAAAAAGTGGAACTCGATGCCCTTTGGCTCCGATCGCTTTCTCCTGCGCTCTCAGAAGCTGCATGGACCTTTCTGAATGCATGCTAGAGAAATACAGCTTTATACTGGCAACTTATTTTCTTCCAGAGAGTCATAGAGCAAATAAATGCCTCCAGCTACGGCTCTGCTTTTCACCTCACAGAGAGCAAATGTGGGCCGGTTAAGTGGATCAAAGGAAAAATGTAACTTGGCCACAAGAAAAATAAGTTCTATAATTGATTGGGTCAAGAGGAGCTCAGGGACACCTGCTCAGATGAAAGCCGCATCGCATACACAGCAGAGACAGGAAATCGGATCTAACATGGCTAAAACAACTCAGGAGCCTGAGATGCGAGTTGAAACTAAAGTTAGAGGCAAATGTGAATAGCTTAAGCTGCGGAGGGCCAACATTTGTATGCTCGGGGACCATGTTCATTCGCAGGCAGGTAGACAGTGCAAACCACTATAGTTACGTTTCTTGTGAATAGCAGCTTTTCTAGAACAACCTGCTTGATGCAACCAAATTCTCTGTTTCTCTGGCTGGCTTTCCCAGCTGACCCCTGCACCCAGCAGCCAAATCTGGCAGGCTCGTTGGTCAGATCAGGCTCCTGGACTGATTTGTTGGCCATCGTTAGTTGAAATGAATGTGAATTTGTGAGGACATGTGAAACAACAACAATAAAACCAGCCACATCCTCCTATGTGTTAGAAATGCAGGAAATAAGGGGTTAAAGTTGCAGTTTTCAGGGAAAGCTCTTACATTCTTTCAGCTGCATACTGCAAAGGTAACTGAACAAATGTATTTTTTACGCACTAAGAGCAACCTAGAGCACTGTTGATGATAAAAGGAAAAATCTAAAACCAGTTACTATACCCATAATACCAAGTATGCCCTTTATGTCCCTCCTCCCCATACTAATATTTCTATCTTTTCCTACAAGTGCTCAGATTCAAGTCCCCAGTAGGATTCTCCTGGCAGGCAGAAATCGATGCAGCTGCCTCTTGCAGTTGCTAGTAAACAAGTTGTATTGGTCACAGGACACAGGCAGGTGATCAGGGTGGTTATGTGTATGGTGAGTTATAGTCCCCATTTACGACCTCGTGGGAGGACCACAGCCACCTGGAACAAATTAGAGCGAATGGCTTTAATGTGTTCAAGAGATGGGGCAGAAAATCAGGGCCCACCCAATGGTGGTGTAGCTGCAGGGAAACCTCAGCAATGCAAGCAGCCTCAGATTTCATCTAACAGGTAGCTGCTTCGCGCAGCCATAAATTAGTAACGCAAAGGAGGAAAGAGCCAGCTATACCAACTCCAGCTTGTAAGTTGCACAAGCATAAAAGAGAGTAAAGCATTAGCCCGTGCACGTTAATTACCCCCACATATGTGTGGGAGGACAACGTGAGTCACTAAACCTATGGTTAATCACTTGTATAGCATATCTGAGTGTGAATGCGTATGTATGTACCTATATAGAGAACTTTCTCTAGATATGAGTATATAAATATACATAGTTAGCTATGGCTGAATGTTATACTTTTCTTTGAGCTTTGAAATTGATTTTTTTTTTCTAACTAGGATTTTAATGAGCCTACAGAAAATGCTCACTTTTCAGAAAGTCTGTGATTATTACAACAGTTTTCTCTGAATGAATCTGCAGAAACTGATCTTGACCTCATTTTCCAGACCTTGGACAAAATGAAACTGAAGCAGTTGACAGCTATGTATTAAATGACAACTTTGCATAGTAATTTATTAGTTAATTTTGCCTTCTTGGTGATGACTGTCCTTGTACCTTAGGGTTATTTGTGTTTTTCTGTTATCTGCATTTTTCATTTAATTGTTATAAACATGCTAATAGTGTTCTATACATAAAGTCATATAAAATTTAGACTTTATTTTATTTTTGTGAAGCTGTTAATTATTTTTCTATCCAGGTTTTTAGTGGGCCTGCAGGAAAGAATGGTTCTGGTTTTGATTTATTTTGAAGTAAGATTCCTGAGGGCTGGATTCAACAATACAATCCATTTGTCTTAAGCACCGCAAAGGCTCATGGCAAAGCCCTGAAAATCAATTTTTTGAAAGACAGCGAGAAGTAGTGTAGCTGTACACAGGTTTTAGCAGTGCAGAACAGTGAGGATTTTTTTTCTTTAACTGGGCTTTAAATGATTATAGATTTGTTTGTTTTAATAGGATGATAATCAAGTATTTAAGGCTTTAAATATAGACCCTGTAGGCAGAAAAGAGTGGAAGATGTTTGTAAGACCAAATAAGAGTACATTCCTGAATTTAAAATAAAATCCCATCAAAGCAGACTGATTAGAATTTAAGATCTCTCTAACAGAGCTCGAAAAAAAACCCCAAACTAGAATGTGACATTAACTAGAAATCACTTAATGCTGTGCTTTTGCGCTAAATGCAAAATATGAGTGGCATTGCTGTCAAAAAGTGAATTTGGAACTGAAATGAGGGATAATTTGAAAGGCTGAAAGCACAGCACACACACAAAGATGGGAGGGGGAAAAAAGATATTTTATTCTGGATGGCATTGCCCTGAATTCAGGCAGGTCCCCAGTGGCGAGCTGCTCTCCGGAAACGCTCAGCTAATGGCCGGGGACAGAGCAGCCTCTGCTCCCTCCACAGGGTCTGTAGCAGGTAAGGCACTGCTGGCCAATCCAGGAGGATCTTTGTAGCTGCCCATCAGCTGGAGAGCCAGTCAGAGCGCGCCGCCCGCCTCCCCGGAGGTCTGCCTCAGGCCATTGGCCAGTGAGGAGGAAGGCGTGCTCTGAGGGGTGCCGCGGCCATCTTGGGAGCCCATGGAAGAGTTGATGCCTTGCGGTGTTGGGGATGGGGCAGCCTTTGGTAAACAAGCAGCCTCGCTTGGTCACTGGCACAGAGAGTCCCATCTCGCCAGGTTTTAGCAAATTATAAAGGTTTATGAAATTACGTCTGAAATAATTTCCAGATTTGTAACGCAAGTTTAGGAATGAAAATGAGGCCTGGCGTCCTTTGAGTTATTCAGCCCTTCCCATAGTCAGAGAAATTGGTGTCCTGTGGGAGGTTGAGTCTAGATTTGAGTGAGGGCTGACTGTAACAATCATGAAAAGTAAACAGGGAAAGTGTTATGGATAATATTATGCAAAACACAATGAAGGAACGGAAGTATGTTTCTGATTTGCAATACAACAGGGAATATATCAAAGGATCCTGTTTCATTTTGCTTCTGTGGAACAAAGTCTGGGTGTTCAGTATGTGTATTGTTTGTATTCTAAATAAGTCCTTAAAATGTTAACATTGAAGTGGATTTGTTTGAACAGAATAAAGATGCGTTCAGTTCATTGGAAGACTTCACAATATTCAGTGATAACAAAGCTGAAAAATAATTTAAGTAGACTTTTATTAAACATGAGAGAACTAATCCATGTTTCAAAATATATTTGCATGGGTTTGAGGGACCTTTTGTGATTGAAAGAAGGTGAAAAAGAGGCTTAAAAGTAAAGAATTAAATGGCAGTGAGACTTTAAAAAGACACTAGGAATTTAATCTTGTAAATCCTGTTGGAGTTACAGGGCAGGACTTCAGCTGATAAAAAGTTTTTGTTGACCCATTGAAGTAATTCTCCTGTATTTACGGTGGAGGTCTGAAGATATGTATTTTCAAATTGCATTCCTATATCAAAGAATCATTTCTGAATGGAAGTCTGTGATCAGGGGTTCACATAAATTTGACACTGTTGTCTCCCCCTACCCACCCAGCTGTCTGGTGTAAGTGCTGAAGACGGGGGCTGTACAGAGCCAGAACTTGAGAGCAGGTGAGGTGATAGACCACAGTGCTGTTTTAAGGCAGGGAAAAGTTAGATGATTCAGAAGAAATGGGGCAACACTTCCAAACCATGAATTTACATGCAAGAAAGCATCCTTCTCTGTTTTCAAGCCCTGGTCAGCTCTGGCACAATGAATCTGCTGATGGACATGTGAGATGGAAGGAGAGCTGTGACCTGTGCCACCCTGCACATACCTGCATGCAGGGAGATCTGCCCGGCAGGTGTAGAAAGCCTTTTGTTGCCCCACCTGTATAAAAATGTTATGTTGGACTTCCTATGTACATGTGTGTGGTATGCACTTGCCTAAGGACTTGAAAAGCCTGTGACAATACTTTACCTTGTTGAAAAGATAGTATTGCTGTGGCCTGTTTTTTGAAATGGATCTCTGTGGCACTCTCTTTATTTCTTCTGCAAACCTACTGACTGATATATACAAAAAGACTTAAATGAACATTTAAGATCAAATGTAAATCAATTAATGTGCAGACTCTCTTGCTACAGGAGCTTCATAACTAATGTGAGATGCCTCTTTTGCTTCCATGTCACTTTTTTTAAGTGAGATGGATACCATGTAAAAGTTGACATTTAGAAATATACTATTTGCTAAATTATTAGGGGGTTTGCTCCCGGATTGCTCCCAGTTCTCTTAAATAATGTTGGGTGCTAACTACTAGCAAATTCTCCTTTTTTAGTAGCGGTGACTGTACTTTTAATGTTATAAGGAGATGTGATTTGTAGCATTACATGGAATTACACAGAAATACTAAAACCTGACATTTTAGTTTGCCTAAAAAGTAGCTGAAAGTGAAAGTCATCAATATATATCATCCTAGTTGTGCCTGTAGTTTGTGGAATGAATAATTTATATGATTAATGTAGTATTTTTCTGTTTGTGCAGTATCAGTAATTAGATTCTGATTTCTTAACAGTATTCACTTTTATTTGCCAAAATGTCTTCTGAGCCAAAATGTCTTTATCTCAAAGAAGGATCGCAAATTTTAAAAAATTATGCTGTGCTACTTAGTTGAGCCTGTTGAGATAAGCAAAACAGTTGAGCTTTATTTTACTCATTGGATAAGTTCACTAGTGTTTCTAGAACAGGTTTGTGTATGTGAATTTACTGTTCTGTTTCTATGAATTCTCATACATTCAGTTTTGAAATTTGTTTTCTGTTTGTGCCAACAAAACTCAAGTACCTGAATATTCTAAAAAAAATATGCTAAGGAGTCTGGAGGAAATCAAGTAGGTGATTTAGAATCTAAAATAAAGAACTGGTCATTTCTTTCTGAAATTAAGAAAAAAAAATGACAATAAACATATTACTGGAGACTGAGCATTTATTTAGTCATCTCCTAATTAGTATTAAAAGTGAAGCACTTCTGGAGACATAATACAGAAAATGTGAATTGAAAAAAGGATGAATTAATGTAAACCTTACAACTTTGACAGAGTATTGAATGTATTTTATAAATTGATTATAAATTCTTTGTTGAGTACAAGGGTGATTCTACTGCTCTTTCTCCCTTGTGTGGTGACTTATCTTTTTAGGAGAGGATGTTTTTGTATTCTTGTGCAATTTAGCAGTTGGGTCTCTGACACAACCCTGATAAAATTGAAAAACTTCACAATATGGTACGCATAATAATGATATATTTAACAGTTGCAGAAGTAGAATGATGTTGGGCTTGGTGGTTTTTTATTTGTTTGTTTTGTGTTGGTTTTTTTTTTAAATTAGGAATCCTTAACTAAATTAAGAGATGAAAAGAAAAAAAAGGCTGTTATAACCTAGGCCCTGCAATATCTGTTCTTACAGATAACAAAGGGGGTTTTTTTTGTTGCAGAGGATCCACATACAGTGGATCTTGCAGTGATGTTTGACAACAGCTTGAAAATGGATCTGCTGGGACACTTTTGATCTGGAACTTTGCTGAATTACGGGTAGACCAACAGGTGGCTCTGTTTGTGGGATTTTACCCAGCATTTTAAAACCAAAAGTCTTCTATCCATTTTAGAAGTTTCTGGTGCTTCTGGCATCATAAAAATTTCATTAAATATTTATTTGCCATGCAAAAATTCAAGGAAATTAATATTTTATTTTTCATTATCCACTCAGGTGTAATACAGACCAGCAATTCTGCATGTCTGACATGGACTTGTGAGACACAAGGATCATTGACCTCTGACTTTTCCTGTGAACGTCACCTAAAGGACACAGTGAGGACAAGGACACTTCACAGGCAGGATGCCTTTAATTTCCTCAGGCTCTACTTCATATGGGAAAATATTAAGCATCAGGTGAGTCTGACTGACTATTATACTATCAGAGAGATATATCACAATTAGGAAGCCCAGAACAAATGCAACTGTTTCCTGGTCAATGAAGCATGAGATTAAAGGCTGATGTCCAAATGTGAGAATCCAATTAGCGAATGACTTATATCTATGGTACAAAAGTAAAATGCTGCTATTTATGTTACATATTCTAGCACAGCATGGTTCCTATCCATGTAAATTACGGAAGAATTTATTATGAGTAATTAAATATCTATCTGGAATAACAATATATGGTGTCATAAAGAAATGGTATATGAGAAATGCAGTATAGAAGTGGTGTTTTTTATTTTACTTCATGTTGTTTTCCACACTGAACAATACACACCAAGGCCTTTAGTGGTGTAAGTTTACTTCGCTGGGTAAAAAAAACTGGCTGGGTGGCCGGGCCCAAAGAGTTGTGGTGAATGGAGTTAAATTCAGTTGGCCGCCAGACACAAGTGGTGGATATTAGGAAAAATTTCTTCACTGATAAGGTTGTCAAGCATTGGAACAGGCTGCCTGGAGAAACGGTTGAATCACCATCCCAGGAAGTATTTAAAAGAGGTGCTTAGGGCATGGTTTTGTGGTGGTTTTGGCAGTGTTAGGTTAATGGTTGAACTTGATGATCTTAAAGGTCCCTTCCAACTGAGACAATTCTATCATTCTATTATTTATTATGAATACTGACTGCAGTTTCATAACTTCTGATAAGTTTGGAGATAAGCTAACTCAGTAGTTACACAGTGAAAAAAGTAACAGAAAAATCAATTTACATAAAGAATATAGGGTAGGAGAAATATGTTCTTGAGAAGATGTTTGCAGTATCAGACTGCTGCATTTTGCAAAGGTAACCACTTCTCCACAGAGTCTAACAATGCTTTGGATATTCCTGTGATATATTTCCTAGAACTACGGCTATTAAAGGGGAAATTGTACTTTGTGATATGTTCCTTGAGGAATAAACATATGAAGCTTAAAGGGTGCTTTATAAGTGACATGTGGTCCTGTTAAAGACTCAAGATTTTGGTGGGAGAAAGACTTGAAAGTTATGGACTAATTTAGATAGAGGTTTATTTCACAGGTCATTTATTTGGATGATTGGGATTTTACAAAATGAGACTGGGGAAATGCATTAATTTCTTTAAAGTGACTAAATGTGTATGGTTTTATGATTGTTCTTACTCTATTGGGTAATGCACCTTTCTGTTTTCCTCTTGGTGACTCCTCAGAATGTATTTATACCTCATTAAGATCACGTCTGAGCTATGCAGGTCAGTATCTGAACTTATGTGTCCATTGCCTGCATGTAATAAGAAATTATAATGGAAGAAGAGGACTGTGCAGTTAGTTGTAGGGACTAGAGACCCCTTTTTGGATGACCATGAAGAAATACAGCTGATGGAAGATAGTTGGATTCACCCGTCTGTCCATCTTAGTAATAACATGGGGCATATATTATGATACACACATATGTGTAAAGAGAGGGGAAAACTGAGGACATATGCTGGCCTTTCAAATAATACAGAGAATGTGCATTTATATGTACTTATGTGTAGGTCTATAAAGTTGACCTAGACACCAAAAAAAAAAAAAAGACATTAACTAGATGTGTGGCAGAAGTCTTATATGCCTAGTAAACCCTACTGAAAAACAGCTCTTATTGCTTTGAACACAATACCTTGATAAATGTGATTACAGAGATCTTAAGTCCACGTTGGTTCAGGGTAATGTGAAAAGAGGTCTAAAATGAGCATATAAATATATACTATGTTAGTAGAATCTACGTCATCTGAGCTTGGTCTTGTGATTCCTTTTATCGTGGTTGCCCTCATCTTATAATCGTATAATTAAAATGTTTCTAATTACCATCTGATAAGAAGGGCCTTTGAATGAAGCTGTTGAGAAATTTGGATGAGGAAATAGTATAAATTTATGGTTTCATTGTTCTTTGTTCTTAGCAATGCTTGCTTCATCCTCACAAGCTATGACTGTGTGCGGTCACTTTCCTTTGTTGCAAGACTCTGTTCTCATCTTGTCATGACATCTGCTCACAGTCTGTGTTATAGATTTCACTGCAGTGTCATTCTTCCAGATGCTGCCAAAGGCTGCTATTCTGGGGGAAAACTCTCCTTTTTAAAAATCCAATTCAGAAGGTGTAAACATGAAAGTGAGAGTTAGGGATAATAGTCTTTTATGTGAGTTCTGCTTTACCAGACTCCCTGGTTTTATAGCATGAAACAAAACTTCATTAGAGAGCATGTGGTTACTGTGACCTCTCCTGACACTGTTATTTGCTGTTTTCCAGTATTGCTGCAAAATTTTGCAGTGAACAAGAACGTCCTCGAAGTATTCATAGTGTCAGTACTAGTTGCCACAGTACTGTTGGCTCTATAAAGCTGGCAGAGAGCTCCATTTCTTTCTCATCTCTTTCTTTCCTGCTGCAATTCATTTGCTGTAATTAAGACGACAAAACTTTCTAGGGAAAACTTAAGATTTCATGATAGGTTTTACGCTACTTCAACTCCTCCTGTCATAATTTAGGAAAATATACTCAGGGGAAGAGATTGAGACAGTGATTCAGATAAGGTGTCAGATGGGAACAAAATAAAAGAAGTTTGGCTCTGAACCTATGGAGGAGAGTGTCGACCCTTATAGATAGTCCCTTTTCTATTGGTGGTACTGCTTGTACTATTCACTATAGCTTATGAAAAATCATAATACAGAGAATGACCTGATTCTTTTTTCTTTTGTAACATGGAAGGGTGTGAAGGAAGGGAGCCTCTTTGAAGGAGGGGTGCTCCACTGGCCAAGTGGGAGACTTGGACATATAACCCAACAATCAGGAACTGTTCTGTGACCATCTGCACAGGTCAAGGTTACTCGTCCTACTTGACCCTCAAGGCAGAATAGTGGGCACTCATAGGAGAGCAAAGGCTGCAGCTCTGGCTGTGGGGTCTGCACCATCTACCCCAGCAATGGCTGATGTGTCTGCCCAGATGAGGCTGCTGAAGGGAGAGGCTGCAGTGCAGACCTTGGACTGAAGGAAGTGCCTCAATCTTTATCCCATGGTACTCAGCCAAGCAGATCCCTCAAGAGGCCAAAGTCTGCTCTCCTGAAGTCCAGGGTAGTGAGCTTGCTGTGTACCCTCCTTACTGCCCTAAGCATAGATCNGAACTCCACCATTTTGTGGTCACTGCAGCCAAGGATGCCCTTAAACTTCACATTCCCCACCAGCCCCTCCTTGTAGGTGAGAACAAGGTCCAGCACAGCACCTCTCCTCATTGGCTCCTCTGTCACTGGGAGAATGAAGTTATCATTGATGCATTCCAGGAACCTTCTGGATTGCTTATGCCCTGCTGTGTTGTCTCTCCAACAGATATTGGGGTGACTGAAGTCCCCCATGAGGACCATGGCTTGTGAACGTGAGGCTGCTCCTATCTCTCTATAGAGGGCCTCATCCATTTGGTCTTCCTGGTCAGGTGGCCTGTAGCAGACACTCACTGTAACGTCACCTTTCCTTGCCCTCCCTTTAATCCTGACCCATAAGCTCTCAGTCAGCTCCTTATCCAACCCCAGGTGGAGTTCCATGCACTCCAGCTGGTCATTGACACAGAGGGTGACACCCCCTCCTTGTTTCCCCTGCGTGTGCTTCTTAAAGACCCTGTATCTTTCCATTCCAACACTGCAGTCATAGGAGCCATCCCACCATGTCTCAGTGATGACAGTAAGATCGTAGCCCTGCAGGCATGCACACATCTCTAATTCCTCCTGTTTATTTCCCATGCTACATGTGTTTCCATAGAGGCATTTAAGTTGGGCCCTTGATGAAGGTGAGTCACTGGCTGGAGTGGCTGGAGTTCCTTTGTTCTGCACTCCAGGTGCTCTCCTGCTGACCTGTGATCCTTCTCCAGGCTCTGTGCATCTATTGCTGGCACTGGCATCAAACTGTTAGGAGTGCAATGGATTGAAGTTCCCCTTCCCTGGCAGCTTTAGTTTAAAGACCTTTTCATCAGCTTGACCGAAGATGCTCTTCCCCTTCTCTGACAGATGGACCCCAAGAGCCCCCAGTAGAGCTTGTTTCTCAAAGCGAGTCCCATGGTTTAAGTAGCCTAACCCCTGGCTGTGGCAGCAGTCCTGTAAACATTTGTTGACTTGACAGATTCAGCAGGCCCTTTCAAACCCCTTCCATTTGATCAGAAGGATTGATGAAAAAACTACCTGTGCCCCAGAGTCCTTTACCGCCACTCCCAGGGCCCTGTAGTCCTTCTTGATATTCCTCAGACTGCTGCTGGTGGTATCGCTGGTGCCCACATGAAACAGCAGCAGTGGATAATAGTCAGTGGACTGTATGAGGCTTGGTAGTCTCTTGGTGACATCCCTGATATGAGCCCCTGGTAAGCAGCACACCTCTCTAGAGAGTGCATCAGGTCAGCAAATGTGTGCCTCCTTACCTTTCAGAAGAGAGTTGCCTACTACTATCACCTGTTGCTTTTTCTTAGTTGCACTGGTTGTTATATAGGGAGCAGATCGGGCTGCCTTACTCAGCTCCAGCATATCTCCTGATGTGACTGGTGTTTCATCTTCAGTCTGCAGAGTGGTGAAGCAGTTCTGCAAGGGCACCTCAGGCTTCAGGGGAAGTCTCTTCTTCCTGCTGATCCTTGCCATTGCAAGCTTCCATTCTTCTACATTACTGGCCCCCCTCCTTTCTGTGTGTGCTGGTGGGGCAGATTTTGGTTATTTGGCTGTGGGCCCACTGCAGAATGCAGTGGTTTTGGTTGTTTGGCTGTGGGTCTACTCTGGACTGCATTCAGAACCAGCTATCTAACCCCTTCTCAGCGTCCTTGATGCTATGCAGCCTTCTGACTGCCTCCTGCAGCTCAGCCACCTGCTGCAGGAGTACCATGGGATAAAGCCCTAGAGGGAAGAGGGGCCCAAGAAAGCTGGTTAATAGTCAAGGATCACCTCCTCCAAGCTCAGGAGCGATGCATCCCGAAAAAGAGGAAGTCAGGCAAAAACTCCAGGAAGCCTGCCTGGATGAACAAATAGAAAAATGAAGCCTACAGAGGGGGAAAGCGAGGCTAGGTAGCCTGGGAGGAATACAGAAAAATTGTCCAAGCAGCCAGGGGTCAGGTTAGGACAGCTAAAGCCCAGATAGAGTTAAATCTGACCAGGGATGTTAAAGGCAACAAGAAAAGCTTCTACAGGTATGTCAGTGATAAAAGGAAGACTAGGGAAAATGTGGGCCCTCTCCAGAAGGAAACAGGAGACCTGGTTACCAGGGATATGGAGAAGGCTGGGGGTACTCAATGACTTTTTTTGCCTCAGTCTTCACTGGCAAGGGCTCTAGCCACACCACCCAAGTCACAGAAAGCTAAGGAAGGGACTAGGAGAATGAGGTACCGCCCACTGTAAGAGAAGACCAGGTTTGAGCCCATCTGAGGAACCTGAAGGTGCACAAATCCGTGGGATCTGATGAGATGCATCCGCAGATCCTGAGGGAACTGGCAGATGAAGTTGCTAAGCCACTATCCATCATATTTGAGAAGTCATGGCAGTCAGGTGAAGTTCCCGCTGACTGGAAAAGGGGAAACATAACCCACATTTTTAAAAAGGAAAAAAAGAAAGACCCAGGGAACTACAGGCCGGTCAGTCTTACTTCTGCGTCCAGCAAGATCATGGAGCAGATCCTCCTGGAAACTATGCTAAGGCACATAGAAAATAAGAAGGTGATCAGTGACAGCCAGCATGGCTTCACTAAAGGAATATTATGCCTAACAAATTTGGTGGCCTTCTCCAATGGGGTTACGGTGTTGGTGGATAAGGGAAGGGCAACAAACATCATCTACCTGGACTTGTGCAAAGCATTTGGCGCTCTCCTGCATGACGTCCTTGTCTCTAAATTGGAGAGACATGGGCTTTGACAGATGAACCACTCAGTGGATAAGGAATTGGCTGGATTGCTGCACTTAAAGAGTTGCAGTCAACAGCTTGATGTCCAAGTGGAGAGCAGTGACAAGTGGTGTTCCTCAGGGGTCTGTACTGGCACTGGTGCTGTTCACGACATGGACAGCTGGATTGAATGCACTGTCAGCAAATTTGCTGACACACCAATCTCTGTGTGTGGTCAAGATGCTGGAGGGAAGGGATGCCATCCAGAGGGACCTTGGCAGGCTTGAGAGGTGGGCCAGTGTAAACCTTGTGAAGTTCAACAAGGCTGAGTGCAAGGTCCTGCATGTAGGTTGGGGCAATCCCAAGCACAAATACAGGCTGGGCAGAGAATGGATTGAGAGCAGCCCTGAGGAGAAGGACTTGGGAGTGTTGGTTGATGAGAAGCTCAACACGACCCGGCAATGTGCACTTGCAGTCCAGAAAGCCAACTGCATCCTAGGCTGCATCAAGAGCAGCGTGGACAGCAGGTCAAGGGAGGTGATTTTGCCCCTCTGCTCTGCTCTTGTGAGACCCCACCTGGAGTACTGTGTCCAGCTCTGGGGCCCCTAACCTAAGAAGGACATTGATTCCAGAGGAGGGCCACAAAGATGATGAGAGGGCTGGAGCCACCTCTCCTATGAAGACAGGCTGAGAGAGTTGGGGTTGTTCAGCCTGGAGAAGAGAAGGCTCTGGGGAGGCCTTATAGCAGCCTTTCAGTACCTAAAGGGGGCCTACAGGAAAGATGGGGAGGGACTCTTTATCAGGGAGTGTAGTGATAGGATGAGGGTAATGGTTTTAAACAGAAAGAGAGTAGATTCAATTAGATATCAGGACAAAATTGGTTTACTGTGAGGGTGGTGAGACACTGGAACAGGTTGCCCAGGGAAGTTGTGGATGCCCTATCCCTGGAGGTGTTTAAGGACAGGCTGGATGGGGCTTTGAGCAACCTGGTGTAGTGGAAAGTGTCCCTGACTATGGCAGGGGGGTTGGAACTAGATGATCTTTAAGGTCCCTTCCAACCGAAACCATTCTATGATTCTGTGATAACCCTGTCAGTCTTTTCCTTCTTTATCCCTCATACTTCATGCTTTCAAAACCTTCCTGCTTAAACTTCAACTTCAGCTTTTGAAATTCCCTGTAGATAATTTCTCTGCTAATTAATGCACCAAAACCAGATTCTTTTATGTCTTTGTATATAAGCTACGTAGATACATGCCCAGGCAGAAAATTTCATAAACTTCCCCTTAAGAGGAAGACAAATAAAAAAAAGATTGGGGAGGGAATGCAGAACCATAGGGAACACAAAGGACAGACTTTCTTGAGTTAACCACCCAAAATATAGAAGTCTTTGCAATATATATATATTTTTTTTCCACAGAGATTCAGTTTGTTGTTCCAAGATGCCTGGTGGTGTAATACCTATGGTGGAATCAATTTTCTTAATTTCCTAAGATTTCTGTTATTTCTGGAGATGCAGAAAAAAAAAGTGCATTTTTAAATTTATATTCTCTCTTTTTATTGAATAAATCATTCTGACAGGAGAAGAAATAGCAATCTCCCTGCTGTGGATATAAAAGATACACTCATCTTTGTACTGAACCTCTAGATCTCATGCATGTTATTGTAATAGACTTTGTTACAACTGAGACATAGAATAAAGCCTTCAGCAAAGGTTTATTTTAAATGTACTGTTTTTTGAAGCCTAAAGTGAGTGTTAAAGTAATGAAATGTTTTATATTCAGCTTTAACACTGGGCAGTAATAACGAAAAGGAAATATTGCTGCATTCAACCAGGTATTTTGTATTTAATATTATTTATGCTAGGCAGGGAGAATAAGAGATACAGAGATAACTTAGAGATAGCTATGATTTTGCTAGAATTTTGCTTTTCAGGGTTGTTTATAGAAGCTAATGTGATTTTAAGATTTTTTTTTTCAAAATATTGCAAACTGTCATTGTTCTGTAAAATATAAATTGTGAAGGTTCAACTCATTCTAGCTTCATTGTAACTTAGGGTCAGATTCCAAACTCTGCATGAAGTGCGCATCCTTCTACCAGACCATATCAGCCTTGAAAAGTTCTTAACATCAAAGCAGCTTCTATAAATAGCAGCATAAGTAGTTTGAACTGATAGAAAATGTCTGCCGTTCCCTGGAATTTCACTGTAATTTCTTTCATTTATTGAGATGTTTTACCACTTCTCTGTCCTCTAGGAAAAGCATGCCTCTATTCAGTCCACTTGACATCTAAAGGATGTGATATTGGACAGTTATAAATGAACCTTTGGTTTAAGGGGAGACATTAGGCAGACTGAGAAGATCAGTCCCATTGAACCATCTGCTACATAAAACCAGAGCTGAGTTAATGTAGATTTGAGTAGCTGGACTTGTGAAAACATAATTTATGAAAACTAAAATATAAACATTTCATTTTATGGGGCTTTTACATCTGAAAGCATGCAGAATATCAGGAAATGAACAGTTCCCAGAGGAACTGGTACCCAGTAAGGGTTGGAGATTCATTTGTGTAACTTAGATTTTATTAAAATCAACAGGCATTTTACCACTCATATCCACTACGCTGATATACACTATGCTGTAAAAGCACTCAGATGACTACAGAGCGCTTCTCAAATCTCACCATAAATTGTACATTTCTGCAAGCTTCTTGGGGGTACACAGTTTCTTCAAAATTTCAGTCATCCATAGCACACCAAAGCATGTTATCAAACTTGTTGTCAAATGAGTATGCAGTGATGCACAAAGCATGTATTTTACATCCCGGATTGTTAGGAGATTATGTAGGCTTACATGGACTAATATAAAAGTAAGCTCTTTCACATCTGTCCAGAAACTAATGTTGTTTTAAAGTGACACTTCACTATTCCTGTATGTTTTCTGCCTAAAAACCTATGGTAGCAGAGCCTTTCCTACTGTTGCAGATATTTATAATGCATTGTTTAGATGACTGCAGCCACTGACTACTGGAAAATCTTAGAAGAGGTGTGTAAAAGAAATTAGAGTGTTCAGCTATAGTAGAAAAACAGCACAGGTTACAATATTAGAAGTGTTATACAACAGGAAATAGAAGTTTAAAATTTCACACACCATTGTTCCTGAAAATGTTGCACTAATAGACATAAATTGCAAAGACAAAGAAAGATCGGAAGCCCAGCAAAGAAGCCAAGAAAGAAGAGTCCTAAATGTGTAGATCCTATGAGAGGCAAGTTGATTTTTATGTCATGGACTACCTCAAAATATATTTTAAAATTCCTTGATAAAATCTTATTTTGTAAGACGCTCAAAGGCTTCTTCAGTCTCAGCTTTAGTTGCAGTCCTAACTTTGATAAAAAAGGTAGATTTGGTAAAGGCATGTAGGCAGCTACAAATAAAGAATGTCTGAGTCTATTGCTGTGCAGTGTGGCACCCCAAATTGGCATCACCTCCAGGCACATGCACTGAATTCAGTGCTTCACAGGAGTGGTCGGGTGCCCGTCTCAAACTGGTAAAGTAGGAGACACTGAAGAAAAGGAAAGCTGCAGCTCTCTCATCTGTTCTATGTTTGAGCCCTTCCGAGTTAAGGTACTCATCAGATCCTTGCTATTTTGAATACAAAAGGAAGAAATAGTCCTGGAAGTAAAAATTAGAGCTCCCCATTCTTCAATGAGAGCGCTCTTAGGCTGCAAAACTCCTTGTCACCTTTTTCCAGATCCATAAATCTCTCTGGAGAGTGCGAGAGCTTTAGCTGGCCAGATGGATGTTAGGGCACTGAGACCATGGGGTAATGGATACAGGTCTGGATTTAGGGTCCCTCCAACACATTTCACTTCAGAAAAGCACACTTCTGGCCCAAGCTTAATTCCCAGGTTGATGGGCTGGACTGAGCCATGGGGCCAGGGCAGAGCACTTATTGAGGAGGGCAGGCCCAGCACCACATGTGCCTGACAGCTGCCGACCACGCTGCGCCGGTGTGCCTACCGGCTCCTCTGGCCTCTCTCAGGCGCCGTACCTGGCCTTTCTCTGCTCTCAGGAGCATGTTCCTCACACTGCTAGTTGAGGTGAAAAGCCACATGGCTGCATTTTGCGGTTGAACCAGAACCCTGCTCGTTAGCACACGCTCGTACTGTGCTTTCTCAGGGCAGACACAACTTTTTTTACAGAGAGTCCAGGTAGATACTGCTCAAGCTGGTCTCACCAAAGCTCTTTATTAGATAGTAAAATGAACCCTTGGTAACCGGAGTTGCCAGTGTCTGTCAGAAATAAGACTCACTTAAATTATTTAGAAAAAGGGAGGTAGTCGCTGTTTTAACAAATATTCTCCTCTGGTGAAACTTTTCCCAGAAGTTAAAGCAGGAGTATATTCTAGGAGATATTAATTGTGCTGTAAGGTTTCCTGCTGATTTGGTCTATGTCCTCTGCTGTTTAGCTGTTCTCTATCTACAAAACTTAGGTGGTCTTATATCATTCAGTGGTTCAGCGATGATTTTGCCATTAATAATTCTCAGATGCTCTTCTGGAAGGTTGCACAGTAGGATAAATCTTGAATGTGTTACTGTACAGTTTGTCAATAGATAGGGAATTTCAGGCTTTTTAAAAAGTATTTCTCTATTAAAATGAAGATTTAATCCATGCTGTGTCAGAAACACTGATTTTATTATGATGGATGCCGAATGAAAGGCTTTAGAATAGATAAAGAAGAATGTAACTTATGGGTTATTATCAGTTTTCTCTTGAGTTTTTTTCCTCATAATTTCTGGATGGGTCTCTTTCTTTGGCAGGCTCCCAGAACAGCAAGTAACCATACTAGGCTGTTGGACATATGCTATTAAAACTGATTGTCCGTAGCAGTGTTCAGACAATTTATATATTCTCTAAAACTTATTTTAAAAGGTCTTTTTGTTCACCTTCTATCTTGAAAGCCAGTTTCAACAAGCAGTACTGAGAGATTTTGATTTACTGTTATGAGTGATGGTTTTAAACGTGCTGGCACTTTCACAGGAAGATGAAAAATATACTCTTGCGTTACATTTTTTCAACCCTGCCTGGGATTTCAGGTACATAAGGCAGATTGTGCTTTTGCTGTTCAAAGGCTTCTTTGACATTTCCAATGACATTTAGATATGGATTAATATTTTGTTGATTACTTTTAGGCTAAGCATTACTAAATACAAAGTCGGCGTATGTTACAAATCTCTTAATAAAAACGAATAATTCTCTGAACATCTGTAAAATGACCTGTCATTCTGTGATTTCATTACAATCAAATAATCAGCAGTTATATACCTGACTAAGAGTATAAAATACTAAGAGCCTATGAATGCTATGGCTTTGTTAGTAATAGGATTACTAAGATCTTGAGGATCCTGTCCATCAATCCTCCTATAGAAAACAACAGAGGTGACAAATTTGGGGAATGCTGAATCAGTGCCGAAATATTTGCACTAGGAAAATGCCAAACTAAGTTTACAAATGTTTTGTATTCATTGAGATTAAGTATATGTGGATATATATTGAGTATATAGAAAGATAATACCATTACCTAGTCACCATACAGTACTATCTCTCTGTCCTTTTATTCAGAAAGGAATGTTGTATGGAACTACCACAAATTTAATTACTTTTATCTCGCTGAAAATACTACAATCGTAAAGAGATTTTATTTTTCTGAATAAATATTTCATTTAAAAGTTCTGTTTCATTTATGCGCCCAACATGTATTTTTCTAACAGTGATTTAGCTTTAATTTAAAATTATTCATATGTGATATTCTGGTTTGCAGATTCAAAATTTGATCCTTTTGGTAGGAAATGAGCTTTTTTAATTGATTTTTAAAATTCAGCCCTCAGCATGAAAGAGTAAGTGCTCAAACTAAACATTTGGTATAACTTGAATTTTGACTTTTTTATTAGTAGATATATAGAATAATAGAATAGTTAGGGTTACAAGGGACCTTTGAAGGTCACCTAGTCCAACCCCCCTGCAAAGAGCAGGGACATCTTCAACTAGATCAAGTTGCTCAGAGCCTGTCCAACCTCACCTTGAATCATAGAATGGTTTAGGTTGAAAGGGACCTTGAAGATCATCTAGTTCCAACCTCCCACTAGACCAGGTTGCTCTGGAATGTTTCCAGGGATGGCCCACCTCCCTGGGCAATCTGTTCCAGTGCTTCACCGCCTCATTGTAAAAATTTTCTTCCTTATATCTAGTCTAAATCTTCTCTCTTCTAGTTTAAAGCCATTACCCCTTGTCCTATTGCAACTGGACCTGCTAAAAAGTTAATCCTCATCTTTCCTGTGTGCCCCCTTTAAGTACTGAAAGGCTGCAATAAGGTGTCCCCAGAGCCTTCTCTTCTCCAGGCTGAACAAGCCGAGCTCTCTCAGCCTGTCCTCGTAGGAGACGTGTTCCTGCCCTCTGATCGTTTTTGTGGCCCTCCGCTGGACCTGCTCCAACAGGTTGCTATGCTAGGTTGTGTTTTATTTAGTATTTTCAATTTCTCAGAAATAAACAATAGTTTCCTACCCAGCTGTACATAAGTTCTATTTTACACTGAGCTGCTTCCAGCTGTACACAACCATTAGTGAAGGAGCCTTCTAGAAAATTAAAATCTGACTTTTTGGATAGCCTAATTTTGTGGTGACTAGTGTGCAAAACTTCAGAACAGCTTAATTGCAGAGCACCATTATTGTTACCATCTTCAGGTGAGTGAATGGTGCTCCAGGCATCTAAAAATTAGATCCTCGGTTTTGTTTTTTATTATCATCAGTGGTCTTTCAAAATCTGGGTTTCGTCATGCAATGAGTGGTCTAGTTGCTCTAAGACTGGGATGTCATAAAGGACATCTTTTTCTGGTTCAGTGATCCCAACAGATGTCCTTTACCTCTTCTTATTCTACAACTTGAAGTGAACTAAAAGACTCATTTTCTTTAGTTCAGGCCTTAGCACTGCTTATGTCCTCACAGTAGCATTGATTACAGAAATATCTGCTTTTCAAATTTTACTTTGTGCATAGTTTGGCTGTCATGAGCTGTCTTTTCTTTCCACCCTACTACACATATATGGTTATGTCACGTGGCAGAATTTCCCAATTCCTTTTTAATGATATAGTGATTGTTTCAGATTGCTGCCGTAGGTGTGGTCGTGAGGTTTTAGGTCCTCTAGGGTCAGGAGTTCTCTGTGGGAAGTAAAAATCTATTTCCATACCTTTTACCAAAGTCTTTCTATCTTTGGCGAGATTAGATGATTATTAACTTTTGAATCCTATGGTTACAGACAAATAGCTTCATATTTATGTGAACTACCAGGCAACCATTAAACTGGAACTAATCTAATATCTAACAGAGCTTTCCACTTATCAGAAGTTTTCTGAGGTACTCTTAATCTTCCGCAAAATTGGACAGTTGGTTTACATTATGATGTCCAGAAAACTCCATGTTTGTCAGTTTCAGCACAGATATTTATTTAAACCTCCAAGACTTCTCTTATCTTGCATGATTCTTCATGGTACACTCTTCAGACCAGTGAGAAAAATCCTCATAGATGGAAAAGCAGAATTCTAACAAAGCCATTTTATTCTTTGTGTGTTGTTAGAAACATCCTGACATTTTATTTTGTGAAAATTAAAGTTTGTATGTAGATATTTGCAAGGATCTGAGAAATGTTTAGCCATGCATTGAGAGCAGGAGAGAATAGATGACTTATGTTTTGGTTTTTATTTTTAAATTCCAAGTAAATAAACAATGTAATGATAGCAAAAATAGCATTCTAGTATCTTAAGAGTGATGTTATAAAGACCATTCAAATGCTTCGCTTTAACTAAGTAAAAAACTTTAATTAAGTAAAACCCAAGAAGAACAATAAAGGTAAATAAAAATTTTAAAGTGGACTGTAAAATGCTACAAAATTCGATGAAGAACATGGCCCAAAGTGAAACCATTGAAGTCAATAGGAGTCTTGTACAGTCTAGTGCAGCTTGGCAGTAAGAGGAAAAAGAAGGAAGCTGGGGCACTTCTCACTGTGTATACACTCACTGTGTATGCTGTCACAGAAACCAGAATTTAAAAGAATCATCTGTTCTGTTGCTTGTTGCCACTTACTGCTCCCTTGAAAAAGCAACATGCATCCTGGATGCTCAGTTTCTATGGGTCTGAAACCCACACATGAAGAAAAGAAAGTGCAATGATGCTTTCATATTTCTTCTTGTACCTCAGTGTCCTAATTATTATGTTTATAGAGTGTCTTTTGGCTATGCAGTGTTAACAATTGTCCATAGCCTTTTACTCCTCCTTCCTTCCTTCCTCATTTATGCATTATAAGTCAGATATGCCACTCACTCCTCTTGAAACTCTCAATTTATAGTTGAGCTAGAGTTTCCCAGCTATAGGTAGTCATAGTTCTCAACTACCGTGTGTGTGAGGCCAAATGGTGCTTTTCATGGACTTCTTAAGGAGGTTAGAAGAGACCATTACTTTGTATTATGTTACACTGACTTATTCTTGACCAGCTACAATGCAACCTCACTATACCTTTGCTGTGTTTGCTAAGTCAACTAGAAGTCTTTTTCAAATACTTTCTGCATTCTTTGATAGTGAAGTAAATGTCCTTGTGATGCATTAGAACAGATTTTTAGAATCATAGAATCATCTAGGATGGAAGGGACCTTTAAGATCATCAAGTCCAACCATCAGCTGCCAAAACCACTGCTAAAACATGTCCCTAAGCACCATGAAATTTCTAATGTTTGCATTTTTTTGCAAGACTTAGAAAATCTTTATGACCTATAAGAGTAGAAAATGCTAGAAAATAAAAGCACATCAAGTAGTCTAAACATCCAGTCGCTTGCACCTCTTATCTTATTGTTTAATTCTTTTGAACGCTATGATCCTCCTGAAGTGAACACAGAATCTTGAAGTTCTGTGTGGTTTGCATTTTAATAAAATAGATGTATAATGGCTGGTTCTTAGCAGCTTGATTGACATAATCCTGACATGCAATGGACATCAAAGTTTGATCTGTGGAACCATCCATCTGATTTGCATGAGCTACTTATGCATAAATATGTAGCTAGAGGTACAATAGATGGGCTATGCGATGACAGTATAATACAGAGCTCCAGGTGGCCTCTTTAGACAAACAGGGCTTTCATATTAATATCTTGATATTACATATGGAATGAAAAGAAAGACCTTTTCTCTAATATCATGTATGAAGACTTCCGTGGATATTTTGTTATTTTAAATTGCATAGGTGTGCAGTAAAATTGAAACTTAATATTGATATATCTCTGAAGTAAATGAAATGATGATTATTATCACCAGAAGTATTGGCTAGTGTGCATTTAAATAACTTGCAGATTATATTGCTCTGAATATATAATTCTAGTTGGTTTATATTCCTTTAGATTTACAAAGAATTTTCCCTCACCTTTTTTTCTAGTCTGTAAGTTATAAATACATCTAAAACCAAAAATTATAACTTTTCCAATAAGCATGACCAAGTATATGTCAGAAGCTATTTGCTCTGATGTAGGACATAAATTATGGTTAACCACAATGTTATCAAACTATTTTAATAAATACTTTTATTCTGAGTCACTTTTCCATTAGAGACTTATGTAATACTAATCCAACTTTTTGCGTCAAGAAGCCCATGCAGACCTTAAGGTTACAAATACCTTTCCGAACAATTACTAATCAATAAAACAGGAATATTGGCTCTATGAAGACATGAAGTAGCATTACAAGTTTAAAATTACTAGAAAATACCAAACAAAATAAAATATTATAACATGGCAATCAGGCAGACCTTGATGAATCCTTGTTAAAGTGGAGCATTAAAATACCCGTTTTTTGTTGTTGGTTGGTTTTTTACATTCTAGTTTCACTTATCTGCTGTACGAAAGCCCATACTGGGCAACATTTACAGTTGGAATGCCAAGTGGAAATTAGTTACAGCAGAACATGGAGGGGAAAAAAGAAAAATCTCCTTCCTAACAGAAATATGGTGCTTTATACATGTGCAATGTACACCTTCTTACATTGACTGTCTGTTATTGGGGAAGAACGATGAGAGACGTATAATGCTTCCCATCCCGAATCTTCCTCTTCACGAAGGTCAGCGGCTCAGCAGCACCCTCAGCATGTTCAGTCACTGTAATGGGAAATCCTTCCCTTCCTTGCCTGTCACACCCTGATGCAATTTTAATTCTATAGTTGTTGTCTGTCTCTTTAAAGCTAACATGTCAGCTTCTGTTTTCATCTTCAGAAATATTCAGAACTGGGATATGAGCTTAAACCTTTTTCATATTTTGGCAAGAAGAGCTCATATGGTCCAACGTATCTGCTCGGTAGCTTCAGTGCTTTCAACAGTCATTGAAACAACATGGTGACTCTCATAGCTAACTGGGAATAGGCAAGGTTTGTGGTTTGAATGTTACTTAATTATTAATTAAAGGTAGCTTGAAACTGAGGGTATAATTGGTGAACGGTAGTACCCAGCCTTGTCCACTGTGTCTATCAACCTGCTGCCTGGGGGGGAGTTTAAAGAAGGATTCTGCTTGGGCGACTCAGTGAGTTTGTCATTGTTCTGCCCTTTCGGTTATTTCATCCAGAGATGCTATATATAGGTTGCGCATTCAGAACTACACCAGATGCACAGAGCAGAAAAACGGAATTGCTAAATGCTTTTCTCTTATGAGACACTTTTCATTTCCCAGAGTGTTTGATGATATTCAGCGGGAGGAGACAACTTTTGGTGGTATTTCACAAAGAGTTTTGTGTAATTGGGCAGGTATTAATCCAAACTCAGTCTATATGTGTTTCAGGATCACTGTCTTGCACTGTCCAAAATACTTAAGCTTCAGAATTCAGCCTTCAGCTTTGAACTTACATAGTAGGAGACATTCAGAACACTGTCATTAAGGCTCATTCCATACCTTTCACTAGAGTTCAGAACCGATGGTCTCGCCCCTTTACAATGCATAGAAAATTATAGAATAAACCAGAAGATACTAGTTCTGTGATAGTTTACAGGAATAGCTTTACAGGAATAAAAATAACCATCTGCATAGAATTAAAAATATTAGATTGCACTCTTATCTATAAAAGGGTGTGCAGTTATTACTGCATCTAAACCATGCCTTTGTCAATATTGAATGGGTTTAAATTTAATCTTTTTTTTTTTTTTTTTAGAATTCTTCGGTAAATAGGATTTTTATCATCATGCATGTTAGGAAATAGCTGGTTTTTATGTAAAGTCCCTCTGTTTGGATTTGAGAATATTTAATGGTGGTGGTAGAAATGCTCATGCTTTGCTGAAAATTAATAGCAGAAGTAGTCCTATGCAATTTATTTCACCATAGTGCTTTGTCCAAGATAAGGAAAAATTAGTCATGTGTCCAACTTTTGCTTCAATTACTTTTCTTCAAAGGCTTTTATCAGACATTCATGATGTATACTCTTCTAAGTGATAGTTAATAGTTCAACGTATCTCAGCCTGAAAATATTCTACAGGGTATGATGGATACACAAGACACCTGGAAGGAATGTCAGCTAGTTTATATCTGAGCTGATGCATAGCTGATTTTAATTTTTGACCGTAATCTTTCTTTTGTGTCACTTTACTCCGGCCAAAATCACTTTTGTATGGAAATTGTTTTGCAGCTTCTGTGAAATGAGGTTGTGATTTTCATTTGTTTCCTAATACGATGGTCTAGCAATAGTAACTGTGTAAACTGACTTTGCCTGATGCCTTTTATGGTCCTTTTGTCAAGATTAAAGAGATAAGAAAGGCAAATCCTCAGGCAACAAAACATGTGGAGTTTTTTAGATTCCTTGTGAGAGATGAAGTGGATAAGTTTGATCCTCATGATGTAGTGTCTGTTCTGTAAGCAAATAAAAAATTCCCATCCACAGATGTGTGATTGGACGCTTTCCCAAAAAGCTGTTTCATATATGAAAACCTCAAAAGTTTGAATGTATTTTGTAGCTTGGCAACCAGAAGATGTGCAGACACTGTCAGAGAAATGCTGATCCTACATTTCATTAACCTCTATGTCCCCTTTAACGTAGAGGACACAGTTATGCTGTATATTATCTTTTATAGAGATATCAGGGTGCCTGTTTTTACAATGTGGAAAGAAGAAATGGAAGATTCAGCAGGACAGAAACATGTCTATGTTAGTAGACAAAACAATAAAATCTGCCTTAGAATTACTGCTTTCCAGCAGTGGTAATTCCAACAGAGACATAAAAGTACTGTTGAGCAGCTTATACATGAATAGAAAGGAATAATCACTGGTTGATATGTTACTAGGTTTTTTTAATTTCATCTGGCTCCTTGAGTTTGGTCTAAATGTGGAACTTTTTGAAAGCCACATATAAGTAGTGTATATACTAATCCTATTATTCATTAATAGGATTAATGAGTGTACCTCCTGTATAAAGCTTCGAAAATGTACCCTCTAGGTCCCAAGCTTCCCTTTTTTTGTGACTTGATTGTCAAGATAATCCACATATATGCAAGAATATTCTAACATATGAATTATATATCTTTTCATGGGCCTGAATTTTGCTCTGCATTTATCATTAGTAAGCATTGTTTCTATACCTAAGGGCATTCTAGCAAAACAGTGAAAGTGAATAATATGTTAAGCTGATGCTTTTAATGGTTATCAGTTCTGTTTAGGCAAGACATCTTGGATGAAAGAATTAGTGTTATCTTTAAAAAAAAAATCATAAGTTCATTCGTCTGTAATTTAAAAAACAAATAGACAAATTAATGTATCATAAAATTCAAAGTAAGTATTAACTGGAATAGAAGTACTAGTGCATTATTAAAGCTGCAAACAGCTTTCTTAGCTCATGATGTCCTGGCTGCTGTTTTTTTCCTAAGCTGAGCAGACACTGATCTGAAAGAGAGACATCATGTGTCTCAGTTGTCTTGTAGGCAGGAACATTTTCAGAAATATCATTGGTATTACTATAGAACTAAACTTTTAGAAAGGCAGGTTTTTCTTTCTATTTGAACACAAAAATCTGCTAGAATTGCTTATGAACAAAACTCAAGAGCCATCAATTAAAAAGAAAAAATAGCCTCCCTAATACTATCATATATTTTTCTTGCTGGTATGTATTTAAAGCCCACTTCATCATCTTCAGAGGCAAGGTGCTTATGTCTGCCATTCTGTGACTGAAAGCAGTTTTCAAGCTGGGATGTAGCTTAATTGGTGAGTTTGAGTTGGGGTTTTTTATTTCTTTTTCCCCCGAATGACTTTTGAGTCTTATCCACATCCCTATGCTACGATCAGTGAACAAAAAAAAGAGGACAGTAAATAAAGCTTTTAGCTGATATGCTGTCTAGTAAGAAATGATAATGGCAGTATTATATATAGCGAGACAAAAAGCATACTGCTTCTGCAGTCAGAAGCACCTTTTTTCTTTTGATAGATTCTGGTTTTGAATCTGATATCCTATCTATTGATCAGTCATTACAACCTTAATTTGGCACAACTGAACCCCTTCTTAAATGTCTTTCATAAAAAAAAAATCTAAAGAGGAGGAACTAAAGATGATTCAAGCCTCATCATGAGATAACTTTGGTTCATCCCTGTTTTGAAAAAAACACTTGACTGATCTTTGTCATTGTAAAAGCAATTAAATGAATAAAACTTCTGCTAAATACCTGTTGGAGAAAGAATCCTTAAATTCATTCTCATTCATTTTCTGTTACACTGGAGGAAAGGGTTTTGTTTCAAATATTTGTGTCATACAATTTTTGTTTTTCTAAACAGACTTTTTTTTCCTACACAGAATTTAGTAAATTCAAATTAATCTGCATGATCATATTAGACTTGTATTCAAGGTGGAAATGGCAATTTAGACAGCCTAAATATTGTTCTTCCCAAGATTTCCTTCAGGCTCTGCCACCCTTGGGTACTAAAATCCAACTAGTTTTATATTGCTTAAAGCTGGAGTTGCTGCAAACTTTTTTGATCAGGAGCACAATGCTATAAGCTCTTCTTTGTGAAAACTCATCAAATTTCTTGGGCTCTGGGTATACAAACATGTACAATGCTTAGTCCTGGCCCTTTGTTCAGACTAGTGTTAGAAGCTGTATACCACAAAAGACTTTTCTTATGTTTTATTTTGTGTCTTCTAGCTGTGAAAAGTATATTTGTATGTTTTAGCTTTCTATTTCTGAAACAAAGACCAGTGTAATCAATGCTCTTCAATAGAGTTATCCAGACAGAGAAGGTAGGAAACCAGATGTTTCTGAGGATACGAGATAGAATTCAGGGTGTTGCGTTTTAGTCCATAGTCTCTGGAATCTATGCTTAAATATGATTAAGGGTAAGATTCCAAAATGACCTGTTCTATTTCTGGTGACAAGTATAAAGCTATGCTAGCCCTATCCTGCACCACCCTGGCTCACTTGTCTGGGTACAAGTCAATAATACTTCTTAGAGAAGTCTCTGATGAAGAAACTAGAGTTTTTAAGTGGAGATTTAAAGCCTGGAAGCGTACCAACTTTTGTGTTGTTAAGACTATATTAATTAGATACAAGATTAGTCCCATTAAAATCAGTGACAAAACTCATTCTACTCACTGTGCTATTCAGCGCAATATGGAAATGAAATGTTAAAATTCTTTGTTGGCTCTACTTGAAGTACTTCAGAGAAAAAATGAGTTATGGCCCTGTGACTACAAGTTCTAGGTTAAGATCACGATTATTCAGTAGTTGAAGATTTTTAGAATTAGCTAGTAATTGGGAAGTTAGATAATAGCAATGTGACTAAAGGTTAAGCAAAAAGATTTGGAAAGATCTATGGATGTCTAAAAAAACCCACGTTTAGAACATCATGTTAAGGCAAATAGTGAGGATACAAGACTCTCCGTGTGTGTGTATTAGTAGCAGAAAAACCATGGTGGTGAGAGAAATATCACTGGTATGTTGAAACCCCAGCATTAAAAATATTCATACTTGTTTTGATGTTTATGAATGTCAAACTGTTACCATGTCATCAGGGAAAGTGGCACTATGCGTGTACAGAGATGCCTCATAATATCATTGCTACCCAAATTAAATTCATATTATAGGAAACCCCTAGTGCTCTTAGTGCAGAACAACAACTAAGAGCCTGCTGAAGCACACAGTGTGCTTTCATACCTCCCTGATGACAAGCCCTCTGGGCTCAGATAAGAGGAGGCTGAGAGAGTGGTCATTTGGTCCATAATAATATCTGAGTAGCAAGGTCTACATAGCTTTTAAATGAATGATGACGACTGACTAAAAAAAAGTTATATCCAGGCTGTGTGCTCTCTATAGATAGCACAAAGATTCATTCCCCAGATTGCTTTTGAAGGAGGGGCAAATGTTATTTTTGGTTGATAAATGGGATTAGTGTTCTTTGAGAGACAGTGATCTCAGGTAAAAATCTACTTTTTTTGCTGTAATATAATTTCAAAATGTAACTTTCCTTTCTCTTACTTCTTTCCCCCTGATAATTCTATACTGATGTTGTGCCAGATGTGTTATCTAGTCAGCTTGCCTGCTTTGCCTCTAAAGAAGTCACATGCATATAGTATTATTTTACACAGGCGAGATTGTTTTTTACTAGCATATTTTACTTTCTTTTTTATAAAAAATATTTTACTTTATTTATAAATTGATAGAAATATAAAACATTTCATAGTTCATTCTCAATCTGTTTTTGCTTCAGTATTTTAATCATTCATCAAATGATTCTTCTTAGCAAAATTATGTCAGTACATAAGACAGTCAGGCTATCTACAAAGATACATTCCAGAGGTCTTACGTTGGCTTAATGAAAATTTTCATAGTAGACGTGACTATTAAAGTTTGGGTTTTGGTTTGTGTTTTGGGTTTTTTTTTAATTTTGCAATCAATACATTATTGATCTTTCCCTGAGCTTAACTCCTAATGTATTCGCAAAATCTAAGATTACATCTCTAATGCAATTCAAAAAGAAAAACGGTTTTCAGTCTACCCAAAATGTTTGTTATTCACTAATATGGCAGTTATTGGTAACTGAGTAAGTTTAAGAACAGACTATATTTAGTTTTGCACGTATTTTCCTGATGTTCTAGAACAGTCTTTTAGACAGAAAATTAGTATGACCTTATGAAAATAAAGTTAGGGAATCAAAAACAATTTTGCAAAAAACTTTATTTCACATAGATGTATATTTTCAGAGAGAAGACAAGTACAAACCCCAGAACTTCATATGGAAGTCAGTAGGAGTTCTGACCTACTTAAGCTTATGCAATTTTAACTTTTGTATTTCTGTGTCAAACTATGTAATGTAATTTATTTTTTTATTTGGGTTTGGTCTGCATATGAAATATTATTTGCGAGGATTTTTATCGTATATGTGAATCTAAACCAATCTTGTTTTATCAGTGCACTGGATTAGCTTATGTCTCTTAGGACAGGATTTAAAGTAAGAGTCATCTGCTTCTGTGAATGTCTTTTGTTTTTTTAGTAGCAAATAAAATAAGCACGACTAATACCCCTGGCTACAGAACTGTATTTCAAAAAACTTATAAAACAAAGAGTAATTAGATGACATGGTCTAAAGGAATGAAATAGAAGCAGAAGTGTAAATTAAATACTGATAAAATTAGACAGATGATGCAGTCCAGACCTCTTCCATTCATGGTGCTTTTTCCCTACACAAACTTGCCAGAGTTAAACACAAGTATTTTGTGACCTTGTAAAAGGCTGACATCTGTATTCTTTTTGTTCTAGCTCTTAGTAAATGCATTCAGATTTCTGTTAATAACTGAAGAAAAAAGACACAAAAGAGGACAATAGAGGGATACGTTGCTATTTTGCTACTAATTAAAATAACTGGGTATTTTGTGTCAGTTGTGGATGAACCCTAGTAGGCAGCTATTTATTCATTTCCAGGAAAGTAGGGCATCATTGTGCATAACAGTTGCTTGGGAAGACAAACACCAAAACTCATATCCTCGCTTCCTCCTTCTTTCCCCCAGCTTTGTTGCTGAGCATGATGTAATATGGTATGGAATATCCCTCTGGTCATTTGGGGTCAGCTGTCCTGGCTGTGTTGCCTCCCAACTTCTTGTTGCACCCCCAGCCTACTTGGTGGCAGGGCAGCATGAGAGAGAGAGATGGCCTTGACGCTGTGCACACACTGTTCAGCAATAACTCAAATGTTGCTGTGTTATCAACACTGTTCTGGTCAGAAGTCCAAAATACAGCACCATATGAACTGGGGTGAAGAAAACTAGCTCTATTCTAGCCAAAACCCATAAGAGTGTCTGAAAGGAAGGGACAAAGTGAACACGCAAAGGATTAATGCAAGAAATAGAAAATAGGTGGCTGCAGTAACCTGATCAGAAGAGATCAAAAGTTCCTGTGTGAGCTACCAAGCAGTTATGACTTACCTATAAATGCTTTGGCACAATAAAGCAAGTGATAAGCTGGCCAATAGCATGATGTGTTTTGGCATACCTTGAGTGGTTATCATGGACAAATATGCAACCTTAATATTCTTGAGGACTGGGCCTATATATGGTTCTCTTTCACACGTTTCTTCTGCAGTACTCCTGCAGCACATAATAGAACTGCACTCAGTGTTCCTTTTTGTATGTACGTATGTCAGTGTCCTCTAACTTGTATAAATAAAACAAGCAAATGCTATTTCTGTGAGATTTGATGCTTCAGTAAAGTGAAATTTCACCTCTCTGCTTTGCGACGTAGATATCACCATTATGGTGAGCTGAACATCAGTGCAGTTTGTTCTTGTCTATCAAGCTGAAGGGCAATTTCATAGCAAGCCTGGGGTCCTCTACAGAGAGCTAAACCCAGCATATACATACATAATTAACTGTAATTTTAGTATAGCTTCTCAGGTTGCCATCATGAAAACTGTATTGCGTTTATTCTTTAATACATTGATTACAATAGATTACTGAGTAGCAGAGAGAACCAGGCACAGCTGAGCAACTTTTGCTATGCTCACGGTAACAGCACTGCTGTTCATAACTTTATTTGAGAAAGTGAAAAATGTTCTACTGATAATGCTGAACTTGATGATGCAGAAGGTGGGAGGCGAGAAAAGAAAGAGGCATATCCCTCTGACAATTGATAAATCCTATTTAATCTTTCCAATTTATTTCCCTCTCTTTCAAAAGGCTGTGTGAACACATTGTCAACATTTTCCTTTTTTTCTTTAAATTAACGCAGATAATTATTTTGTTGTATCTCCTGCCTTGAGGATTCTCTCCTTTTTCTTTGCTAGGTTCCTCCAGCCATCATACCCACAACTTGCTTTAGGTAATCTCTGCTCTATTCTCACCTCCAAGATCCCATTCAATTTGAGTATGTACAGGGAATTTTGTTTTCATAATGCAAGCTGAGGTTGTCCCAGTGTGTGTCCTTCTTGCCACTTTCCCCTCCAAAGTTCATATGTTTTTTAAGTCAGCCTTCTGGAAGGAAATGAAACACTACAGGCAATCATAATTTTGTGTTAATGAAGTTATTTGTCAGTGAATTAAAATTCAGAAGTTAAGTTTTCAGTTAATTAAATATGCAAAATAACCAAAAAGTGCAACAGGCCCTGTTATTTTGATATTAAGTTCCATTTATTTGACACTGCACTTCCAGCTTTCATTATTATGCAGATTTTCTGCATTAACAATAAAATCTAAAAACCAAGAATGAATTAAAAGCACATTCTGATCAGTTAACCATAGAAAGCAAAAATCTTGTCGTTTAGCACTTGTCTACAAACCAAAAGTCATTGACTAAATTTTCAGGTTTATGGTCTCATAGTCTCAAGTAGCTGGAAATGAAATAATTGCTGCTGTATCTATTTAAATGCATTCTCTATGATCTAATTGCTTTTGCTTTAAATGATTATGCCCGTTCCTCATTTAGCATGCCCAGTGCATCCACTTAGACTTACATGATTCATTTTATCCTCACTTTAGGATAGATTAAAATGTTGTTACAGTCTGAAACAGGAAGTTAGGACTAAGAATGCGTAATTTATTTGAAACTCAAGTAAATATTATTTAGGTTAATTTCCAACTGGTTTGAAACAGGTCTCTGAAAGCGCAGGCTATAGGACTCATCTAGGCTACAACTGCTGCCCCTGGCTGCCATTGAGGGTTTCTTATATTTGTGCAAATATTCTGCACTTCAGGGTAGCAGTATATAGCAAATGGAGAGCATGTGCACTGGGTTGTGTATTCCACCCTAGACTGTGCTTTTTTGCATACTGTTGCTTTGGTTTATTTTCTTCACAGAAAACGTATATGGAATGACTGAAGGGATACAGAATAGTCCCTTTTAAGGTGAAGGGTGGAGGAAAGGAATAATGCTTAACGGCTGCTACTGGCTGGCAAAATGTTGTATGTAAATTAATGCATTTTGACTTTTTGTGTGGACAGATGGTAGGTTAAGGAAAACCTAAAGATATTTCCTCCCATGATGATTTTGTAAAGCAGCATAGCAGATGATCAGTTTGTACGCTGTTCTAATGGGACAAATTTTTTGACTGCTGGGTTCTTGCGTGGCACTAAAACTATGTGAATTGTAGCCCAATGCTTTATTCTGGTGAATCAATGATTGCAAGTATCTGCAGTCATACAGATCGTATTCCTGAGTGACTCTGCCTGTGAAGGATAATAATTTCTGCCCTCTTAATCTCCCTTCTCTTAGTGCAGATGTCTAAAAATAAAGGCCTAAAATAAAGTTGTATTTCATTTTCAGAAATCCAGCAAGCAACTTTTAACTTGGCTGAGCTCTGCAGCTCCATCCAGCCACCTCTTCCCCCCAGCTCCCAGGGAAGATAACTTTCCCCACTTGGTTCCATTTCAGTCCCTCTAATGGTGGTCTCCAGCCCTGAGTGGCTGAAGTGCCTTTTATTTTGTCCTTTGCCAGCCTTCTTTCCCCGATATATAAGCAGGTTGCTATTTGCTCTAAGAAACAGCTTCTACAGTGAGTCTGTGAAATTTACTGTCCAAAGACAGCAGCTGAAATTGTACTCACTGTACTCACTCAGTACTCACTGAAATTGAGAAGCCCTAACACCCACCTTGACAGGATTGACTCAGCATATTATTTTGAAATTTCAACCTCAGTGCTGACCCCTATATTGTGTCGGCTTTTGGGTTTGGAATTTAGCCTTGGATTGTACTTGTTTCTGAAGTTATATTTATAACCAAAGCAGGAGAATAAAGTTATTTTGAAAGAAAATTTAGATCAAATTCCTGAGAAGGAATGGATTATGTTACTAAGCACTCCCCAAGCCTCCGGTTTTTGATTATGAGTAAGAAAGCAATATCAACAGCAGCTGACTTGCTGATCTCTGTCTTCGCTTAAAAGTCCGAGCTCGGGCATTCATTTAGAGGACTGAATACTTTTTTTTCACTAGAGCCTGTACAGTTCCTCTGACATTCACAGCTAATATTGATACTCTGTAGGCCAGAAAATATTAGTAGAGAAAGAATGCATCAAGGCTGATTCTGCTTTCAATGGAGTTAGTGGAAGTTTAACCATTGCTTGTAAAAGGAGAAAGGCTAGACTGAAAAAGATTGATAATTCTAATGTGTTTAATGGTTGTGTATCTGTATGATATAGATTTACTCACACTATTTTGAATATATTTAAAAAGGACAGTCTCTTATTTTCTAGGGCATTGTTTTGGTTTTAGTCGCTCCATAATTAGTTTCTATTTATAGAGCAGATCAAGAGAAGTAGCTCGCAGATGTCAAAAAGATGCATGTTTTCTCACATATAAGTGTTTTCTTGCTTTAACTTTATGCAAATACTTTATTATTAATGCTTTTTAAAAGACCACAGGAGGTATATAGACTTTAATTTTTTTCTGTATGATTAATACCAGCCATTTGTTTTTTGCTTTCATTTGTAAGTACTTCAAATTCTGCCAGAGAAAGGACAAATGGGCTATGTGTTTAAATGTACACCTAAAGATTAAAATAATTGCAATCCTCAATTTGTTTTAGTCATCTACATCACTATAATGGATATCTGACATGAAAGTTCTATCTTACAAAGTGCCATTACCAGCATTTGTTTCCATTTTTCATCTTGGAAAAACATTTAATTTCCAACTTAAGTTCTCACTACATATTTTTAGATTCCCTTACATTATAAATGCTCCTTCTATGTCTGAAGAGGTTAGGTAATTTACTGCTTTTGACTCAATAACATTCTTATAGGCAGTTATGCTACTGAAATTTTGGTAAAATTACATGTGGGATTAGAAGGAAAAAAAAACAGAAGTGATGAGTAGAGTTTCTATCACCTGAGTCACAAAGTTGTTTGTTTAAATGCATGTTCCTGTGAGCTGTATTCTGTATGCTAGTATTCTTGTATATTCTATTCTGTATAAGTTCAGTATCAGTCAAAAGTCCTTTGTAGCTGCAAATGAAATGTAACTATTCCCTTTTAATATGATGCATATTAATGAAGTGCATAAACCAAAGTATTTAAGGCATGTAAAGACACCATGAATACTGAGAAACTTACATTTAAGTGTGAGCCCTTTTATAGAGCAACAGCAACTGCCCCTTCTCGACCTTCGAATGACCTCACTTACCACACTGCCTTAAAGACGAGATAATAATGGAAGTATCCTTTGTTTATAGTATCCCACAGAACACATGTTTTTAGTAGTGGCTTTTGTATTTGCGTTACACGCAATTTCTCAAAGAATTACTTTCAGCCTTTATATTGTATCTTCTATCTTGGATTGTAAAGGGGGGGGGCTTTCTTAGGTTTTCTTTTCTTAAACACTTACATTTAGTGTAAAGAGTCAAATCAAAGTCTTTAATCATTAACAGGCCAAATAACTGTTTGTATATAGTATAAAAAATTCAGTCAACACAGTTCCAGAAAAGCTATACTATCCAATGAAATCATATAGTACTGTATTTAAAGTGTTGTATTAGTATAAAAATCTAAACCAGTTTATAATATCATACAGTTATCTAGGTACTTACCATTTTAAAAGCAGCATCAAGTGGAATCGGTGGAAAGTCCCCAAGGTGTAATCAATAATTGATTAAAATGATGAGCCTTTATGGTATTATTTTGAAGTGCACAATCTGAAATCAGAGGAAATTTACTGAGAGTTGTATATTTTGTTGCAAGAAGGATTACTCAGACATATATTAACAACAAAATTATGTCTGTTGCCTTCTACAGAGTACAGGGAGAGTGATTTATTTTGAAAATGTCTTTCAGCTGGGTAACTAGGTAACTTACACTGTGCTACACGAAAGAGCTTGGATCCCATTTCATGAAGCAGGATTCCAGTGCAATGAGTGAAGGAAACAGATGGAGTAAGAGGAGGACAGATGGGTACCAAAAAATTACAGCCATCTTTTTCAGTACCTGTGTATTAACTGCCATAAATCGATTTATTTTCATTCAGTGAAACAGGAAAATCATAGATTATGAAGCCAAAGCATTACAGGGCTCAAAACCCCACTCTATCTTGAAAGCATATATTTTTAGTGGTTAATAAGAGTTCTAGATGGGCTACATCTGAGAGTAAAATTTTCTGAGGGCTGAACCTGGAGAGCGCAAAGTAAAGGCTGAGAGTGCAGGAGGCCACTTTCTCTCCTGCAGCAGCCTTGAATTGCAAGACATGAATGCTGGATTAGAAAATCTAAACAAATTTATTATATGTGTATATATATCAGCAGTTCTTATCTCCTGCGTGGCACAGCTGCTCTGTCACATACTTGACCTTGACTTAATTTGATCATCCCCGTGATTAAATAGGAAGTTCACCCCTCACCCCACCAGTAACTGCCAGCTTGTTGCTGATATTGTTGAATGTTTATATGAACACCTGTCCATTAGAAATTGGATGGTGCCCATCCAGACAATTTACATTTATTTTAGAATGTCTTGCAATTAGTGGACTTTCAGAATTGTAAAATAGAAATACAAATTGCCCTCATATTCAAAATATTTGAGAAATGAAGAAATATAGGTCAGAGTATGCAATTGCTCACATTCTTGTTGAATTTATATCAGGAAGTTTTCTTGCATAGAAGCACTGCATGAATAGCCACTATATTTTGTGCAGCAAAGGCAAAAGTATGAAAAAGTCTGTAACTCAAATATCTTGGAATTGGCTTTCTGTCAGATTTTATCCCAGTTCCTTTTAAATTTTCTTATGAATAGTTTGAATTAAAATTTCAGAATTTTCTTAAAATTTTCAAAATAATTTTCTAATTAAAAAATAATAATTTGCAGGGTTAGGCTCACTACTTTTGTAATAAAACATGAATCAGATACGGTGTTTTGTCTTCATACGAAAAAAGATTGGTTAGACTTTTATCCCTCATTCTATTAAATACAACTTAGAGCTTAACGCGAAAAACCCTGAATTTTTAAACTTTGTTAGCTGATTGTAGATTACCTTCCCTATATTATCTCATTCAAGGTGAGCATCGCAGTGCTATCATGAGTGATAGAGGCTGGGTTACAGTCTTCAGCTGTAAATGAGTCCCATCCAAAACTCATAATCGTCTCCTCCCACCTTTAAACAAATCTCTGTTGGATTGGGATGTAGCCTACAAATCAGGCAAATAATTCAGAAGAGGTGTGGTGGGATAAATAGGAAGGAAGATGGTTTGGATTGGTTTCATAACTGAAGTGAAAGAAATCATTGTTTGGTTTCCTTCAATTAGAAAATAATGGTCTGAATCCAGTTTCAGAATGGCTCTATTTATGCAGATTCAAATATACTAGTTTTCTTTTTTTTTCATTAAAAGTTTTTGAGTTGCAGAAACATTAATACCATTGCCTTTTTTTTTTTTCCACTGTGACTTCTTGCAAAATTCCGTATCTCCACAGTGATTGAGCTTCTTCCCCTCCCCCACCAATCACTCCTTTTCCAGTCTGAGTTTGGAATAAAATAGATATGAAATAATGTTTCCTTTAAGCAGGTAGGAGATAAATTATACAGCTTTCTTAAGCCATCTATCTGAAAGAGTTTAAAATCTTAACCAGGGTCAAAACAGTGAAGTCTTTCTGATTTCTGTAGTTTAAAGATGGAAAAGAATTGTAACTTGAAAGCATAGAATCGCTTTGGAAATTAAACTCAGACTACTATTTACTACTACAGTTCTTTTGAAAACAAACAAGTTTGCCACACACAAAGCAGGTACTCTTAAATCCTTATTAAAAGTAACAGCCACTAATAAGTCTGCCCTAATAGATAACCCTTCAGCCCATTGAATCCTGGCAGTGTGTAGTGTCAGGAACATCTTGATATTAGTACAGAAGAGCAGTATAATTATTTTGCTCTATATAGGTTTGACACGAAGAGAAGATGGTCCAAGGAAAGGGAAAAGGCCATGCTGCTGTCAATACTTACAAGCAGTAAGTCTAAGTGATGTGCAACTTGGTTTATATATTTGATTTGTATTCAGCCCAGACTGAGATTGCCCTTTCTCAAACTGCTTGATCACTTTTAATTCCCTAAAGGAATGCTTTTAGAAAAGAGAGCAATCTTGTACAAGGCTCTTGCTGATCACTAAATTCGAAGCTTCTTTTCCTGATGTTGAGAGAGAAAGAACGTGTATGCACTGCAGAGGAGAAGGCTCTTTGTTAAAAATCTCCTGGCGGTCCTCAGCTATTATGCGCTGAAGACTGTTACCCAAGTGCTAAGGCTAATCTAAGTTGCAGCAAAGAGGAAATCTCTAACGTAGTCAAAACTCAAGTGCTTGGCCTTGTTTCTACCCACTGCAAAAGATGGTATGCTAGTTCAAATTCTTCCTTGAGCTATCATCCCTGTGGTTTTGGTTCCACTCTTCTGCTTGGAGAGAGAGTCCATACATATTAGCTTCTTAAGGTAATATAAGATGACTGTGAAACAGCTGTGGGGCATACATGTAAAAAGAAAGGTCACAATCTTCCATACAAGTACAAATGGGAGTAAATGCCCAGTATATTTCCTGCTTTTGGAGCTTCTGTCAAGAGCTGAGTATCCAGCAAGATTCCCATATAGGAAATTACTCTTACCAAGGAATTGTTTCTTTCTGTATTTTTGTCAGTCAGCCAATCATTTGCAAATGAGGTGAGCTTCATCATCTAAGCTGCAAGTTGAAACAAGTGTATTCTGTTCTCCATGTATATGCAATATGTATGAATTAGTCTAATGGATTAGTTCAGTTACTAACATCAACCAAACAGCAGATTCCATTCTGTATATGAAATTAGCATCTTAAATTTAAGCTGTAGGTATCATTATTTCAGATAATGAAAAACCTTTCAAATGAGTTACTTCAGTCTGGTTTCACTTCAGCAATGTAAATTACTACAAATGAGAGAGTGGATTATGAAGACAATAGTGCAACCTGTATAATTGGTAAAAGAATATGCCAGGAAGATTTCTGGGGGCACGGGAGTGCAGAATCTCCACCTCAACTTTGCGTGCCTCGATCCAGGTGCGACTGGCTATGGGGAGAGCGCTGTGTGTGTTTCAGCCATCCTACCCACCAGAACCATCCTAGCCAGCAGTCAGAAAGCCCTAATACTTCTACTGGTAGAAAGTAATTCCAGAATACTAGGTATTTTAGTGAAAAAAAAAAAAAGTTATTATTCTTCTGTCCACCACAGATGAATTGCATGGTGTGTAAATAACACTTTCTTTTCACCTCATGTGTATGCTTGCACAAAAATGCTGCTACTGAATTGTTCTGAATATGTTTTTGCTTAATTTCAAAGCTCAAATTAATGCTTAGTAAGAACCTTGGGCTCTGCTGTTTCACTGTTAAGTAGTAAATTAAAAAAGAAACTTAAAGCTCAATGTAACCGGTGGTTGTTAGCACCATTTCTGCTTGTGTCTTAGGGGATTCTCACCTTCTATTCTTAGTTACTTCTTCCAAATCTTTAAAAAAATAAAAAGGCCCTGGGCTAGCACTTTTTGTCCTGACACTGATTATTCTTATGAAATTGCAGCATCTTCTTTGTGAGGGGGAAGAAGGAAGTATAAAGGCTTGAGGCAGGTTTTAACATTTTCAAGCCATGACTAAAGCGAGTTTAGATCAGTTGGCAAGGGCTTGAGGGAGTGTAGGGACAAGCTGAGGGGGAGGTGGTTAAGACCATACAATGAAAAATAAACATAGACAAACAGGAAAAATATAGCAGGGAATATGATGCAGAAAAGAGCGAATGATGGTATGAACGAACTTAAAGATTGGAAAGACAACAGTGATTATTAGAAATAAAACTTGAAGAAATATGATAGCAAAAAGCAGAGGAGCACATAGCAAGAAAATAGAGAAAGTGCACGCGCAGAAGGGTTGGGACTAAGACAGAGAAAAGTTTTCTGAAGATAACACCTATCTGTCAATCTATCTGACTTCTTTTATTCCAGACTCCGATTCCATGATCCCCCACACCTCATATATCCTGTTGTCTTGTAGGCTTCTTTCCCAAGCAAACCAGCTAGATTCATCAGGAGAAATTATGGTAAAATCAATAAAATTACATGTTCTAAATTGCCATATGAGATGCAGAGGGTTTTGGCCCATATATCTATGCAGTAAGAGCATGACAAATCTATTGCTGCTAGGTCTGAGCGCTGTGGGTATGAGCTGCTTCTCACTAACTGCCCTAGGAATTAATGCTGATTTCTTCCGTAGCCCCCCCAAATAGTATATATGTGGCTTTAGTTCTTCTAGCAGTGAGTTTGTGTTACTGAATGTGTAACAAACTATGTATAGAGGTCTGTAAAATGTTTAGACATGAACATGAATCTCCTCTTTTATAAAAAAAGGATGCTTTTGGTATACTAGAAGGTCCTTATTTGCCCTTCTTGATTTAACTGTTCTTTCCACAATGGTAAATAAACTGTTTTAAATTTTATTTATTTCTCACTAAATAATCACATGAAAAATTGCTGTGATTAATCTGGAAACTCAATAAAGCATGCAATGGCAAGCTTTTTGAGGGGAGGGAAAAGTGGGGGCAGCATCCAAAATGATTTCAAGAACATAGAAGAAGAAATAGGATGGGGAGTCTGGAGACATTTTTTGGAATATTTAGCTCTGACAGTTAAGTATTAATACTTTTAAGTGATAGAAACAGGAATCAAAGCACCTTGGTTTTTGTATATGGTTAGTATAGGACCACCTGTGAATAAGATAATTTAAAAAATATCCAGTTCTGAATTTCTGATATTTTCTTCTGACTCTTGACAACCATTTTAGCAATGTAATGATTATGATGTTTTTCCTTGGATATTTTTAAAATTTGTATATATAAAACCTCCTCAGAAAGGTACAGATACAAAACACTGGGTACATGCACAAATAAGAACGTGTTAAGCAGACAAGCTTGTGTAAGGAACCTGATTTTGTGATAATGAATGTTCTGCAGAGTGGCTACCATAATATGTCCCCCTGCTTAGCAATAGGAGAGGGTTGTGCAACTAAATAACTCATTAGAATGATTAAGATCATATTTAAGGCACATTCATTTTCCTCAGCCCTCTTTTTTTCCCCCAGACATCCGTCTCACTAAAGAATTTATCACTGCAGAGGATGATGCCTGGTGTATGACTTGTTTCATTCCAGCTATCTTTCACAGGCGTTTGTGCTACTTTATTCCCTTGACTGCATCCGAAAGGAAAGGTGTAGGATCATATGTCATTGTATGCCCTTGCATGGAAAAATCGGGATTCCAGTGCTTGACTTTTGCCATGCATTTAGTCAAACCAGAGTATTTCAATAAGCTTCACTACTGGTATTTTTAAGCAAACAGAAAACAGTTATGACCACTATCATAGTTGCTGTACTTGAAGCTAAAGACTGATGAACTGTTGATGAAGAACTAGAAACCACTGGCTATGCTCAAAACTTTCATTTTTTTTGGAATGAAATGTTTTGTCATTCTTATTTTCTATAGCTGTTTCTGTAAACCTAGAATTGAATCTCAAGTGTCGATTTGTTCTGACGGTATTTCCATAGGGAAATGTCAGATATTTCAGGAGAAATTTTATTCCTAGAAGTTCCTGAATTGCAGCCCTGTGATGCAAATTTTATCCTTGCAAAGCCGAATGAAATTTACCCAATTCTAAACCTGAAACCTTTTGTGAAATGGCTCTATTAAAATATGGCCTCAGAGTTAGGAAAAAAATAATACCTGAAGCTAATCTAAACTAATCTAATAAAGAGTATTGTGTCTGTCTGTCTGTATTTGACAATGCAAGGATAATAAATTTGTCTATAAATATCTATTTATTTTGTAATGACTGCTGTATATTGTAAGTAGGGCATCTATATGCTGCCTGAGATTAAGTGGTTTCTTCTTTAGTTAGTAGCAGCAGCAGATTTTTGATGTCTTTGTTAAATAGCTGTTCATTGTAAAGTTCATGCCACCCTTACTGAACTGAAGCTCTACTCTGGTTAGATTAAATAATGACCAAGGTCCAGTCCTGCAGCCCACAATTATTTGAGTTATTTTTTTGTAGTGCTGTAGTCAGCAGAACTTCTCATCACAGGCCAGGGGCTCAGAACTGGCTCCTTGTGTTTTTTGAGCACCGTAATTCCATGCCAGCTTGACTTCTAATTATGTTCCCTGACGTCTCACTAAGTTTTTATCTGCTTTATACTGCAGTGACAAAGGCCGAGTGTATTTTAAACAGAGGCTTATCATAATATTTTACAGTCTCATTAAAACTTTCGGCCAGTCTAGTCTACAATTTCATCTTTTTTTAATGCATTTCCATTTTCTCTGTATTGCCTACATATACTGAATTTAGAAGAGACCTTACTTCATAAAGAATCTGCTTTGGTTAGTCATTTTACACTTATTTCATCATTATTGCATGAGATTTGTATTGAGTATATTATTTAGCTTGCTGCTTGCTCTGTGTTCAACCAAAACATGAATTTGCTGCCATAGCACTTTCATTAAAAGAAAAAAAGAAAGCACTTAAACATAAGAAGAGAGACAGGTAAAAATCACTCCATGTCCTTTAGGAAAGTGCATTTTATTCTTTCTCTCAGCTGAAACAGTATCCATTAGAAATATTCTTGAGTTGTCTGTTTTCCAGCAAGTTCTTATTCTCTCATGCATGCAATCTAGAACATCATTTTGCTGCTTTGTAAATTGAATCAAAGACTTTCAAAATTCAAAATAATTTAAAGTTGTAAATAACACTCATCCTCCTATCAAGTACTAAGTAATAAACCATTACTGTTTCACAGTGCTGGAAATAAAAATAAGCTCTGCTACGTATTACGAAAATTAAAGGTCTTAAGTCTTCATTTAAAACATTTAGAAAAGTAATTAAAAACAGTTTGGGGAGTTTTTGAAGAGTTAGTGCTTGCTGCCTATCCTTATACATCTCAAATATATGAAAACAAATCACTGTTGCTGCTTCTGCAGTACTAGAAATGAAATTCAAAAGTTGTTTACACAACTAATAGTTCATTCATTTCATATTAAAGGTGAAAATGCAGTATTTTTATCTGTAATGAACTGAGAAGTTTCGTTAACTTCAAAGCATTGCTACAGTGACTTACCCTGTATGAATGGGAATTTGTACGTACAATACATGTATCCATTATCCACATACAAGCCTTGTGCTTATTTTACAGAAAAACAAAGTAAACAAGAAATGGTGCTAATTTCACAGAAAACTAGTCAGATTCATTCTATTACTGCAACCTTAAGAGATCTTACTTCCTTTCTATGAAGATCATAGGTAATGGCACCCCAAATGGCACTTGCTGGTAGGTAATCATAATTATTACAATGCACTTGCATATTTGGGTCAGAATGTGAGAAACTGGTGCTAGCTGATCATTATTTTAGATCTAGCTCTCAATCTGTTCCTTCTCTTGAATCTTTGAATCCTTCCCCCATTCATTTCCCTTCTAGAATTCAAGTACTAATGAAGTAAATAAAAAAGTCTTGCATCACTCAGAACAATTAACTGTGTTACAGTGTTGGTGGATAAATAAAGAGCAACTGACATAATCTACCTGGACTCGTGCAAAGCATTTGACGCTGTCCCGCATCACATCCTTGTCTCTAAATTGGAGGCACATGGGTGAACTACTCAGTGGATAAAGAATTGGCTGGGTGGTCATACTCAAAGAGTTGCAGTCAACAGCTTGATGTCCAAGTGAAGAGCAGTGATGAATGGTGTTCCTCAGGGGTCGGCACTGGGACCGGAGCTGTTCAACATCTTTGTTGGTGATATAGACAGTGGGATCGAGTGCACCCTTGGCAAGTTTGCCGATGATACCAAGCTGTGTGGTGAGGTAGACACGCTGGAGGGAAGGGATGCCATCCAGAGGGACCTTGGCAGGCTTGAGAGGTGGGCCCATGCCAACCTCATAAAATTCAAAAAGGCTGAGTACAAGGTCCTGCACATGGTTTGGGGCAATCCCAAGCACAAATACGGGCTGGGCAGAGAATGGATTGAGAGCAGCCCTGAGGAGAAGGACTTGGGAGTGTTGGTTCATGAGAAGCTCAACATGACCCGGCAATGTGCGCTTGCAGTCCAGAAAGCCAACTGCATCCTGGGCTGCATCAAAAGACATGGGGCCAGCAGGTCAAGGGAGGTGATTCTGCCCTTCTACTCCACTCTTGTGAGACCCCACCTGGAGTACTGTGTCCAGCTCTGGGGCCCCTAACCTAAGAAGGACATTGATTCCAGAGGAGGGCCACAAAGATGATGAGAGGGCTGGAGCCACCTCTTCTATGAAGACAGGCTGAGAGAGTTGGGGTTGTTCAGCCTGGAGAAGAGAAGGCTCTGGGGAGGCCTTATAGCAGCCTTTCAGTACCTAAAGGGGGCCTACAGGAAAGATGGGGAGGGACTCTTTATCAGGGAGTGTAGTGATAGGATGAGGGTAGTGGTTTTAAACAGAAAGAGTGTAGATTCGATTAGATATCAGGACGAAATTGGTTTACTGTGAGGGTGGTGAGACACTGGAACAGGTTGCCCAGGGAAGTTGTGGATGCCTCATTCCTGGAAGTGTTCAAGACCAGGTTGGATGGGACTTTGAGCAACCTGGTGTAGTGAAAGGTGTCCCTGCCTATGGCAGAGGGTTTGGATTTTTAAGGTCCCTTCTGACGCAAACCATTCTATGATGATTCTATGATACAAATATGAAAGAGGTAATCTGAGACAATGGTTTGGGGCTCTGATACCTTTATGATATATTTGGGGAGCGGAAATTAACTGGTAGCTCTTCTGGACTTCGCAAGCACTTCTGTTTGTATGTTTTGTGTAGTTTGTAGAAAAGGTTGGTCTTTGAGAGAACTTCCATTCAGGAAATAATTTCTGCTTAGGATATCAGCCCTCTTCTTTGGATATGTCTGTGCATGGTGTAGCTTTTGCTATTATGTATTTTCTAGTCTTACACCTTTTTTTTTTTTTTAATGGGAGGCTTATCTGCTTATCACCAATTCCCATCTGAGCACCCCACATTTCACAATGACACCCTAGGCCTCATTAGCAAGATACTTAATATTGCTTTAGAATAATTCATTGCATATTTATTGTGATGACCAGAGGATAAAGTAGTTCCTATTCCCCAATAATTTAGTTCCTTCTAATATTCTCTTCATACCAATTCTGATTTCACATCTCTACTCCTTGAGCTATCTGCATCAATATAATTTTTGTATGACAAAGCACTATACACATCTGTGCACGTCTATAAATAAAAAGCAATAAGCTGACATCTCTCACCTGTATCAAATGTATTTCATGCCCTTTTTTCTGCTATACTTGCTATTAAAATTCTGTCTCTTTATATCTATTGCCTGTCTGTATTTCCCATGCCCCTCTTTTCCCTTTCTGGCAATTGGCAGTTCTCAGCTGCAGATGAAGTGTAATACACCATTATTCTCTTCGCTATGTCTACCTCTGTGCCGATGGGTTCACAGAGGCATTGCAGACACTTTTTGTGCTACGGCATATAAAGTAAACTGTCTAAAGCCATGTGCATTTGCTTCCACATATATAAAGTACTGCTTATTTCAAGCAATATATCTACATGTAAGGAGAAAGTTGTGGATCTCATTAAAATATGTCTCTGAAATGAAGGCAAGGCTAAAAACCAGAAAGGAACAACAGGCTGAGATCACTGGCAACTGAAAGCTCTCAGTGATCTAATCGGGCCACTTATTACATACTGCCTGTAGCAGCATCTGATATATTTTAAGTCTTCATGTTATACTTGTACATGGAAATTGTCCTATGTTTATAAAATTCAGCTGGACATTTGTGTTGCCTTTTTTCAAGACTCAACTACAGCCAGCCACCTGGCAGTAATTGGTCTACCAGGACTGAAGACTGGTCTCTTAGCCTGACCGATAGCTGCCTGCCCATCAGGCATGGGAGTGAATTGCACTAATTGCTCTAGGACACTCAGCAGATTGCTTTTGTTTTTACCCCCACTGCATATTACTGTACCTCATACTGTACCACCTCTTGTGGCTTGCTCGTTAGCCCTGCTCCTTAGCCCCTGATTCCTGCTCTTACTCCTAGATCTCCCACTTGCAGTACAATCCCCCTCTGGGTTTTGCTCACTTAGCTTCCTTACTGGCAATACTCCTATTTCTCAAGCTCTTGCACTCCATGATTTCTCCAGTTCTTGACTTAGGATCATCTTAACTGGATCTTTCATCTATTAAACGAAATGAGAAGTTGAGCAGAGACTTCGATGACAATATCAGTATGAGGCTAGACTTAACACTTATCTCAGTTTATAGTTGTAAAGGGGTCTGTCAATCTCTGATGCTCCCTGTTAATGTTGTTTATTCATGCAGGGTTTTTTTATATTTTTATGTATTTGGGGCTTTAAAAAAAATAATCTTTAAGCCCTGTAACACCTAAAAGTGTGGTTTTAATTTACAGCCAAAAGGGATTAAGTCTTCCTTGTAAACACTTGTTTGAAGGACCTGAAAACCCTAAGACAAATACCTCATAAAATATTGTGAGATTTTTAACAGAATCACAAATTATAGTGACAATACAGTCTGTTACACCAAACAAGCTACAGGATTTATAGATCCAAGTAAAGAGTTATGGAGAAGTCAGGAAAAGGAATAGATGCTTTGGGTGCCAACAGAAATAGTTGATGCATTTCAGTTTGAATTTTATTCACATTTAGCAAGATGTACAAGTAAAGCTGTGTCTCTGGGTTGTTTCAAAATGTAAATGTGTCAACATTTAAAATAGATGGTGTCATATGAGAGGATGAAGAAAAAGCCAGCAAACAAAACCCCAACAGTGAGATAAATCAGCATGCCCTTAAGTGGTAACAATCAGATCTTTAGGGGTGCTAGATCACTTCTTGCGTGTTCATCCTTTTTTATTTCCTTTTCCAGAATGTTAGGCAAAATCCTATGGAATTTTGTCTTACAGCAATACCACTGATGTATGTTGTAGTGACAATCTGTTCAAAGAACCAATGAAATGACACAGGGCTTTTAATTAAACTGCAGCGCTCACTGATTTTCTGGTTGTAAAATAACAAAATAGTCAATGGATAACTAAATTAAAACACAAAATTCTGGGTCACAAGCCCTGAATAGGGAAATGTCTTAAGTAAAGAACAGCTCACTCTAATCTTGTATTCACTTCTAACACACAGGAGTGTAATCCTGTCAGCAAAGGGAGTCATTTAGATAGATGAAAATAAAAAGACTTTGTGTACATAGACTAAGTCAAGATTTTCGTATTACTGAGCTGTGCTTTGATTTTAGCACTAGTGTTGCAAGTGAAGAAGTTAACTTTCAGCTGTTTAGGTCCACGAGCTGAACTAATTGTCCACCTTTGTTTAATCTTATCACCTTCTACCCCTATAAGTCCTTTTCACATTGTTCCATATATGCCGCAGTAACCTTAGTCCCATTAAAAAGCTGAAATCTGTCTGGAACATACAATTTCAGTATACAGCTTTCATACTCATGTGCATTTGTCACTTAGCTTTGTACACTTGCTTTTGAAACTACACCAGGTTTAGCAGCTGGTGCTTTTAAAACTAGGAAGTGCCGGTCAACAGAAGGGCTCTTGCCGATGTGTTTACTTCTGTGCATTGCAATGGTTTATAATACATTTTAATAAGTTTGAAAATATAACATACTTCCCTACCAGACTGTTCCTTCCCAATTGACAACCTGTACCTGTGTCTCCCTCTGCCACAATTACTTTTGTTGCTTACAGAACTCATCCCATATTTTCCTCAAATTCCTTCCCAATGATTATGCACAACAGCAGAATTGAGCCTTCAATTTTTATCTATCCTTTCAAGGAAATGAGCCTTATGCAATCACATATCTTTTTAACTTTTGATTGCATGCTTAAAAAATATTTAACCATAATTTTTAGCTGGTAAATTCAGCCAAATTTGAAAGAATGATAGATTTCCTACAGATCCCACAGATACTTTGTGAAAATCATCAGCATGAATAGAAGAGAGAGACCAAAATTACCTTCCCTGCTAAGAGAAGGAAGAGAACAACTCAGTGTCTATGCATTCTGTTTGCTAGCAGCTAGCTGGTAAATTTTAATGTACATGCTGAACACTGTAGTGGCACAGATGGGGAAAGTCTCTTGGGGCAGTGGGACAGCTAAGGATGTTGCTTTTGAAGGTAATTCTGTGATATTTCTATGGTGTGCAGGAGCATTACCTATTATATCAGCATATTTCTGGGAATGTTGGCCTTTTTTTTAATTTATATTCACTATGGTTCAAGTTATTTCACTTAACAAACTATCTTAAAGGTATTTAGGAAACTTAGCTTAAAGCTTAATTTTAAATGAGAAGAAATTTAGCAGGATTTACTATGCATTATTCATACTTTTTTTTTTCCCTACTGGTCCCTGTGAGGACAAAACAGTGTTTGGAGGAACTGGGGGAAGAACTTTGAAATTCGGAAAAATATATGTATATTAAGTTAGAGGTAAGAATAGCTCAACTACAATATTACTTTTTAATTGCAAACATTACAGTCCCTGTCTTTGATACCAGCTGAATCCATGGCATTCTTCAATTTTACAAATGGAGGCAATAACACTATAGTATTACGAAGCCTGACAACATACAGTATAGTGTGTAGCAGTATATAAAGTACAGAATTAGTATGGATGCATTGCTCAGCTTTATCCTTAGAAATATATATCTGAAGGTTCTGTTTCTCTAGATTTAACTGTGATATTAGGGTCTTGTGGGCACCGCTACACAAGCTTGTAATCTGTAGGACTGAAATGTAAGATCAGAATCTAAACAAAGAGAAAACACAAAACACCACTGGAGAAAAGAGGGGAAAAAACCTTAGTTTAGGGCCCTCTTTTGCTTTAACACTTCAATAATGATTTGGTGACTAATTTTTTTGTGTGTGATCTAGCATTTATTGTAGGCTCGTTTTGTGTAACAGCAAGCTGTATTGCTAATTGTTATTCATATTAAGTTTTTCACTTCCTATTTTTTGGAAGCTGTTTGAATGCCAAATAGTAGCAATCATCTGTCAGATAATAGATAGGAATCTGGGATTGTAATTAAATGTAGCTACAGTACATGTACTTAAATACTAATTAAATGGCACTGACTCTGAGATCATAATCTGAGTGATTATAACTAGACTCAATTCATGAACAGATCCTATCCAAGTAAGATTTTGTCTTGCATAAAAATAGCAAAGAAACTCCCTCCTTCCAAAGACGATTTCTGTCTTAAAGTTCTTACAACATAAAACAAAGCCTTTTGAAAGATTTGATCTTCCAGAATTGGAATGCTATTCCAAATTGATCTTGTGTTAGTCTGCCAAGTGTTTCATTAGTTTCATGAGGATTTTGCTAATAAGTGTATGTTAGATGTGACACAGGAAACAAGACTATATTTAAGCTTCCCAGAACTTCTCATTATAAGAGTTTGTATTCAGTTGCTAGGAGCTTAGCCAAACTTTTAAAGTATTTGGGCTGAAATGTGGGTTTGCATTATGATACAGCCTTTAATTATGTGAGAGCACACTATTCTTCTCCAACTCATTCCCTGCCTGCCTCATTCAGGTCACAAGATAGATAGTACTCATTTAATGGGCAGTTTTCCAATATGTCATTTAAAAATGTGCTACATCCAGTTTGTGGCCCCCTTGCCTGCTGCAATATTCAAATCTTTCTCTAAATATGACACTATTGATTTCCTCAAAAGAGCAATGGCCTTCATTAAAACCACAATATCTCAGAGTTCACAAATATTAGTGTCTCCATTTTATAATACTCTTGTGAAATGAGAGGTTGTTATTATCTCCATTTTACAATGTGGTGCTACGGCACATTAATGTGTCCTTCAAAGCACAGACCGGTTTGGGTGTCTGATGTGAAATGATTATTACCTTATTTCTCAAAGTACGTAGTTTTTTATATTTGTCCAGAGCTGGAGTTTTTAAAACGAGGAACTCAATTTACTTTACTTGTAGCTATGAATTCTTAAAAATTCTGCAAACCAAATCCTTTGTGTGTCAGACTGAGTGGTCAGAATACACTGCAGCTGCTTGTGAAAGTTTTGACTGAAGCAATTTGCCTGGGATCGTGCAGGAACCAGTGGCAGAACTAAGAAGAAAATTCAGTTCTCCGTTCTACTTTCTTTAGCATAGGACCTGGGTCTCATTTCAATTTCTGTAACAAAGGAGAGTGGGTTTACAAACATCAAGGTCATTCTCTGCACAGCTGGCTTTCATCCTCTGAACGTCATCTTTCCTGTGCACTACAGTGACAGGATTTTCTTTTTAAATTAAAAAAAAATGCTGATGCATAATATTTTGCAGATAAGTAGAAGTTAGCAGGACATATGTTAAATTATGTTTCATTTTCCCTTTTATATCCATAAAAGAAGTCATCTTCTTTAAGTAATATTTACATTTCTTTCACAATCTTTGTTCTTGAGCTTAGCTTAAAACCCCCATTGGCATTTTTACTCCTGTTACTTGCAAAGTGCACATGCTTGGGATCTACATGATGCAGCCCATGCCATTGTTTATTTTAAAATTATATCAGTATTTCAGGTCCACAGTGAGATACACTGGATTGACCTAATGACACGTTTCAGAATTCTTCTCTGGCAATATTTTCAACTCATCTTTACTGAAAAAGTGGTTTGATAGTAGAAGCTGGAAAGTTCTGAGTAAATTGACTTTTTTGTGCTTTTCTTTTAAGGCCAGATTTTTAAATGGGTATCTTCTTGAATATCATTATATTATAAGTTGTTTCCAGAGATAACTACCTACAGAGATTGCTGGGGAGAGGGTGGAGATTGTGAATACATCTGTTTTGAAAACAAAATTGATGCGAGAAGGCCCCTTTGGTAAAATTGGAAATACAAGGCCAAGAGCTTCTCTTACAAGGTGGTAAGGTGGACAAGCCTGCTCTGGGAGCTAAAAGTCAGGACACAGTGGCTTTGGTGCTGAGCCTGGTTTAACCGCCCCGACTATGTGGTCCTGCCCTCATGTGGTGAAAGATAGCTCTCTCAACTGTATTGGTTGAACCATATATTATTATGGCATAAGCATACTAACTTGGGAAAACAGTCTTTTCTGGAGAATTTTTTTTTTAACCCAGATCAGTTCATGGCACAGTTTATAGCAGAATTTCACAAGCAGTTGCGGTGCTGGAAAGGACAGTCAGGAACTTCTTAAGCCAGCTGTTCACTGAAGTCCATTGCTTGTGGAATTACGAGTAAAGCATTGCAGTATGACACCTAATTAACATCCTAAATCCTCTCTACCTGTGTGGTTAGTTATAAATGCTGACAGTTCAGGTCAGGATTAACATTTTGTCTTATCCAAATCCACTTAGATGGAATCTGTGTTTATGGCAGAAAAACTGAGCTATCTTGCTCAGCTTTTATGTATAGAATGGGAGAGGATGGAGATCAGGTATTGAATAAATTCACAGGCAGCATGCTGGATTTTTTTTTCCAGCTGAATAGTGTATTAGATTAGGTCACGTACATTTAGGGACATATAACCGTATACCCAAGATATTACATTAAGCTAAATTAAGCTTCAGGAGAATGACCGTCAAGAACAGAATGAAGAATTGTTTATGCACTGTCATTGGGACCATATGGATATGTGGTCAGCTGTGATCCAACTGAAGGGCAATCTGATCCAGGAGAGAAAAGTGAGCAAACTAATTTTGTGTGTGTTTTGTTTTTTAGAAATCTCAGTAGTGTACATCTAATTCATCTTTGAAAGTGTCCCACAAGAGTCAGGAATAATGCTGCATCCTGCGCTTATTTCATGATGAACCACAATGCCACAGGGGGAGGCATGACCATGGTCATGAACAGATTGTTCAGTACTCTGCAGGTCAATTGAGCCATATCTCTTTAAAACCTGACATTCTGTTATTCATAGGTGGACACACTGGATGGATGGATAGGAAGATTTCAAAGTTACCTTTTTTTAGAAAAAAAAGAATCAATTCTTTTGGGGAATCTGAGCGGCTAATTTGTTTTGTTCATTTGTACCTCATATGGCCTTTGCCATCTTCTAGGCCTGATTCATTCACCTCTAGCTCACCAGGGGAAGGGAGTACATTAAATAAGTACAAAGGATGTTCTAAACATTAAATATCTGTAGGAAGCAATGATTGGCAAAACCTCAAGTGTTAGGCAGAATGAACAGTTTTCCCTTATTCTTTAAATGGCAGAATTATAACTTGTGGCTTATTATAGCTAAAAGGAGACAGTGGTATAGAAAATAAATCAGAAAATCATACCAAACTGCACCCTCAAGCAACTATTGTACTAACTTTGTCTTTCAGTCCTTCATTCAAAACTTCTACTATTTTTCAATTTTATGCAACTCCTTAGTTTTATAAAACTTTGCCTTTTTGTTTTGCATTCATCCTTAGTCAACTTTTATGAGTATAACCATGCTCTTAATACATATATATCTATGTGTAAAAAAATTAAAAGGAAACGTCCTTGCACATTTAGATATACCCATAACTGAAGGTGAAAAAAAGGGATAACCCTAATGATTCTTTCTCAGTAACAACCTTCAGGAGACTGCCTCAAGACTCTAATCAAATGAAAAGATTTTGTCCTGCTGAGCAGCTGTCAGTAAGAAGCTTCTAAATTAATATTAAAAGTCTTTCAGAAAATGCTGTCTACATCTGAATAAGAAAATTTATTTTCTGTATGATATTTTAATAAGAAATATTTGTATACAAGTAATCCTTCAGCAGTGTTTGGAATTATTCAGTAGATTGCTGAAAGGAAAAAGAAATCATTTAGACAATGTAGTGTTGCAAGGTGACACGCAATTATAGACCTGCAGCAGTGTCAGCTAGTTAGATATTATTAAATTTTGTTAAGTTCGTGGAAGCTTGCTTGAATGCTGAGGAAAGACAACTGCAAAATTGAAAACATATAACTGGTTGCAAAATTATTCTGTATTTTGATAATCCAATGAAAAATAACTCTGTCCTATAAGATTAAAATCCCAAATTGTCTTTGAGATTCTTAATGAATAAAATATAATTCTTCTTTCTTCCAGTGAAGCATGCACATGCATTCTGTGTGTATTCTTTGCCAGCAATTAGAAGTAAGCTCTGTAGAATTTTCTTTCTATAATCACTTATCTATGTCTCTCTGGCAGTTTTATTGCAGGCTTGCTAAAAGGTTTTTGAAGGACTACTGACAGATTTAGATTGTCCTGATGAACCTATCCTGGCAACACAGAGAAAAACGCACCATAAGGAGGTTCAATTCACTGGCCCTCTAGAATTTATTTCAAAGATATTACTGTCAGTATTCACAGCTAACCACTATATTTCTAAAGGGAACTGTAAATGGGAACAAAGGGAAGAATCCCAGAGTATGTATTTAGTTTTTAGTATGTTTTTATCTCCACTGCTTGATGACATGGAGTGGCCAGCAAACACACCTGAAGAAATGTGAGCTAGTAGACCATCGGGTACACGTAGTGTATAATTTATTTGGGAAGGAGATGCAAATTCTGACATCTTGTGACTGAACAACTATATTTGTCCTAGAAGTCTCTTTTTAATTTTTTTTTCTTTTGGTTTAAAGGGTAACCGCATTAGAGTACTTTAAGAAAAATTTTCTTGACCTTACACAGGCACTCACTAGACCGTTTTCTTGCTTAAGTACTGAAACAGTAATGTGCCTCTTCAAAGCATCTCAGAAATTTGTTACAAGATTCGTTAGCATTCACAGTGTCTTAAAAAATGTCGTATGAAGACTAAAACCGATGACGGCAGAATCTAAAGCTAATTTGCTGTGGTGAGTTCTAGCTGTGCTACCTTACTATGACTTGGGAGCTAACATTAAAGTTGAATTAAAAATACCCATGTTAGACAAGTAAGCTTCCTTGATGGGGCAGTAAAAATTTTGAATTTTCAGAAAATGCAGCAACTAACGCTTGGAATAGTTTATAATGTAGCTGGCAGCGTATAGCTTCTTAACTGTGGCTGGCCCTGTGACATGAAATGTATTACACTTCCCCATGGGAGTGCTGTATGTGGTATTGTCTGCGGATTCATCCACACCAAGACACTGCGTAATAAAGGGAAAATAGCTCCTAACCTGGAAGGAGAAAGACCCGCAATTGTCTACGTGCACTATATCTCTGAAGAGATAATCGGAAATGTGAATAGATTTCCAGCTGGAAAAAAGTATTACCCTTTAGGAGACTTATGAGAAGCAATGATCCTAGAATAATTATCCATATTATTTGGGGCAATAAATTGGAGAGATAATAGCTAGAGAATATGTAAAATTTGTAAAAGGAATACAGAAAGCTCTCAAAAGATTTTTTGACAAACGAGACAAGAAAAAAATCCAACCCTTCCCTCCCAGTATTTTTACTGATTAAAATACACCCTAATTACTGTATTTTTCTACTATTCTGAAACAGTCTTGTGCTCCAAATGCTTTTTCATTCTGAAGCACTCTTCCCATTGCACCATTCCTATTTTGTAAACAAAAGCAGCACCAGCACAAAGATCAAAGCACACTGGTAAGCGAATGTAAGTAGCAATTCCATGAGTAAAATGTGAGATATTTCTTTGAAAGAAAGATATGGCTGAGTTGTCTTGGTATCCACTAGTGGAAATGGAGCAAATTTAAAAAATTGTTTTGCAATTGTACCATTTTCTAGAGTTGTTTCCCGAAGAGTCAAATTCTAAATGATTTCATTAGAATACAGTGGAACTATTAATACTAGCAATTACTGAATGTTGAATCAAATTGTTGCTCGTATTAATAGCATTAGTGCCTCTGTGTTCAGATGAAATTAATAACCGTTGACAGGGGAGTCAGTGTAAAATTTGTCCCTCTGCAGAAAGGCCTTTGTGAGTTTGTGTGTCACTTAAATCTTATTTCAGTTCTAATTCTTAATGCTACTGTGTTAAGCAGTAGTTTGAGCTGTGTTGCTGGGTAGCTGTGTGAAGTTGGGCAAATATTTTACCCCTCTCATATTTGTAAAGGCACTCTGCAACACTGGTGCCTTTCAACAATGCCAAGTCTCTCAGATTTATTACATATCTCACAATAGTTGGAGTTTCCCTTAAAGTCCTGGCTTCTAAATCACAGTCTCAAAAAATTGTTGGGTCCTACTGGTTACTGAAAGAAGTTTGAGAACATGAGTAAATGTATGCTAAGTCTCAAAAATCTGAAATCAAATAAAACCAGAAAAACAAAGTGAAAAGGCATTAAGTTCTTGGCATGTGAAGGAAATCTCTACAGACCCTGGGAGGTCAGTTGTGTGAAATTTCTGGGGCTATAGGAGAGGCATGTGATGTATGCACTTTCATTTTGTGTATTTCCCTTTTACTCTTCTCCTTCCCAGTCAAACCCTAGCAGTTTTAGGGTCGCCCTGCAATGAGGTAGGACTTACATGATGGCCATATTGCTTTAAGCAGTGCTTGGAATACTTGGAAAAGCTGGGTACAAGAAAGGTGCAAACAAAAAGGCACCTACTTTGACACTGCAATGTTCCTTGTTTTCACTCTAAGGAGAAAATGGGATCTTCATGTTTGGTCATTTGAGTAACAGCTCAGTAACTGAGATTGTGCTGTCTTTTATTGGTAGACTTAGTTGATCTTGAAGAAAAAAATATCCCCCAATATTTGTACAGATTTTAAAATTCAATTGTTTCACAGTGTTTGCTTTTTATGAACATTCTAGCAAATAAACTTTAGAGAAGGAGTGTTCACAGAAGAATACAATTTAAGTTTATACTGGAGGAGAGAGTATTTGGAGAACACATACTGGTTATAAGAACAATGTCAGGTGAACACTGAACAAAATCTAATATATGGCTTAGGTAATTAGTTTCACAGACTAAATTCTGAATAATGAACATTCATAATGGGAGTGAACTACAAAAGAGGAACTGTTTGCAGAAATTATTCAGCAAATAGTTGTAATGAATAATAAATATGAGAAAATTGTGATCCACTCATAGGCATTTCATTAGTAAGTAAAAAAGGCAAAAATTGTCAACTAAATTATGAATGGCAAGTAAATTATTAATCGTTTCCACAAATTTACAGTTGAGAGATCATGTGCTGACTTTGAAATGACTCAGAGTAGGTATGCGATTTCTTCTCACTGGTTTTGTGTTATTTTGACACGACAGGTTCTGAGTTCAAAATATAGATACTGCTCACAGGAGTAATAAACCCTAGTAAATCATAAATCCTAAGCACCATATCGCTCTACTAAAGGCAATCATATGTAAAGGCATTTCTCTAACATAAATGAATGGGCATATTTGCCTTCAAGCATATAAACGTGCTGGTTGAGTGTGCTGGGCTATTTATGTATCTGAAGGTAAGCATATTACCAAGTATATGCTGGATCCTAGGTCAGACCGTAGACAGCTAGTTAGGACAGGCTGGCTAGTCACAGCTAAGGAATGGGAAGGGCATGGCCTGGGCGCTTATTTTTGAAGTACCACATAGCATGATAGATTAATCTCTGGTGATAATAGCATGCATAGCTGCACGTTTCAATGTGCTTTAACAACATGGACTTACAGCTCCCATTTTCACAGAATGGTTGAAGTTGGAAGGGACATCTGGAAGTCATCTGGTCCAACCTCCCTTCTCAAGCAGGGCCACCTTGAGCTGTTTGCCCAGGACCATGTCCAGATGGCTTTTGCGTATGGAGATTCTATTTCAAATGCAGTTTGGGCTTTCATGCCAGAAGGGTAAATGCTGCTGATGGATTACCATGCTGGTAATCCTTGGTGGATCCCTAACCATGCTAGGTGGTTATATTCTACTTAGATGCTCAGAGTAAATATGGTGATATTTATTGGTTGGAGACCATTGCGGGGAAATCAGAACTTTTGTGTTACAAGGAAAATTGCTTTAGGCCTTCTGGGTTTAGTTATCTGTAAATGCAGTGAGTACACATCTGTATTGTAATGATTTCTCATTGTTCCTAAAGTTTTTCTGAGAAATCATTCTGGAAATTAGGAAGATATGTATTAGCATTTATTATACAAAACCACACTTTTAAGCAGGACAGGAAAAGAATTCCATTATTTGAGTCACACATAACAAACGTAAGCTCACTGAGGCAGAAATCCCATCTACCTGTTTATAATTTTTCCAGTATCTTACATAGCATCCTGATCAGGATACCAAATTAGGGTCTGAAAACCACTGCACCTAAATAACTGAAAATGCTGGGTTTTTTGCATGGCAATGTTTATCAGTAGAAATAATTTCCAAAATGTCTTACTGGAGTAAAGAGTCCAGGAATTGGAGCTTTGTAAAAATGAATAAATAGTAAAATAACATTCCTTTGGAAACTTATAGAATATTTAGTTTGTGGAAGAGTCTATCAATTTGTCTGTGCTTATCAACAACTGGCAGATTTTAGGGTTTTTTTTCAGTTTTATATCCAATAAAGCAAAAATGCAGTTTTGAGAGGATATTCCTTCCCACATATCACAAGAACATATGCTGTTTTTACAAATGACTATATTACTTTCAGACCTGAGTTTGTACACTATTGTGAATAAAATGTGAGTGTTATTAACAATACATCTGTATCACACATTTAGAGAGATCGATAAATGATAGTTTACCACATGTCCCTGAGAACTACTTTTTTCTCAACTTTCAGAAGCGTTTATTCCATTCCAGTCCCCAGGAGGCTTTTTTGAAAGGTTTTCTTTCTTATGCTTTTTCTTTTTATACCTTCCCATTTTTAAGATACAAATACTTTTGATTCCTAGATGAATGTGTTCCATGTCTAATGCATTGGGTTTCATGACTCTACATGGTTTAAGAAGGAAATAGCAGTATTACTTGAGACCTTATTGTACATTCTTCCTGCTGTTATTCCAGTGAGTGTTAGGTTAGGGCTTGTTGAATTTGGTGTTTAATAGGAAGGATGCGTGTTGTTATTAGCAAAGTAATATTCTATCCCTGAAAAACTGTTCAATTATTTTTCATCTGTCGCAACGGGCTGTGATCAAAATTCTGTTCTTCTAGTGGAAAAGCTTGTGCATGAGAACATAGTACATGTAATGTTCATTACAAGACCAGGTTCTGCAATATACATAGAATATATGAACAGGAAACTGTAAATTGTTTGCTTTTAAATATGTATGGCCAGGAGAAGAAGGGCTTCAATTCAATGTATTTTTATTTAATTCCTGGAGCCACTGCCATGTCAGTGAGCAGAAGCAGCAATCACCTCTTTTGACCGCAACACAGAATGAGATAAAAGCTTTGCAACTTTGGGTAACAGAAACTGATGTCTGGAGTACCTCACAGGTTTTCACTTCTTATCTGATAATTCCCAAATGCTGATTTTTTCATCATTGAACCATAACATTCCTACAGTGAACAGAGAGAAGGTGGTTGAACTTCTCACCTTTTTTGCCAAACATACATTAGATGTAAAGTTAAATGCACATCTGTTGGTGGTTTGTCAGAAAATCTTGAGATAACATCTTAAATTTCTGGCATGGATCTTGGCAGTTAGAGAACTGTTTCAGTTCCTGCTTTGAGATAGTCATCCTTGCTTCTGAATAAATTGAACAGTTTACCCACCTTTGCAGATAACAGTAAGCATCATTTTAGACCAAGAGTAAGACTGTTTCCGATAAGGAAGATCAAAATACCAAGTTAGATTTAATTGCAAAGTTATAGAAAACTATATGATCTCTTCATTCTGGATATTGGTAACTACCTACATTTCCATTTTTATGTCTGTGTACGTAAGGTCCAGCTACCTAGTAGCAGTTACTTGCCAAGTGAAATGGTGATGTCGCTCCCAATGTTACCACTGACATTTAGCCATTTTACCAAATGAAACTGTAAGAATGTATGATAATTTTAATTTTGGAAATGGGTTTCCAATTGCCTAACTCAACTTCAATCTAGCCTGATGGACAATGTAAGAAATCTGAAGAACTTCTTTCATTTTGGAAATACTGTATTTTGGGCATTTTTAATTGCAATGCTGTGAGAATTACGTTATTCAGGCTTATGCTTGATAAGCTGTGTGAGGAGATGGTAAATGGAACACCTGCATGTTTCAGACTGTGTTAGTTTCTACATTTTAGCCTTCAGCAAATTGCCAGCTAAGTGGATAAATGTGCTGAGAGAAAACCAGGCAAACTTCCGTTTGAGAGGCTTCTTCTCTTAGCTTCCACTGGACATCTGCTTTTGAATTCTGCTATAATTTTATTGAAATCATTCCGTTCTCTACATAGTGGTTTGACTTTGACAAATTGGCAAATTCCCATGTAAAAAAAAATATTGAAGTTATTTGCCGTGCTTTTTCTCTTTGTTTTCGTTGATGCACTTTTCTGGGACAGCATGGTTGTGGCATTCTGGAGTCCTGCATCCTACTGCCTCTACTGTATGCAGGAGTAAATATACAGGTGGTACTTATTTTCATCACTGCACAGATAACAAGACCTTTTTTTAAAAAACTGTTGTCAGAAACGGGGTATAAATATTTCTAGGGTTACAGTTTCTGCCTGAAAAGTACAAAACTGCCAGCCAGCCAAGGTGTCAATTGAATGAATAAGATATGGGGACATAGTCAATACAATACAGGTGCCATTAAAATGAAAATGCTGTGACTTGACTTCACAGGATGTGATATTTAATGTTATAGCTATGTCCTTATATATTTAATCTGATAATTTCATAACATATCTAATGGGAGCCCTGGTGAACGTTTTTTGTTCTAACATAATCACTTCCCAATCTAGCTCTTCCTGTTCACGAATGACTGCATAGGATTCCTGCTGTTCAGACTATGAGAACAGTCAGAGAAGGGATTGTCTCGATATCTAGCCTTTAATTCTGAACTCTGTACACAGGATGAGATAGAAGTATGAGGCTTTAGTTATTCTTTGCAAATAGTTTTGCAATGCAGACATGATCTCAAAAGGTTAGTGTTGTAAGATCTCACTGTTGCATCTCTCTCCTTTAATTTAAGGCATATCCACTGGGAATGCAGCAGTCAGCTTTTCTCTTTTGATATTTACTTTATGTCCTCTGTGATTTAAACCTGCTAACATGTCATTTTCCTCACCTCTTTAAAAACTTCAGTGATGACTTTTTCCTTTCCACTAAAACTTGTTTCTAGGATTTTATTTTCTCTTGTATAAGTTGGCATGTTTCTAGTGAACTTCTTGGAAGATTCATTACTTCTTTGCTCATTAAATTCTCCTCAAGGTTTAAGTGCAAGGCAGACTTGTCACAGTTCTTGTGTGCTGAAAGAATCATCAATGCTGGAACGATATTCACTGTCAACTCCCAGATTTCTTGGTTAATACATATCTTGACAATGTTAGATAAATGAGAGACATTACAGTTGCAGTAAATAATACAGTATCAGCAAAATAACTTAGAATGACATATAGACTTCTTTTGTATAGGAAGGTCAGGCTACAATATTATCCTTTCAGCTTGCTGTAAGAGACATTGTGAGCTATTCTAAGATTCCTATAAAACAGTTAAAATAATGACGTTAATCAAAAGGTTTATTTTGAGTACTGTACTTTCTTAAACAGAGCTACATGCACTGGTTGTGGTGTATAATGCATTTTGTTGCCTTCAGGGTCGGTGCACTGCAGTTGATGAGAGTTACTCGATATCTAGGAGTTGGCTCATGATACATTTTTTTGTCTTACTTTGCTTAAGTTGTCTAATTTGCATTCTTTTCAAACTGACATCTCTCAATTTTATGGTTTCAAATGGCATAAAAAATTTCCAGTTCCTAAGGAAGTGATGACAGAAGTGTAGGTAACCAAACTGCTGAGTTCTGGATGCTTTTGTCTTCTGGTCTTTATATTTATCAATGCACCAGAGTGACTTTTAAGACCTTCTGTGATTACACGCTGGTTGGTATCGAGGGGGAAAATAGGTTAAGTACTGCCATGGTTAGTGGAACTTAGTATAACTACTATTTTTGTTTTGAGTACTAGTTTTGTTTTGTTACTGATGTTATGGTCTTCTACTGGCTGCATGTGATAATTTCACATCTGTTTTTTATATTTTCTTCAGGCATCAGAGCCTGTTTCCTCTCCCAGTACGAGTACATTTCATACACGGGGTTTGGGCAGATCTGTGTTCTGGCTTTCACACCCTTCCAGGCTGGATGTTTTCTCTCTGAAATGGCATTATAAACTTAGATACTGTGCACTCAGAGAGGGGAACACGTAGAAAAACTGTTCTGGACATGCACAAGTGACCAAGAGATCACTTGGGCTGTGAAGTCACTTTGCTGACCAAAATGTACTGTCACCAGCGCTTCAACTAATAGGCTGCTGATAAAGTTCAGCAGGTTAATTGTTATCAGTGGAGGAGACGGGTTACTGGTAAGCCTTATCAGTCACCAAAGTTGGAAGGAGTTTGGGGATAGGCTGTTGTTACATGATTGTTGATAACATTTTACTGCTAGGCAACGCAAGTACCTTTTTATCATGAACAGAATCAAGGTGAGAATCCCTGTTCTACCTTAGCCCTACAGGATTTAGTGGGATGCGTCCTGTTCCCCTCCTCTCACAGCTGAAGCGAAGGCTCCAAGGCTGTGGAGATGAGGCTTTCTTCTCTGCTTCTTGCCAAAGGATGAGCCATAACCAGCATTAGGTTTTTTTTTTTTTTGAGGGGGAGGTTTTGTTTTGTTTTCTTTTGTTTTGGAGTTGGTTATTTTTTTGTTTTGTTTTGTTTTTAATCTCAACACCTATCTATCCATCAAAACAGCTTTATGCATTAAGGTGGTTGTAAAAATAATTCATGCCAATTCTCTGTGGGCTTCTGCCCCTCCTGTAGTTTTTGCCTCCACCACATCTAGGTCCTTGCCTTATTTATTATTGGTTAAATAATTAAAACTCCCTGTACCAAAATACTTCGTTGTTGCAAACTGCTACATGTCATAGTGATGGATTGGCAAACAAACATTTTCAATCATGTAGTAATAATTTTAAAAAATACAAATGGGCATTAAATGAATAGCTAGCAAAGTTAAAGGATTGTACAGTCAAAGGTCAGAATAATTGTGGTGCTGTGAGTACTTCTCAAAAGGTTAACTCATCCATTTTAACTTCAGTGGCATTTTGGTGGCCTTTTAGAGAAGCAAGCAGGTCTGTACCAGCGCAACATTAAAATACACTTGACTTGGATTTTAGAATACTTTGGAAGAAGATGATGAAGGAGTTTGTATATTCAGATTTCCATGTAATTTAACAGCAGTGTCCCTACATATTTCTGAAATTCATTGAACTTTCTCGGCAAGCTTTTTGTAGAAAAGGGGGACATTATAATTTTCATGATTGCAACTTGAGACTTATTTTCCAGTCAGGGTCTGGCCTTATGTTTTTGGGAAACAGGTTTTGGGCCAGCAGACACTAAATCCTTTAAAACTATGAAAAAATCATTAACTGGTTGCTCTGTTGGGCCCCGTGATCCTGAAGAAAACTACTGAGATTTATTTTTTAAAATAAAGCCACATGAGTAACTGTAGGTCATTTCAAACTGGATTATTATAAACGATTGTAGATGCTTCTGTTTTGGCTTTTCAGAAGAAAAGCATCAATTAAATTACAAGCAAGTGATCATATTAAACAATGTATTCATCCTAAGAGATCTTAAAAAGTGTATGTGTATATCTGTTTATAAAGAACAAATGAAGCCATAGGACCAAGAAAGGTCAAAAAGTCCTTTAAAAATATATATGTTCTCCTTTCCAGTAGAACAATTGAATTAGGCTTCTACAGTCATACAAGTCATGGTCTGGACTGTAGGCAGGAATGAAGAATCTTTATTGTTAAGATTTAAAGAATTATAGCAGTTTTGTTGACACATATTTCCCCAATATTGACATTTTGTTAAAAGGAACAGATACTGCACCCAGCTGCAGAGATCTCAATTAGGCCTGAAGGAGAACAAGACAGAAAAGAAGTGAGACCGACAGTTTTCTGAGGTCACAGAATTTCTTGTAATCTCACTGTTGTCTTGAATGATATTTAGAAGACCTTTCTAAACTCTCTTTCTGAGCTGTCCTCATTATTTGTGTAATTCCAGTTGTGGTCTGCCTTAAATGTTGCTGATATTGCAGGGCTTGGAACGGATTAGCACTGATTACACATTAAATCCAGTATGCATGTCATAATATCAGTGGCAAATAAATTTCAGTGCTTGCTGAGACATTTTAATTAGAATTTTGTGTATCATTAAGAATAGCTTTGCTTTTGCTCCTTTTTTTCCGAGCTGATATTATCTCCGCCTCACATGTCACTAGGGACCCAAAATTTGAATCCTTTTCCTGGATAAATGTTGCACTTATTTTATTTTAGGACACTTTTTGAAAGGCTGTTCATTCTCATTCCTTGGATGAACGCTGTAGCTACACTGCATGGCAGAAAAAGGCGGTGAGTACCAGCAGCTTGTATAAATCTGCTGTGTTATGTACTCTCTGATCTCATTTGCCCCCCTCCCCAGCCTCATGAGGGGTGAGGGTGCAGACCACTGGGAAGCTGAGAATGATATGAGCTCTTCTATGTGTCTGATGGCCTCCCCCCATATTCAGCTAGGGTTTCAGGGAGTAGAGTTTGCCTGAGGTACAAGCATGAGTTCTGCATATGGAGGCACAGAAGCCTGTGTGCAACCTCAGCAAACAAAAAAGGTAGTTTTTCCTTCTNAAGACCAACGGCATCCTGGGCTGCATCAAAAGAAGTGTGGCCAGCAGGGCGAGGGAGGTGATTCTGCCCCTCTACTCCACTCTCGTGAGACCCCACCTGGAGTACTGCGTCCAGCTCTGGAGTCCCCAACATAAGAAGGACATGGACCTGCTGGAGTGTGTCCAGAGGAGGGCCACGAGGATGATCTGAGGGCTGGAGCACCTCTCCTATGAGGAGAGGCTGAAGGATTTGGGGCTGTTCAGCCTGGAGAAGAGAAGGCTCCGGGGAGATCTTATTGCGGCCTTTCAGTACCTAAAGGGGGCCTACAGGAGAGCTGGGGAAGGACTTTTTACTAGGGCATGTAGTGACAGGACAAGGGGGAATGGCTTCAAACTGGAAGAGGGCAGGTTTAGATTGAACATTAGGAAGAAGTTTTTCACTTTGAGGGTGGTAAGGCACTGGAACAGGTTGCCCAGAGAGGTTGTTGAGTCCCCATCCCTGGAGATGTTCAAGGCCAGGCTGGACGTGGCCTTGGGCAACCTGGTCTAGTGGGAGGTGTCCCTGCCTCTAGCAGGGGGGTTGGAACTCGATGATCTTCAAGGTCCTTTCCAACCTAAACCATTCTATGATTCAGGGAGTAGAGTTTGCCTGGGGTACAAGCATGAGTGCTGCATATGGAAGCACAGAAGCCTGGGTGCAACCGCAGCAAACAAAAAAGGTAGTTTTTCCTTCTAAACCAACAGATAAATGAAAAGCCTGTATAAGCACCAGGGAAAAGGAGATGTGGGAGGAGCCTCTTGACTTAGGGCATCTTGGTCTTCCTAGCCAGTAGGGATCTCTTCTCTCTAAGTAGGTGTAGTTTACCAAGTTCATCCCCATGAGATTATGCTGGTGATGTCCAAATAGGCAAATACAGACGAAGGTCTGTTTATCCTGGGCAGGAACAAATGGTAAGAAATCTGATTCTTGAATTTTGTATGGTAATGGGGAACCCTCTCTCCACCTGTTAGCCAGCAAACTCTAGTCTGAATGTGAAGCTTGTTTGCTGTCTTTTCTGTCTTGTAGTTCATATTCAGTTAGTGTGTTCCTGAGTCTAACCAAATGTTAAATGCAGACTATCCATTAAAATGCATGTCCAAATAGACATGGCTACCTATAGTGTAATCCAGTTTTTCTGTGAATTGCAGTTATAGTAGTAGAATGAGAGATGATTCGTTGAAGGACACCACTTGACTGAGAAATGAGATTTGAGAGGGAGGACTTTCAAAGGTAACTAGGATACAAGAACAGCTGCTTCAGTATATGAAAGCTATTGATTGCAGGAGGTGCAGGAAGTTATATCTGTGCAGCGTACAGTGCAAAGCATCTACACAACCCTGGCGGGATATCATGGCCAGCTCAGCTTCAGAAAACACTGATTATCCCACATGAGATTGACATCTTAGTTAGTTACAATGTTGTAATGAAGAGAGATGACATTCAGCTCCCCAACACTTCATCCCTCACTCAGGTTCAGTACCCAGCTATTTTCCCAGCACGCTTTTCCTTTACGTCCTACCATCATCACAAAACTGGCACATTGCAAAGCAAACATCATTCTCCCTTCTTCATGCTTCATTGCCAGCTCCTATTTCCAGGTCTGCTGCTGGCTGTCCTGTCCTTTCTTATGACCTGTTATGATAGGACAGTTTCCATAATGTTTACTTTTTTCCTATTACTGAAACTTCCTTTTCTTATTGTTCTCACTTACGTCCTCTCTGACTTCTTGAAGACCAAGCTCTTTTCTAACTCCCTCCCCTCACCACGTCATACTTGTCTTCACCAGTTGTATTTGCCTTAGTTTTCCTCTCCTGCCCTTCTTACTGCTTGTCAGTCCTCTCTCCTTCCTGCTTCCTTGATTTTTCTACTTTCTTTTGGAATAGAATAGAATAGAATAGAATAGAATAGAATAGAATAGAATAGAATAGAATATTTCAGTTGGGAGGGGCCTACAACGATCATTCAGTCCAACTGCCTGACCAATTCAGGGCTGACCAAAAGTTAAAGCATGTTATTAAGGGCATTGTCCAAATGCCTCTTAAACACTGACAGACTTGGAACGTCAACCACATCTCTAGGAGTCCTGTTCCAGTGTTTGAGAACCCTCTTGGTAAAAAATGCTTCCTCATGTCCAGTGTAAACCTCCCCTGGTACAGCTTTGAACCATTCTCACGCGTCCTATCACTCGATACCAAGGAGAAGAGGTCAGCACCTCCCTCTCCACTTCCCCTCCTCAGGAAGCTGTAGAGAGCAATGAGATCACCCCTCAGCCCCCTTTTCCCCAAACTAGACAAATGTCTTCATTAATACTTCTCCTTATACCTTGTCAGAATTAAATTTGTTGCCTACTAACTACACCTACTTATCTCCAGTGCCCAGTGCCACCAACTTATCTCCAGTTTTTTTTCTTTTATATCTATCCTAAAAATATTCTTCTGTGAGTTCTTCCTATGTTCCCCTCCCAATGTTGTTCTTTTTTGCATTGTTCTCTTTCTGCTTCATTAGACTGTGAGTTATTGAGTCTCTTAAAACTTTTTAAAGTCTTTGTTACTCAACACCAGAATGTACAAACAACTATTGCTATTACAATTATAGAAAAATGCTTTGTAGTAGTCAGTATCAACATAGAAATGCAACATTTTGGCAATAAAGCTGTATTTGTCATGTATGTAGCTACTATTTATTTAGAAAACACTTGCAAAAATGTTGCTGGATAATAGATTTTTGTTCTTTGCCAAGTGCACAATTTTGGAACCCTAGTATTATCATAAGAGCATATTTATATAAAATGGTTTAGATTTTGTTTATCCTGCAGCATTTTAGAATCTAAATGTAGAATTTATATACTACACCTTTAAATACTATTAAAATGTCTTCCTGTGAGCTAAAATAAATCATGTTTTAAAAGTATCACCGCAAAAGAAGACAATGTATATACGCCTCTTTACATATTGGGGGGAAATTTAGATATTGCTGTGTGCTCTTTGCACTCCATTTGTATACGCATCATAAAGTACTGTATAGCAAGTGCTAAGGTAACCCACAGAGGCCTGTAATTAATGAAGTATTTTAGTCAGGACAGCAAAATTTTGAATGCATTATAGCACCCCAGTCCAGTGCAACAAAACCCAATACAATACCAAGAAAAGATGCTGGAGCTGGTTGGATGCAGTGCCTTGCACAACCTCTTGCAGCGTAGCTTGGACTAAGCCTCATGTGAGCATGGCTATTTATGTTACTCTTGTATTTGCTCAGAAAAGGCTGGCTCCTGGAACAGCCACAACCTTCAAAGTGTTTCTCAATATAGGAGAAAAAAATTTTCCATCTATTCAAATGACTTTTTAGTCTCTTAAAATAGACGTTCCTGGATCATGGGGGAATGGAGCAAGTCGATGCTAACCTGAAGGGCCTGTGCTCAAGCTAATACAGCACGGCATGGCAAGAGCAGAGTATTGCCTAACCAAGGTAGACTTACACCCAGCTAGCTTAGAGCACAGGCAGAATGAGCCCAAGGCTGCCTGTGGGAGACCCAGCCATCTGATTCTGTGTATTACCCTCACTTAGCGTGCTCAGATCATGACTATACTTCAGGTCAGATAGGCCTAAGCAGGAGGAAGAAAAGGGAAAAGGAAGTTTCTTAATCAGTGTCTTGGACACATGGCCACACTGCTACAACTGTAATGCTTCTGGTCTCTGAGGCAGCTACAATTACTTCACGTCTTTCTGCAGCAGCACTATGCTATATAAACACACCTGCATTCCACACAGCATTCAGTCTAATTTGGTACTTGGCATACTATGTACCTACTAGCTTAAGGTAGTGACCAGCTGTGACACATCTGTTTAATATCTTGTTGGGGGCCATGGGTTATCATATTGGAACTTAATTTCGCTTCACAGTGCAAATTAGTCTGTGATACAAGTAGTAGTGTCATTGCCCTTCCTCAAATGCCAGTTATGAACATTTTCTGTGTCATCCTAGTACAAGTCACTTTTTACATTAGCAGTCTCAGCTACCTCACAGTAGTACTCTTCTATTTGATCATTTTTCATTTTTTTCAAAGGGACAATGGAAAAGGTGATTCTGTGACAATGTGATTCTTGACACCTTTGAAGGGAGGAATGGAAATGCTAATGTTTACTGTAGGTGAAGATGTGCCGAAGTCTTAGTCTCTTACTGCAAGACAGAGTTTTGTGTTTGCCACACAATACTTGGATATAGCATGCTCTGGCAATTGCTTCATTGAAAGATCATCTGTAAAGAAACTGATATAAAACAAAGAATGTGTCAGGTTCTTTACCCAATACTTACACATCATTCTGTGTATTTGAAATGCAGAGGACGAATGGATACTCCCTTTTTTGTTGTGAGCTAAAAAACCACAGTGAAATATCTGAAAACTAAAGCTATGTGAAAAATTAATTTTTCACAGCTGTAAGTGGAGGTCTGAAGGAGAGAACAACTTGGTTTATATTAAATGCTTTTATTCCCAACAAAATAGAAAATCAAAACTTTTGATACAAGACTGGTATTTATTAGAAAATTGTAGACATGACAGACTGCATTTTAAAAATACTTGCAATAAGGTTTTGGAAAGGAGGGAGCAGAAGAGATAATTTCAACCTCTCTTTTAGCATTTTACTTTGTTTGAAATACTCGCACAGTCACAGAGGGCAGGAGATAGAGGATGACTGACAGACCTGGGAACTGGAATATGGAGTGGACATGAAATTACCCCTTCAAAGTGAAATGAGCATTAACAGACAAAAAAGAGTGACCCTGCTTTAAAATAGCTAGTAGCATGGTGGCTAAGGTGATGTCTGGGAGGGAAAGAGGTGAGGCCAAATTAAGGTAGTGGAGAGAACTGAACATTTTTTTTTCCTATAGTTTGGCTGACATCTAACTAATGAGTTGCCCAGTTCAAAGACTTACAGGTGTTTGTCTGGGGGGCGTTGGNCATATCAGTAGTTCTGTTTTCCATGCAAAAACAGTTAGATGATTTTTAGCTTGCAATGCAGATGTGGTCAGAGAGACCAGAATGAAGTCTCCCATTTGTCTGAAACTTCTTACCCAGCTTTACTGAGGATCACTGAATATGCAACATGTCAGTGTTTTTCATATTTTGTCTGTATAGATCCTTTCAAAATTTTCCTCTTCACCTTGATGTGATTTTTTGACATTTTTTTATCAACTACTTCGTCAGATATATGCCATGTTTTTCTTTTCTGAATGTAAATATTTTTCCTCCGTATTAATAATGTGTTTCAACCTCGGCTCCCTGGTTAAATCTGTTTGTTGAAAGAGCACTAGCATTAAATCTTATTAGAGCATATTATTAAACTGGAGATTAGTGAAGTTAGATGGTGTTTTGAATGTGTTACATCTTTTCAGAAATCCTTTCTAGTTGGCCTAACAGCGTATGTTGTGCTACTGATTAATTACAGTCATGGAACTGACACTATAGAAGGTATTTTGTGTTAAAAGATCATCTCCTTTCAAGCACTTAAAATCTTTCTGTCTGTAAAATGTTATGCTGAAATTTTAAATTTTCTATCTTTCAGCTCACAAGCAGGGTTCTTTATGATTTTTGGTGGCTTAAGGCTTCTTAATCTCCATCTCCTCCCCTCAGATAGCATAGGAATAGCCAAAATCCATTTCTCCTCATTCTGTTCACTAGATACACTTGTAGATATTTTAATTGGCTTTCAGATAAAAGAAAACAGATTTTACACAAGAACAAGGCTTTTTTATGAGTCTGAAGAAAGGTATTTTAGAATAAAAGCTGGAAAATTCAGCATGGCACTCGGAGAGGTAGGTTAGGCCAATTATTCAATGGATAGACAGCCATAAGGGACAGAATGGGTTTTCTGTGACCATGTGGCTCTGTTAAATTGAACGTTTGGAAGATAACTTCACATAAATGTGTACCTGCTGCAGGCTGATTTAGAATGAGATGTAAAAAGTCATGCATCTTGAGCTTAATGCAGGATTCCAGGAGATGATCCATAGAGAGAAATTATTTCTCCAGCTCCCAACTCCGAACTGTCCAGTTAGAAAAGCCAAGATACCACTACAGTTGCATCCTGAAAAAGGTTATTCTTGAGATGTTCTGCAGGGCCAGCCTGTTGAGTCTTTCCTCTGGAGGACCCTGAGTGCAAAGGATTCCTAAAATAGCTATTTTTAGTTAGTACAAGGTCTTACTTAAACTGCTGGAGCACGTAAAGGAGGCCAAGATGTCATTAACTACTAACTTATTTATGATCTACAAAGTAGCTTCTATAGGTGTATTGCTACATTTCTGTAAAGTCTTACTGATTTAGTTCTGGTCAAATTCTATCAGGATCTTCCAGCTGAGCTGTTCTATTTTTAGGAGTTGAATTTTTAATTTTTGTAGAGACAAAAAATGAATCGTTTTCTAAGTTACAGAACTGCTCTATGACTACCATCTTCATACTGAAGTAGTTAGTCTGCATCTTTTGCCTCCCTTCTTCCCAGATACAGTCCCATACAACTTACAGTTCACCGGTCCTTCGATTCCTCTACGCATTAAGCACAAGAAACTCTTGTAAAGATGAAGAGTCCACGTGCTTCCTTTGCACAAATTACCTGCACTGATGTTAACTGGACAATCTGGGCGTTTAGGAGCTCAGCAGAGTCAGTCCCTCTGGGCTGAAGGACATACATGTCTGTTGAGAGGCTCTCTCAGCGCATGAAGGTTCGACTGCTGGGAGGGATATGATTCACCCTCAGAAGTGGTAGCAGTTTTTGAGGTTAATTGTGTTTAATTGAATCTGACTCTGCATTTTCAGATAAACCATGTAATATGTTCATTTGAATTTGCTATCAAACTTCTAATTCTTGGTTTGAAAAAGCCAAAGAAATTGCATGAGAGAAGGTCCTGCATTGTAATTACTGCTGGCATTTAAATACAGAGTAAGGAAATTCAAATCCTATTTCAAAGATAAGAGTTTTTTTAACAGAAACTTGGCCATAATCTATATGTATAAATTTAACTCACAGCAGAAATAGAAGAGCTTGAAGATATTATTACCGGTGTTTTTAGACATAAAAGAAAGCTTATGGGAAACATGAAGACATGATACTAAAATATATCATAAAAATGTAAGAACATAAAATTAGACAAAGGCCACAGTTGGGTTTTTTTTTCCCAAGTACCCTGACTTTGAAAAAAAGGAATGTACTGAGCTATAATATCTGTATGCATATGTATAAGCATTCATGCAGTCATACATATGAATTACTTCTGCCTTCCCCAGTAAATACATTTTTATGAACTGCTGCCATGGAAGCTAGTGGTAAAATTCCCATCAGTTTTAATGGCAGTGGAATCAGACCTTAGCTGTATTTTTTCATAAATATTTTCCAACTTCAGGCATTAGGATCAGGGATGTATGTTTATAGTGAATTATTTCTGCATTGTCATAGCCTCGGAACCCTGTTTAGCATTATCTTGAAGTACTTAATTATTATCACTGTTGCTTCATTTGAAGCTTTAAGGCCCCTGTTTGCGAAGGATGAAGTCAGTGTGACTCCAAACACTTGCAGCCGCCTGCCTGTTCCACACAAACAGGGCCTTCTGCATGTGACAAATAACTGTTTGCTTACACAGCTGAAGGTTATTGAAAAGGAATCACTTGCACCTTCCTTCATATGTGAAAACATTTATCAGTGTTTACAGAAACGGTAAGCCTATGGTGAGTTCTACTGCTGTAGGAAGGGAGAGAGTAAACCTATAGCAAAGGGCTATGGCAAGTTGTACTGCAGTACTTCCAGGAGTCTGATTTACTATCTAGGAAATAAGGCCACTTAAAGGAAACTCCAATTAAAATAAAAGCTCGAAATGTGTACCCTTTCTATTATTTCAGTTGCTATATACTAGTCTAGCCATTAAAAGTCCATTTCCTTGTACTCTTCACATCATCTTCACACAAGGAAGTCTCATATTATGTTCATCATCTAGGATTAGAATAGTTGAATGGAGTCAAAGTGGGTTTGTTTTCTGTAAGCGCTTGACAGCACTTAGCATGCCTTATTTTCCAGTTTTCCTGTATGCTGAGTAAAATCTTGTTTTCTTGGTGTTAAACAAGGGAGATAACTTTAATTAAAAATTTTAAATATAAAATTTTGCAGGGAGACTTGAGCAGGGGACTAGTATTTGCAGGAACTGTTTTTCTTGCGGAATACTCTCTCTTAACCCTCCCAGTAGACGTATGTTGCCTCAATACAGGCAAAAAATAATATTTATGCATGTTACCATGGCATCATCACTACTTGAAAATGTTTGTAGTGGTTGCATTTTATCTGTGAAATAAGAAGGCGAGGTTGTAGGAAGAGAGAGTGTATTTTGCTAAAACCAGCCGATATGGCTGGGTAAAATAGATGTGCTTTTGGGAATAGAAAATTTTTGAAGTTTGTTATTTTTTTTCCAGCTATGTCAGTTGGTCCAATAAAATACATTCTCTCTGCCTACAAACTTTGCTTCATTTGTAACAATTACGTCACTCTCAACTCAATGTTTGATAAGGGGAAGACCCAGCAGTGTATGTTAATTCATAGCAAAGGGTAGTGTTTTGACTCTCTGAGCATGCCTTATGTCATGCTATTAGATTGATAACAATAGGGATACATTAAAAGGCACTGTGCTAGATACCAAAAGGAAAGTTTTCTAGAGATTAGAATTTAAATGCAAACTGACAAGCTGTCACAGACTTTGTAAGAGGCAAAATCAGACCCATAATGTCCATTAATGTAATTCAGCTACAATGAGGAGAAAATGGACTTACTTCAACTTATTTATCAATTAGGTTTTAGTGAACAGAAGAGGCTACTCAAAGTAATTACAATTATTTTCTTATCAAGACCACTAATCTTATTTTATGCTGTGCATGCCAGAACTATGGAGTTTTTTGAATTTTTAGAGCGCCTACCTCAAAGGTACTATTCTTTAGCTCTAGCACAAATTACAATAAATTTTACATTTGCAGGTCAGTGCCTGATAGAGATTGAATTTCTTTTTTATCCACAGGTAATCATAATCCCCTTCAAAAATTGCATTGTTGATGTTACATATCAAGAAAGTTTTATTACTGTCTCCCAGTCATGTTGATAGTTAAAGTAATTCATCAACACTGTGCTTATGTGCTCTTTCAAATTAAACAATCTGTTACATTAATTTCCGTGCAGAACAGGAAAAATGACAGATTTTATTTTCCACTTTTGCAAATGATTCCAGAATCTTGGTGTGAAAAGCATTTATGATCACAGTGGAAGAATAACTTTTGAAAAGAAAGAATTTAACAAAATGTTGGATCTGGAGAGTTCTGTTATAATTCTGGAATATAATTAATGAACCGGTTTTTGGACATCTAGAAGCCAAAACAGAAATCAGAGCTATAATTGCAAAACGTAAAAATTGCAGGGAAACTTCCCAGGGGCTTGTATGGAGGTAGAATCAAATCTTGAATTCTCATTTTAATTGAATACATGCTCAATACACGTTCAAAGATCAAAATATTTTTCTGTCTTGTTCAAAGGCCATAGCAACAATAGCGCACAAACTGAATCCCTTTGACGTGAGCATTGATATGGAATCATAGAATGGTTTAGGTTGGAAGGTACCTTGAAAATCATATAGTTCCAACCCCCCTGCCATGGGCAGGGACACCTCCCACTAGATCAGGTTGCTCAAAGCCCCATCCAGCCTGGCCTTGAGCACCTCCAGGGATGGAGCTTCCACAGTCTCTCTGGGCAACCTGTTCCAGTGCCTTACCACCCTCAAGGTGGAAACTTTTTTCCTAATATCTAATCTAAATCTACCCTCTTCCAGTTTGAAGCTGTTCCCCTTTGTCCTATTTACATGCCCTAGTAAAAAGTCCTTCCCCAGCTCTCCTGTAGGCCCCCTTCAGGTACTGGAAGGCCACAATAAGGCTTCCCCAGAGCCTTCTCTTCTCCAGGCTGAACAACCCCAACTCCCTCAGCCTGTCCTCATAGGAAAAGTGCTCCAGCCCTCTGATCATCTTTGTGGCCGTCCTCTGGACCTGCTCCAACTGGTCCATGTGTTTCTTATGTTGGGGGCTCCAAAGCTGGATGCAGTACTCCAGGCGTGGTCTCACAAGAGCAGAGTAGAGGGGCAGAATCACCTCCCTTGACCTGGTGGCCACACTTCTTCTGATGCACCCCACGATGCGGTTGTCTTTCTGGGCTGCAATTTTGCATTGCATTGCTGGCTTACACTGAACTTCTCGTCAATCAGCACACCCAGGTCCTTCTCCTCAGGGCTGCTCTCCATCCGTTCTCCACCCAGCCTGTGTTTGTGCTTGGGATTGCCAGTAGGCAGCAAGTGTTCAAAGCCAGCATCCATTTCACCCAGCACACGCAAAGGCAACAGGCTTTCAAGCGAGAGATCTGTGCCACCAGCTAGCCCTGTCCCTCTGGCTTTTTTACGCTGGGAAAGTTTGCAAATCTATTCATCCTGTCGTTAAAATGCTCACAAGTGTTAGCTATGTATTTGGTTTCTAAAGAAATTAGAGCTGTGCCAAAGAAATTTTTGTGGCATTTAGCTTCAGTACTCTATGTGCAGTAAAATCTGACTCTTCCTATAAACATAAATTTATCCCTAAGAAATGGAAATGAAAAGAGAAAAATGGGCTGGGCTTTGGAATATTTCGCTTCCTTCTTTCTTGTCCTTAGAGCTACCAAAATTAAGAGGCAGACCTTAGTTTAATTGTTTTGGTGTCCNCCCCCCCCTTGCCCCCCCCCCCCCCCCCCCCCCCCCCAATTTTTATTTGGTTAGTGTGTTTTGCTGGTTGTGGTTTCCTAGGATTTTATCTACTCCTGCCACAAATGTAAACACATTGTCTTTTTCTGTATTAGGCATGAATGCTTTATAGAGATATTACACAAAAAGGTGCATGAAATCTGATATTGGCATAAAGTCCTTGCCAGGGGCATCTTCAGTGAAAGCACTGTGTTTTCTATAATGCCTATTTTCAGAGGATTTTGTACAGCGTTTAGTCCTGCACAGGCATTTTCTACAAAAAAATAACTTTTAATAACTTGGTACCAAAATAACTATAATTTTCAAAGAAGGATAAGATCATGGCTCAATGATTCATTCATTTATCCATCCTGCACAGCAGTTTGTAGCATGCCCTGAAGTTGGAGCAGCTGGATTAACTTTTGCCAATATACATGAAGGCACACACTGTTCTCTCCACCCGCAAATCTGTAAAAGCATGTGATTTTCATGGTATGGAGTAGTTAAAATTCAGCTGTTTTTTTTCTTATCCTTTGAAAAGATGGACAAGATTAAGATTTTAATTTAGCTTTTTGTTGCCTGATTTTCCTGTACTGTATGTTGTAACATCACAGAATAACTGCAAAATAGCTATTGCTGGGCAGAATAGAGCCATAGAAAAAGATAACTTTTCTACTACGAGCATGAACCTGAATTAGTTTATCGAGTCTTAATCAGGCAGGATGCAATCCTTTAGTCCTTGTGACTTTCACAGAGGTTTTACCTGCGGCAAACAGCCTGCTCTTCAATGCTTGGATATTTGATTTGAAACATCTGTCCTACCTAAACAATAGACCAGATGTACCATGTTACCATAAAATTCTATTTCACAACAGAGTAAAATAAATTGCTATAAGAACTCTGACTCTTTTTGAAAGCCAAGCCATTTACTGGAATGTGTGACTCCATAGTTATCTGAAAATGTGAAAATGATGGTCTTAAATACACCTGACTTAATATGCTTGTACTTTTAGATGTAGAAGTTAATTGAAATGGTTTGAACATTGTTTTACACAACCACACAGTGGGACTTGCTGCAAAAATCCTCAAGACATCTATAGAGCCAGCTGATATGTTCGTATATTGTTGCTTAGTGCTGTGTGGAGATTCTAGCTCAAATCCTGAAGCCAGTTGCCTATCAGCAAGGCTAGTTATTTCAGATACAGACCAAGCTGTACATCTTCCAGCTTTGAAGCCAGATGAGCAGCTAGCTGAAATTTCTTTGCTCATAATCTATGATAAGGAGTGTGTATACTTGTTGTCCTGGAAAGAATCTTGAGCTGGTCCTAAAGGTTGTCACCCAGTTCTGCCTTGAGGAAGACAACACTAGGTTTACTCCAGTAGCTTTTTTAGTGAGGTCACTAAAAGTTTTGTATAATGGCAGTTTTTCAATAAAAAATTGAAGATTTTTAAATCTGTGAATTCATATTCACAAATGTGAAACACTGTAAAGAAATGAGAGATATCTGCATGTAAATACTTTTTTATTTTGTACCCTGGTTCTTCCTTATTTTGGTCCATTAACACTATTGCAGTCGCAAAAAGAGTTTATGCCAGCCTGGTTAATTCCTCTTTCTGTAGTCAAAAGCATCAGATAATTGTGAAATGAACAATTTTATATATTTTGCTGCATCTTATTTAATTTACATGGGCAGTTAGACATATCTGTATGTGAGAAAGCCGCCTTCTTTTAGAATAGTTTCTTAGGAGGGAACACTGTTGCATAAATTGTCAGCAGTTGAGGCAGCCATGGGTGAAATGGCCTTTCTTATTAAATGTCACAAGATTTAATGTCACAGTATAATTGGGATGGAAGGATAATTGAGCTAAGCTCAACATGTCTTTTTCTGCTAACACGTTATTAATCCACAGGAGTGTTAAAATATGTTTTATAAAGGCCCTATTCACTTGAAAATTGTGGGCTTATAAAAAAAAAAAACCCAAACTATTTTATTGCAGAGCTTATGAACAACAATTTTGGATTTCCTTCACAGAGAATTTCCCTTGTAAGTAAAGTGTACAGCAGAATGAAGCACAATAAGGAATTAATGAAACACATAGCTTTAAAGATTATTTTTTAAACCAGCAAAAACCTACATATATAACACCCAAACACCATAACACAGGTAGTAACTGAGAACTGATTTCTGTTTGAAGTCCCAGCATTTAGCCCTCATTTGAGAATATTCGTTCAGTAATTTGACTTGATTTAACAAATGATCAATTGATATATTAATTTCATAGAAAGTTATTAGTTAAGTACAACTAACCAAGTCACTGAAGAAGGCCTTTTTGTCTTGGTAAAAGAGCAGTGTGGGACATTACACACATGATTGTATCTTGAAATTTTAGATTTTTCCTTTACCTTTCAAGTAAAATACAATAGCAGTAGAGACTCCTTTTGCAGACATCATTACAGTTCTGATGGTTTCTTTCTGAAATGTAAAAGGATTTTTTTATAGCAAGGGTTATATATTTATGTCATTTTTGGTAAGGAGGTGATTCCCATGAGAAAGGTGACGAAAAGTCTGAATGAGTGTTCCAAAGGGATCTATTTTGGAACTGTATTCTTCATGAGTTTTTTTCCCAAATATTTTTAGCTGGCTTTCTAACTGGAAGATGTAAAATGAGTAGATGAGACTAATACACACACACAAAATATACTGTAAGCATTGAGCTCCACCTTGACATTTTATGCAGAAGCATTCTGTCTTTCATCACACAGATTGTCTACCATGTTTTGCCACTAAGAATCAATTAGAAAGAAAGTTGAAAAAAATTCCCCATAGCTCTGTTAGTTTCACATTTGAAAAAAACATTGGGAAACAGTTGAAGCAGATTTCTCTCATCCTTGTCAGCTTACTTATTTCCAAATGGAAAACAGTTACTGTATTTGTCATCTTTTAAAGTGATGATGTCTTTTCACTCAGGAAGCATTCTTACCAAAGAATAATTTTCCAGCACAAATGCTACAACTTCTATACTAAAAAGTCAGAAATGTTTCTAACCAGAAATATTTTCCAATGAAATTATACTCTTTAAACAAAACAAAAAAACTACTTTCATTGAAAATTTAAGATGAGTGCCACTTTGCTGTGATTCAGAAGGTTACAAAGTCTGCATGAGTTGAGGCCTAGAGTTGTGTTTGTTTTCTTTATCAGTATGAATATAAATATATAAATGCTCTAGAAAATGATGTCTTACTATTTAAGAGTATTGACTCTAATTTTAAATGTAAAATAAGAGAAGGTTATGCAAGCAATATATGCTCTGTCTTCTTCCCTTGCAAAGAAAGAAAATAAACAAAGGGTGCTTATATTAATTAATCAAAATCTGTCGTGGTTTAGGCTGAACCAGCCACCGGATGAGCAACAGATGCTCCCCCCTAGTGTAAATTCACTCAGTTTCCAGATCTTTTTGCCATTTAACCATTTCTTCATCAATTGTGTTCTGCATATTTTATCACATTACCTTAATCTATACTCAAGCTCTAAGTTTACAAAATGTCTTAGTCATGCAGAATGGATGAAATAAATTGCAGAGAACTTCAGAGCACTGCCCTTTCTAAAGTAGCCACAGTACAAAAATATGAAAAAAATAGGTCTATCTGATAGCATTTGCAGGAGAGGTTAAGCATGAAGAAATTCTTCTTTCAAAGTAAAAAGTTAGTAGTAAAGTTAAAGGGCTTCTTTTCTAATTTTCGCTTCCGAGAGGAAGTAATCAAAGACAACCAGCCAGGTTGACAGCACTTCATTCTACGCTTTTTTTATATAATATCGGTTCAAATGTGTTCCAGCCCCCAAGGAAGGTGGGAGGCCAGACAGAGAAGATAGTTAGGAGAATTGTACAACAAAAAGCTATGTGTTATTCTGTTGAATTGTAGTGCAGCCTCTCCATCTGTCAGTGAAGTAAGGTCAGCTTAGTTGTTTATAGGCTGAAAGAACTGAATGCAGCCAACCTTATTCTTAATTTCAAGGTGGTGATTATGAGAAATGCACATTTTAGAGGAATTCACTCTGTCTTGTTGAGCTACCAGACGGTAGCCCAAAGTTTACACATATTTTGTCTAGGATGCCTAATCTTACTAAAACTAGCTGAGGGGAAATCTCAGATAGTACTGTAATGTAAATTGATGTAGTTGACTCTGAAATCTTGCATAGCTGAAACTCAGAACTGTAACTGTCTATAGAAGAGCCATATGGCAAACTCAGGTGTTTCCAGGCACTGACAAATTACTGTGCAGTTCTTCTCCTGGTATTTGCAACCTAGCGTTAGAGAAGATAAAGGACTTCAAAGTAAAGAGAAAAAAAAATTAGAAGTCAGCTCTTTTATTGCAGCTGGCTAAAAAATTCCTTAAAATATTTCAGAACTTGTCTATTTCCCTCAAACATATTGAAAAAAAAATGTCCTTTTGTTATTTTTTTTTTCAGGTTTGAGGGTTTCTGTTTTCTTGCTTCTTTTATAAGGGAAATAAGTTTTGGGCCAGCTTGTCTCTCTGTGAGTTCAAGAGGAAGAGCCCTCATCAAAGTCAAATCCAAATGAATTATAGACAAAGTTGGTGGTGGTGGTGGTGGTGTATTTTTTTATTTTTAACCTCAGAACAAGATAAATGCTTCATACAAATTGTTTGTACTGAAAAAGAGAGGAGAACAAGATCAAGGTGCATTTGTCCTATTGGAAGGAAAAAGATGGCAAAATATCTCAGCAGCAGCTCTTCTATGAAATAAGGGAGACAAAGTGAGAGTTGCTCTCAGAATTAAATTAATGCTAATTAAGCTCCCTATCTAGCATAAGAAAAAAAGCCTTTTATTCTGCTGGGTTTTTATCATTACTGATAGTCATACAAATCATAAGATAAAGCCTACTCTCTAGTAGAAACAATTTGTAACTGACATAGGCATATCAGGTAAACTTAGCAAAGCAGACAAAAATATCTGGCAACAATTATTTCTTGAAAGTTCCAGTAGTTCTGTATCTGAAAAAGCATCTGGGACTTCTTTTGTTTGGGGTGGGGGTTTTTTTGGCTTTATCTTTTTGGTTACTGCAGTTGCCTGCAGTATTATAAAGACTTTAAGTGGCCATCATCAGTTTCTAAAATTTAAAGTACCTCTTAGAGCTCATTCTCTAAGTTACTTTGGGAACCAGATATGAAAAGAGAAAACAAGTTGCCTTAAAAAGCTTATTAAAAGAGGATTTCTATTTTGCAAGAATTGATCCCAGTTTTTCTCATAACATCATACTTGCTCAGAACTAAAAAAATCTGAAAAAATTCTGTATCTTTGGGAACAACCTGTCAGGAGTCCAGACAAAGGATCCTATGAATCTGATTTCCATTCAGTGAAAATTCATAACATCCAACATGCATGAAAATAGTTCAGGTTTACAAAAACAGATCTTGAGAAAACCTTTTCACTGGAATATTTCCAAAGAGTTCTGTTTATCGTGTTTTCCAAGATATCTGGTCGTAATTTACACAATGCACACAGGGATCAGCAATATTTCTAGTAAAAATGAGCAAAACACAATTGTTTTCTTCAGTGCAGTCATTTAAATACTAGCTATCCAGTTAAGTCTGGGCAAAGGATGACAACGCACTCCTTAACTTTCCAGGATGAATGAATTCAAGTGTTACATTCCTAGCACTGACAGTGCTCCAAGGCTGGTTAGTTACCTCTTGCCAAGACTGTTAGTGTCAGGCAAATGTAAGCAAAATTCAGATAGAATGAGTAATTTCTTGAATTACTGAATCATTTAGTTCTACTGGTATGTACAGCCTATTGCAGGAATAAATAAACAGTCTTTCATTTAGAGGAAAAGGCATACTCATCAGTGTTAGGTGCAAAGAAATAGTTCTGGCCATTGATGCAATCAGTGAACCTCAAGTCAAGTGCCACCTGGAATAAAGTCAGGTCTGGAACTCCCTGTCCCGTGTGCCAATGAACTGCTTTGACCAACGTTCAGAAAAACTTTTAAGTGTGTGTGTGTGTTTTGAGTCCATGTTCTCTGAGGCTACAACCACATTTAATTTCACTCCTCAGGAGACTGAACTGCAAGTGCACAAAGTAATTAACCATTAGCAACTGATGTATGTTATAGTGCTGGAGAGGAAACTGCAGAGAGTATAGAACAATTATCTCCTGCTAGTAAGGCTCGGAGGAGCTTTTGCCTGCTTATTAAACATAAGTTATAGAAGGCAAGAAGGACGAGTCAGAGAAGGCAAATGTATGACATCCGTGCACCTGATAAGCATAATAATGTTGTGAACATAGAAGCTCTGATATAGACCCCTGTAGGAAACTCCTTAATATAATAGTCTGGTCTTTCCTGCTGTGAAACTATAGCAAATACTGATGAGTCTTCTATTGAAAATTGTAGCCAAACTCTTCTTTGAGTTTCTTTTCTTGTATGTGAGGCAGGAGCAGAAGAGAGAGAATTTTTAACAAAGACACTGTAGACTAAAACAATCCTGCTTCTTGTGAAGTTCAGGAATGAAGTCAAAAAGTGCAAGAATAAACATAGCAGCAGTAAAACGTTACGTTTTTTATTTCCTCTATTAATCAGATTAAACTCTGCAGCACTACAGTCATAACCTACACATATAATTAGTAAATAAGCAGAAAATCCCAAAACTCTAAAAAGCCATAGCTTTTAGAGTAAAAGTAAAAGATGATCTTCATCTCTGATGTTATACATAGTCTTCCTGAACACAGAACAGCATGTTGAGGGAATTTATTCCCACTTCACTCCATAATAATACAAGAATTTTTATGGACAGAGACACCTAGGATATGCAACATCGCCTGGAAAGATGGAGTAGCTAATGCTTTAGTGGGAGCTTTTTCAGCAGAAGTTTTGTCTGAGTTTAGAAAACATACTCAGACAACCTCAATTTCATTCTAACAAAAGAGTATTTGCATGGGCTATTCCTCCTTTCTGCTTATAGCTTATGGTCTGCTTGCCTTTGCTCTTCTCAAAACTTACAGGTGCTACTCACAGTAAAAGAAAAAAGAAGAAACAGTTCTTCAAAGCGGCAAACAGCTGTGTTTTGGCTTCAAAATTTTTGCATGCATGTTCTGATGAGTGTTATGCATATTTTAATTATCTAATGACCCAAGGCACGCTAAAACTGCTGGGTACTTGAGAACTAGAAAGGCATGCAGAAGCTAGAATCTACACCCAAAGAAGGACATCTAATGAGGCTCTGGCATTCCCCTTTCTGTCCAGATGTACTGGCTTTCCCGTTCCCCTGGAGTTTTCTTAGAGGAATTGTCTAGTTCCTGTAGGTGTTTTGTAAAACACTACAGTTTGAAAACAGTAATTGACTTACCAATGTGGATTTTACAGCACACTTCTCTGTTAAAAAACATTTGTACCCCAAACACCTGAACTAATAAGAAAGTGTTCCTATGCGTCATCATTCAGAAAATTAAGTCTTTGAAATGACTCTGTATCCAACATTTGAGACTCAATGAGAAAGGGATGGCAACAAAAAAGCAACTTTACTCACAGCAATTGTAAGACTATCAGAAGGTGGAGTATCTCTAAAGAATCCTAATCAAAAGACTCCTGTCCAACAATAGAATCATTTAACAACAACTTAACACTATGATGACTCACTAACATAAGTTTTCCAATATTTCCCCCCGCATCCCAAACATGTGCGTCAGATACCGTAATTGCAGCCAGGAGAAAAAGTCCAAATTTAATATGCAGGTTGAAATACAATCCTGGTTTCACATCACAACACCACATGCACAACCTTACTATGGTTAACAGCTAGACAGAATACAAAGTCTGAACTTCAGTCCATACATACTGATTCTAAATGAGCACAAGAAACTGAATTTTCAAGGTGAAACTTTCACTCGTAATGAAAAGTACTCTTCTAATGTACCAAGTTGTAGTGCTAACATATCTTTTAAAGAGATACCTTTAAAGTCACACAACTATAAAGTGCCCAAACCACGACACTTCTACACCACTGAATACCCATTACCGTACTGTCTCAGATACTGAAAGCAAGCTGACATTGTCATTTGGATATCAGGGTGTGCTCAGATGGAGATCACAGCTGTGAAGCAGTATTAAGGGAGAAGGTCTGCAGTTATATGATGTTTCCAGAAAACTCTGGATAAACTTTTTTACCACTTGCATCTTAACTGCAAATGATTGCAATGCATGTAACTGAAATTACACTGCACATAACTGTGATACTAAACTCTAGTAAAATTATTATTGCAGGTTTATCATGCGTAAGAGTAGGGGTTTGGTAAAGAATCCTCAACTGAAATAGGCTGCATTTCTTAATGGGGAACAGTTTTAGGACCATGGCAGAAATTCTGGCCTCATTTACATCAATCACAAAATTCAGTTGACTTCGAGGCACTGGATTTTACTCAGGATACTATTTCAAGTCCCTCATTACTGTTTGGGTTCATTATCAAATACACTGAATGGCTAGAAGAAGCATAAAATTAGAGGAAGTCCTACTTAATAAAATCATTTGGATTTCTATCTAGCTGCCAGGAGACTATACAGTGTGTGTATATGGAAATATGCATGTGTATGCTGGAAGGCAAACTTCCTCATATGATATAGCACTGGGATGACTCAGGGAGGTGGTGTACAACCCAAACCATTCCTTAAGCATGGGTTCATATCCATCCTTTTGACATGGGATGGGTAGAAAAACAGCAGACCTGGAGGTAGGATGGCATGCAATCATATAGCATGTCTAGCTATCCTGTAGCAATTGCTTAAGTTTATCTAGTGGTACTACTAATTATTCATCACTCTGTAAAAAAGAAGTAATGTGCCTTTCATTTATGGTGAGGCAGTTACCAGGGAAGAGAAGTTCCCTCTGATCCTTGTTTGGGTACCTGTCCTACATGGTATGCTGCCATGGCACCAAAGCAGAGCAGACTCTGCATGTCTACTGCATTCCTCTTTCTGTGCAGGTGGCCATGAGGTTGTAGGAAGCAGCAAGAACAAGACTACCAAGATCAGGACTGTGGAAATTGTGACTGAATCACTTTCTCCACAAAGGAATACGCTGCCCCTTGCTGACTGCAAAGCAAAAATTTTACAGTCTACCTTCATCTCTTAAGGAAGAACACTGTAATGAAAGGTTACTCTTGTTGCTCTTTTTTGGGCCAGACACACTTAATAAGTTTAATCAGAGCCTTGAGGTGGCTATGGCTGGTGTGTGCAGCATAAGAAAATTCCCTTTGTTTGTCGCTCAAAATTGAGTTAAGAAACATGCTTGTATAACCTGAAGCAAATAGAATAGAAGCTTTCTTCCATTAGAGAAACTTACTTCAAAGTTGACATTTCTGTTCTTGGAGCTCTTTCTTGCTGTGTTTTTTGAGGGTCACCATTCAGAAGTGACTGAATTTATTAAGAACCTTATAAATAGTTCACACACTCATAATGGCAATACTGTGCTGAAGAAAATGAGGATACAGCCATTTTTTAGGATCTTAACTTATATTTAACTGACCTTGAGATCTTTGGCTGGAGAATCTTAGCAATATCTAGTCTTCTCAGGTGCCGAGTAACCCCTGCTTTTACCGACTTCAAGTAACATTACCTTTACATACATGTAGAAAAAGAAGACTATTCTTGACTTTATGGTTTATTGCTCAATTTTCCTGTATTGCAGCTGAGCTGAATTAAAAACAGAGTGAAGTGAAAAGGTCTCTCTTCCAGGGAAGGCTGAATATCATTGTGGCTTCAAGACACTGAGTAGCATAACATATTTTACCATTGTTGTTAAAAAATTATTAAGAATGTTACAGAAGGAATGAGAAGTATGGACTTTTGGGAAAAGGAATAAAATTCAATGTTTAAGCATTCAGAAAATGAAAAAGAAAAATCTTCATTTTTCTCTTGCAAAAGAAATTCTTCACTCATAAGTAACCCCCAACCAGTAAATTCAGTGCTGGATACGGGACATATACTGTGAGACTCTTTTTGCTGGTATTATCAAACCTGAGAGTTACTGAGGAGTGAAAATGATTTGTCTGAATAAGAAATTAGAATTGGGTCTACAGGCGTTGCAATGCCTGAATCTGTGTTCTACAATAGAAAGATTAAAGGTTTATTAGATTAGATAGATCAAAGAATAGAGCCGAATTGCATTTTTGAACTCTGTTGTCCTTTTGTATCAGATTTCTGACATACACATGGTATACTTTGTTCTCTTTAATCATGATGTTTTACATCATAATTGTGAATTTATTCAATACCTTTTTTTTTTTGGTGCTTTATTTTCTGAATAAACATTGAGAATTGAAAAGAAATTATTAGAAAAAACAATTGTTCTAAAATAACACCTAACCTACACTTAGCCAAAATTTACTGTGGGAATTGCAAAGCTAGTTATTTTTTGTATTTAGTTCCATAAGCTCGTTATTTTTTGCACTTAGTCCCATCTTATTGTGCACTTGGTTTTACTATGGCCTATACAGTACCTGCCACAGTAGAACAAATACTAATTAGGGCCGTTAGGTGCTAATATACAACAACCAACTGATAGTAGTATCATGAAACTGTAAGAAAAAATATTTCTGAACAGATGGTTTGAAGGTCCAGGATTAAAATAAATCGAAAAGGTTTACATATCTCTGTGTAATCATCCGAACATCCGCATTGTAATTTTTCCAATGAAACAAACAAGTACACCTTTTGAGGTTGCCCTATAACCAACAGTAATTTTCTGCTTTTGCAAACTTGCACAAACTAATCCAATAGTAATAAGAAAGATCTTGCTCCTGTTCTCATTGACTTCAATCAGAGTTTTGCATTGCCTTGGAAATGATCATCACTGGATCAAGAATTATTATATTAAATAGAACACGCAACGGGCTGCAGTTATGTCTTGGAATTTCATTAGAATTCTCACAGTCATTTTTATTGTTGACTTTTTCCTTAACCTAGTTTGCTAAAATAATTCAGTACTTCATGGGACAGATTCTCATCTTACCGTGTTTTACACTAGGCTAACTTTGTTGTCTGGAATAATATTACAAGATTAAATTACTAGAATTTTCTTTATTTGGGAGATTCATTAGATAATTTTTGTAAGTAAGATTAAATTAAAAAAATAATAAAAATTACCTGTACATTTTCAGAGCATATTGAAATTAAAGACAAAGTAGAAGGAACATTTATTTAGAGTATTCTCATAGAAATTGTATTCTCTGAATCAAAAAATTGAAGTCAAGGAGAGTCCTAGGCAAAAGTACTTATGCAAGTGGAATCAGTATGTTCCTTGCTAATTAAGAAGTTAACTTCATAAAGCTCTTTCTGCACATTGTTCCCTTTTCCACTTTGTTGAACTTTATTAACTGATCTATGACTCAGATCCTGACAATATAGATGTCAACGTTAGAAATGCACCGACTTCCTGAGGGCCAGAATTTTTATTAGTATACTTACATTTTTAAGATTTATTTCAAGATTTAGCAGGAGCCTGCTGGTTTCTCAGTTAAGAAACTTAAAAATTTGCTCTATGATGTTTAAGGTTGTCACAGAAAAGAACTATACCCTTACCAGTCTCTCACATCAATCTCTATGTGCTGTTTTGTCCTGATTCAGATGATGTTTTCAATCAACTTTATCTTACTTCACCTCACACAACTCTTTCTCTCTCCCCTGTGTGATCCTCTGCGCCAGTCCTTTATTCCTTTTCCCTTCCTGTTGTTTTTTTTTTCTTGTTTTATTTTTGTTTATTGTTTTCCTTCTGACTGCAGGAAGTTATTTACAGGAGAAAAGGCCAAAGGTGAGGCTGCTTCTTGGCGATCCTCCAAAAGCAGTATTTTTCCCTTTATTGAAGATTTCCCCTCCTCTCTTCCTACAGCTCTGGAAATGATCGGATGAGACAGTTACTGCCTTATATCTACAGCCCAGCCAACTGTAGACAGGAGGCTTGCAACTGGGTGGCTGTGCCACATGCCCTACCAGCTGGTGCTTGACACTGAAGAACTTTTTTGCATCCTTTAACCATTGCATCTTGCCTTTCAAACACTGGGACAAAACCTACATAACTGACATGCAAACCACCTTTACTGATAAAGACCAAAACACTCTACACTTTTAAAGAAATGGTAACGTGTAATTGACTATTTTTAATGCAACGACTATAAAATTGTAATTCTCCAGATAAATATACATGTAATGAGAGTGATTACCATACAACAATAAACCATCACTGCTATTATAAAACCATAAACTGTTATTCAATATACTATAAAATTCAAAATCTAATTGAAAGTGCTAGTTTAGCATAATTCCCACAAGCCATCATTTTTAATATTGTGGAATGAATGGGGTTTTTTTGGAGCTATTAATTGTTACTGACAAGCAATAACCACTGGAATGAAACTCCAATTATCAGCAGCCATTAATCACATTTACTGTCATCTGTGATGTCAAAAAAATTCAATAATACTTTAAACAGCAAAAAGGAATTTACACCTCTTATGTTTTATCTCAGTTCGTAGAAATCAGATGGTCCTTTGGTGGGCTAAGCAACATATTACAAAAGGCTTTTTTCATTCTAAGCACAATGTTCAATCTTGCATTTTCTAGTCTAAAAAAAGCTCTCCCACTTCATTCCATTTTGATGGAGACTTAGATACCTTGCAAGTTTATTTCTATACAGTTATGTACAATTTATAACATAATTTGTTGCTAGCATGACGTTATTGCAGTCATATGGCTTTAAAAATAAGAAATTATGGAGATCATCTGAGCATGTAGTTCACTAGTCTGTTCCAGAAAAGCACTTAATGTTACTTTTAGGATGCAGGCTTGAGCAGGAGGATGAAGTGTTCTTGGAGATAAGGGTGTAAATAAGGGTGGCAGAGCCTTCATTGTGGTAACTGAGCATTCAAAGAAAATGAACTCGCTCAGAACACCTCATTCTACACTTCTAATCTTGTTCATTTTTCAGATTCTGTTGTTTACTTCAAATAACTGTTTTCTTTTGGGGGGGACCTACACAGTAGGTACATTGTTGGGAACAAAAGGATAGGAAACCGTTCGGTACCATACTAGTGACCGGATTGGCCAAACGTGCAACGTAGGCATCGCAGTTAAAAAGCCATGCTTACAAAACAGAATCTGCATACTGTGCCCCTGAAAATTCCTGATATTACAAATAACATTGTTGGGCCATTAAGGGCATATTGTGGTCCTTACTCTCAAATGATACTGAGGTTTCTTCTGGACAACAGCAAATACAGATCATGCTGGGTGATCAGAATGTGAGACTTTGCCAGTCAATTACCTTGACAATCTGTCACCTTTTGATGGCATGAAAAGACTTAGATTTAGAATAGTGTGGAAACACTGGTCTATAATCTGCTGTGAATAACTTCGTTTAGAAAAAGCAGTGAAATCCTAAATATTTTGTTTACTGTACTGTGTTGTTCACTTATGGTTTCAGCCACTCTTCATAATCCATCAAAGATACAAGTCCTCTAACGTGAATCAGCAGAGCAGGAATAACATCTGTTCATAATATACTGCAAATATCCAGCAGAGTATCTTTTTGGAAGAAGCATATGAGAATTGACAGTTGAATAAGTATCAAAAGAAGCTATAAAATAGATATAGAAATTGTATTTAGCTAGGTCTTACACACTTCCAAAGCACAGGGCAGTTGCTTGTTTTCCATGTTTTCAAGTAGAGGTGTATTTATAAAACTGTGTATATTAGTGCCTCTGGAAGTGAAAGTCAGAGGTTGAGCATACCAACAATTTTATTATTCCAGTTTATATAACCAGTGTTCCAAATTTTTAAATACTGCATTTTCACTAAAACCAGGGTGCGTAGCTGACAGTATGGTTTTATGATGCACAATGTACTACTTAAATAGGTTATGTCTTTAAGATTCTGTCCTCTCTGAAATTCTCTTAAGATGTTGCCATCGTTCACCCCTTGGTTACCTAAAAACTGGTTAGATAAAAATTCTTTACTTCTGACTTTCTTGTTAAATGTGATTAAATGTTCTTCCTCTGAAACATAGCAAATTTTTGGCCTATCTGCCTTTTCTTAAACTAAATAAAGACTTTGAAAGTGTACACATCTGCTATAATCAATATTATACTATAATACAGTCATGATCAATTAATCAAAAAAATAACTGTCTAAATGAATTGAACCAGCAGAAAAAACTTTGTCATGAGAAAGCTTTAGAACATGAGTCTTTCCTTCAGTTCAACTCCTAAACACTTCTATTTATTATTTTCTTGATGTTTTGTTCAATGTGAAACTTGAACAGTTTGTAAATTTATTAAAAAGTTATAGTACTAATAATTACCATGTTATGATAAGATTTTAGGTTGACAAAATCGTACTGACATTCCAGTTCTGATATTTAATTAAACATTTTTATCTTTTCAGAAGAAATTACTAGGTATTTTAAAAAAATTATTTTTCCATTACCAATTCAAAACTGCTGCACTGAAAATTTATCATGAAATAACGCCTTCATTTATGCTCGTTGTCAAGGTAACAGAGTTTATCAGAATAACAGAAATCAAAGTATTTAAAATGTAGTTGTAAATTCTCAATTTATTAGGGTAAGGTAAACACTAAGTAAGTCTGGCAAGCACTAGTTATCTTTCATTAGTATGGAATGGAATACATTCTTAGAAGGAAAAAATATACACATTTACTCTTTCTTGTGATAATACACAGCTTTCCTTTAAAGAAGATAATGATAGACAAATGTTTGCTAATTCAGCAAGTATGCTTACAACATGGAGTCTTTAAACTTGAGCTGTCAGTTAACACAAATTCAAGATTCCTGCTGACTTAAAAGGGAATACATATTTGAGTACTGGCTTTTTCCCTCCCTTTCTTCCTCTCTTCCTTCCTTTCTTCCCTCTCTCCATCCTTCCCTCTTCTTATCTCTCATTGAATAATAAGCCTCATTTAGTAACATCAGTAATTTTTGCATCAGCCTTTTTTATGGCTGGAACAGGAGATTATGTGTGGAATAAGCATGAGTGGCATTCAGAATGAAATGTGTGAAAACTTCATAGATTTTGATAATGCAGTGGAAAATGTGTCATGAGTTAGTGTTAATATTGGCTGAGAAATGGAAATGGATGCAGTAATTTGCACAGCAATTGCAGTTCAGCCCCTCCTGCCGTCACTGGGCTCCAAGTATTTACAAATACAAACCAGTGCAGTGTCAAACCTTGAGACTGGTAGACTGTACCCAGTGGGGTTTGGTAGTGAGTGCAAGGAGGGCAAAGCTTACAAGGACCATACAGCCATGATCCTCTATTCATTTTACTGTGGGGTTCTGTTATCTTTAAATGACATTGAGTCACTTGGATGACTTACCAAAAATAATAAAAAAAAAAAGATTTTTATTCCTATTAGCTGCTAAAAACTAACAGGAAAGCAAAATGCATAACTTATAATAGGAAATATTGAGAGTTACAAGAATTTCTCTGATTCAGTTCTGCTAAAGAGCTGGCTAAAGGGAACAATCTTCTGCTTTTTGGCTGCTCAAACTGAACACTTGAATAGATGATAGCTTTGAAGATGTCATCTGAAGTATTGCACAATTAGCATGAATAATTTTAAAATATTCTGTTTCTGTAACAGATCTTGAAATGTCTCATCTAATGGACTATGGTGTTTAGAGCCAAACTATTCAAGAAACCAGCAAGCCTCTACATTTCCATTATTTGGTATCACAAAATTTGTCATTTAAAATTTAAGTGGTGACTGAATAATAGATCCCAAAGAATGATGTAACCTTGGTTGGATTTTGCTTCAGAGTCAGACTACACCTCCAAAGATGGCACTGCAGGGTGGGAGGGGTGAAGCTCAATTTACTGGCCTGGGAAGAATTGAATTTGAAGGCAATTACTGCCACATGAAACCCAGTGTTTTTTCATTGCACCTATTTTCCTGAAATCTTGGCTAAGTTTTCGCCACGTTAATAACAACCTGTTTGTGAATTCGGATATATTGCAAAAGGAAAGACTTTTTTAATTTGAAGATTTTGTTTGTTTTGGGATTTCTTAGACCCTGTGAAGAGCTCACTTATCCTGATACCAAATTGACACAATTAATTTAGGATTCTTTTACTTTGTTTTCAGCAAATACTCCCCCCCTCCCCCCCCAGTTTATAGTTCTATCAGTCGTTTGATGATTTTATGGTAGCTGTGCATATGGACTCTCATTTTTAGAGATTACTGATTTAATGTTTGCTCCAGCCTACCCATTTAAAACTGTACTTTTGATGTAAAACCATATTATGGTTATGTGTGTAGCACTGCACATACCATTTGCTGACTTTTGCGTTAACCTGCTTTGAGGTTGTCTGTAGGCTTTTACATATGGTGGCTGGCAATTTCTTCCTGTTTAATTATTCCTGATAGGAGTTTATTACTTTTCAGTAGCTGGAGAGTAGTACAGCACACATTCGACTCTTGTATTTAGTTTCATCTCCATTTCAGTTACAGACCTTATTGCTATAATTACGAACTATACAATTTGTGCTTATTATTCTATATACCTTGAATGTGTTCTGTTCTCCTTCCACTTTTAGCGCACTCCCCAAGGTAATACAAAATAATAACATGCCATATGGCAAATGGAATCAGCTGTAACACCACAGAGCGTCTTTTATCATGTAGCTTTTACAATATGACATTCCCAAGTTTGTAACTGATGAATATTGCATGTCCTAGAGAAACTCTAGCTGGATTATGCTGCCTCTCCCATTAGAGGCATCCTTGCTGATACTCTGAGCCTTTTTTTTAACATAAGTGCAGCAGCTGTCATTTTGCAAGAATCAACAACGTGCAAAGGAATAGACAGAATGTCTCAATGTGTGGTAATCTTACCAAACTGCAGAAAGTTAGCATGAACACAATACTGCATTATCAGGAATTGTGAAACATATAGTTCATATGATGTAACAGTAATAATGAGTTTTATGTAGTTTGGGAGGCTTGACTGGGGATTTTTGTTTGTTTGTTTTTAATGTCTGTAGAGCTCCTGGGAATTCATAAAATGTGTTATTTCGATAGTGAATTTCCATAGGTTTGGAGTCAGTCATCTGAAACATGCTGTCTGGAAGCATTAGATGCTGTTCTATGAAAGTTAAACGTAAGCATAACATAGGCATTTTGTAGAAGGGTTAAAGCACTTCTGCAAGATCAAACTCTAAAGGGAATTCTATTTTGTGGCTATGCTAAATGGATGCGATGAGCTGATGATGCTGCTCAGGAAAGCAAAACCCTCTAAGTAACCATTTCTTAACAGTAGACGTGTATTGGTATACCAGCTTTAGTTTCGTGAGTGGAAGGGAGACATAAGGATTAAGCACACAGATAGGGAAATGATGGATATGTAATGTTGAGTTTTGAGTATTTCTTCCCATCTTATGCTTGTGGCAAATATGTAATTTCAATCTATTCTAAAAGTAAGTATATCTAAGAAGTTAAGAGAATGTTTCTGTCATGAACGATTGCATCATGTAACATGCAGTTAGCTTAGCTTCCCAGCTTGTTTTAGGCTGTAGAGAATGTACAATCTCCACCACATCTACTGCTCCCACTGTGTCACTACAAGTGGTACAGTAACTTTTCTCCAAAGCAGGGGAGCAGAGGAGCAAAGGACAAATTGTTGCTCACTGTTCCTCCAGCTTTGCTCTTTGGTAAATATATTTTTACTCCTCTCTAGTCAGGCATAGGAAATAGAAGTATGCTCAAGCTCTAAATGAACTTTCCACCTGTCACCAGTATAAGAAGGGAGAGGTAGGTCACAATACATGTTGCTTTTCTGCAGTGCACATGTAATGCCCCAAGAGATCAGCACTAGGACAGGATAACGTAAGGTTTGAGAACTTCGAACTGATTTGTTGAGCAAGAACAGTAATGCCCATACCACAACTGTCTTTACTCCTTTGTAAAAATACTACTTGTTCAGTTTTCTGTAGGAAATAGTACAATGTTTCATTTAAACAAAATAAAATTATATTCAGAAAATGGATTTTACTGAAAGAAATGTCAAATATCAGTATAGTAAATATTTGCACTGAAGCAATGGCAATTTTGCTCAAAAAGGAAATTCATTGTGTGAGTGGGCGTAAGTAGGTTCTGTGTGTGTGTACACATATGTCCATAGACACATATAGCAGTAATTCTCAGAAATACTAGGAAGGGCAAGAGAAACATAAAATATTTGATACGATTCTTTGTACAATTTACACTTTATACAGAATCACCTGAATTCCTTACCTGAATTTTTAGAAACTGCTCTGTCTTTTTGTCCTTAATTTTTCTTTCTTGCTTATCTCCATCATGTCTACTGCTGTTCTCCAGTGTTTGCTTGCCTCCTTGTCACATATGAAACCAGTGCAGACTGTATATTCATAAACCTGCATTGACAAATATCAGTGAATTACATAGGAGTAAATGAAAGACTTTTTTTATTACTCTTCTTTCTGTCTTCCATGAAAACAGAGATAGAATGATGACAGACTTCGGGTCAAGTTCTGATGTAATGAGTTTGCACATGTGAATTACCACCATATTTTTTTATCACTAACCACTGAAATCCATGCATAAAATCTATTTATATAATTATTCTTTTCTGAAAAAAAAGTGGCAACTCAAACACATAGAAATGACATAAGTGTCTTACAACCCAAAACGTGGACTTATCAGAAGCAGGAACTACTGATGTTTGGCAAGTTGTCCTTTGGGAGCCCATGCAACACCTTCAGAGTGACCAGTCATATTTAGAAGTGCCACAAACTAGTTCAGTTGCAGCATTTATCTGTTTTCTTTTAGGCCCGATCTTGAAGTTTCCAACAAGGTGCCTATCTGAGACATCTCTGCAGGGTTCAGTGATTTTCACAGAATTCTGATCAGGCTTGCAAGAATTATCCTTATATTGTAAATGGCAATTTTCTACATTGCAATTTAAAGGAGGTTTTTCTATTTCCTTTTCTGTTTTGTCACTCTTTGGTGGTGTTTTTTTTTTTTTCCCAGAACTAATTTCTTGGCTTTTCCCCAATTCCGAACAGTCACTCCTCTATCTCTTGTGTCTCTTTTCCCCACCTTTGCTTTTGAACAATCATGCCCTTAGGCAAGAGTTTGTAAATTAAAATTGTATTGTCCTGTTTTATGAACTTAGCTATTCCCAACATTCTCATTTTTAGTTCTCTGACTTCCTTAATGAAGTCCAAGATAGTTATAAACACCTGTATGGGGAATTTGATCGTGATTATTTGAAATGACGTATTTTTGTCATACAAGCAGGTATGAAAAATAATTAAAATTTAGGAACATATAGTGGTGCCAAGGAATTTTAATTGAATTAAACTGTAGACTCGTGGGACATCTTTTCTAAAATTGAAAGCGTATCTTTAAAATAATTTCTACATTCATGGGAAACTTAGTTTCTTGAGAAGGACAACAGCCATATTTGTTGGTCCCTTTTCCAGTAGGATTTATGTCAGAATGAAGACAAAAAGCATAGAAATACTTAAAATGGCTTCCTTTAAATGATGAAAATGGTTCTACCCTTTAATGCATGGAGTCCTTGAGTGTTCCATCTCAAGGACTGCACAAGCCTCTGCACAAGCCTGCCTGCCACTGAGCCTGGACTGGCAGCCTTCGGTGGCTCAGAGACACACCAATATAGTACCGTGAACAGAGCCCTGAATCAAAGATGAACTCAGCCTAAAAAGAGCAGAATTTGGCTCCACGTTTCCCTTTGTCTCACTGCCAAAAATCTTTACATATAATAAACACAGTCATCAAAATCCACTTGTGACAAGTAACAGTTAGCTTGTGCATCATTTATCACAGAGTTCTGTGATTAGTCACATCTTCATCTATTTCAACATGTAATATGTCCTTAGAGCGTGCCACATTTTATTAAGGCGTCCAGCTTTTCACAGGGTGGATATTAAGTGAAAAGCATTCTTATTTGCCTGGAAATTCATGCCATCCACCAAATACCGTGTTTTCTGTGATTAGTTAGCAGGAACCATCTGTCATGTCCCCACCCCCACAGTGCTGAGGAAGGCAGAGACTGAAGGTGAGAAGTATATTTACTTTTGACAACAAAACCAGCTGTTGCCATTACTTCTAGCTGTAAGGCAAACATGCTGGAAAAGGTGACTATCTATTGTGGTTCTAGTGCACTGGGACCAACTATGACTGTTGATGACAGTGAACCTCTTAAAATCCAGAGGAAAATTGCTTTATGGCTTATGTCAGGAGGGCATGTACAAACACAGCTCCAGCTGGAGCTGGAACCAAGGAGCAGAAACTTCAGGCTACAGAAGTATCAGGATGAGTTCAAGTAAGAATGTTCCCCTTCTTCCGCCTTCCTTTTGTTAGAAAATTATATTGGAAAAGAGAACTATTTTTCTCTAGTGATAACACAAGATTCTGAAATGAAGCACAGCAGGTAGAAACATCCGGCACAGATTTAAAAAGATACTGCATATTCATATGCCGAAATGTTTTCCAGTGCTGACAGCTAACTATTCCAAGTGGAAAAGGTACATGTTCTTCTGTTGTTCATTCTCTGCCAATTTCCCTTCTTAAAACTCTGGCACCATATTTTGGGGGCTCTAATCTCTGTTATTCTTACCACCGTCCATCAGACTAAGATAGATATTTACAGAGCCCAGTCATTTTGACTTTCAGTAGTATTGCAGCAAATAGGTATATTTTCAAAATTGTTGAGAAAAGGAAAAAGGGTATTTCTTCACTAAAAACACTTTATTCCCTTGTTACCTTCTTTCATATTGTACAAGGAGAGCACTGTGCTATGGCGTGAATGTACCTAGAGCATATTTCAGGAGCAAAATACAAACATTGGCAGCAAAGGGCACTTCATGCAAATGCGTTTCCTGAGTGATGGCTCTTCCTCCCTGATGATTCTGGCAAGACATAATAATTTGGAAAAATAAGTGGAGTGCCCTGCCCTTCAGCTCTTTTCTCTAGAGCATGTACATCCCCTTGCAAATAAGATTATGACAAAATAAAAGGTTCATTTGGGTGGGAGCTTCTTTTAAAATATGTTCAATATATCACTGTAGAAAATAGTAGAGATAAAGCAGAGCTATAAAAGACACACTTTTAGCAAAAGAAAACACACCATCGTGCCTAACTCTATATTGCACTCATTTTCCTTTTACAGCCCACCTGTCAGTCCTGTTATCCTTGTCTAGAAAAGAATTTACAGTAAGTCTCTGCTTCAATCAGTTTCCATGGTAACTTGGTTCTGTTTTAAAACCTTTACATAAAAATGGCTTGGTTAAAATGATAATGAGCTGGAATGCTTGCCCATACCTGGACTCCACCTTTCCCATTGCTCAAAAATAATCAGATAGGGGTGTCCATCCATCTGCAGTAGTTACTTTAGCTTCTACAATACTGTCTCACTAACCGAGTCAGATCAGCTTCTTTGCCATCTGGAAATCTCAGTTTTCAGAGATGTATAGGATTCAGGGTACCGGCTAGTGTTTACACATTACATGCTGTGAAGTAGAGTAAAGCATGTTAGGGTCTGGAGCCTTGAGTTCACTGGGAAAGGATCCCTCTGTGTGTGCAGTACCTACAGTGGGGCTGAAAGCTCCAAGGACCATAGCATCTCTTTTAAGAAATTAACCAGAAGAGGCAGACTGACTCCCTTCTAGCAGATGCTTTTCACGAAGGCAGGAGAAAAAATTCCCTTCAGGCCAGATCAATACGAAATAAAAGTTCAGAAAAAAACAAATGAAAATTTTAATTGATTCTAAGAATATTGTGATACTGTCCCATCACTGTGGATATGTATGTTTTATCCAACCTTCTGTTACCCCTTATCCTACTTTCAAGCTCATGTCTTGCATTCATAATTTCTGATTCTCTAGCCCAGTTTGACTTTGTCTTTGACAGTCATAATTCTGATTACTTCTTTATATTGTCTCAATTCTCATCTAGGAAAAAAAATCAATATTCTTTTTTTATGTAACTTAAATACTTCAGTGATAACACACGTTTCAGTTACAGGGAAATCTTAAAAGAACTTCTATTGTGGATCTGATAGAGCTCTTCAGCAATTACTCTGAAAACTTGCTGCATTTCATAGAAGATGACACCATCCCTGTGATATCAAAAACAATATTCTGTGTTAGATCTGCTCTTCTGAGTTGTATTGATAGCTTAATATTTGTAAAGAAAGTTTTTTGTTCTATAGGAGGCACTGATAGAATTTATGAAAAAATAATTTTATACTCCTATATCTTCCAGGCAGGCATTCCAAAAGATGCTGAATGTAGGTATACACCAGTTAATTTACAACTGAGTTTGTCCAAACAAAGTCTTGGTAAGGATCTCAGGTTTCAGCACGGGACAAAGCAATATTATTTTCCCAACCAAGTGGTTGCCCATCTGGTCCCTATTAAGCATCTTAAATAACAGAAACAAGTCCATGTTTGCATTGTGTTTCATAGTTTGGATAGTATGAGATACTGCTGCCTTGTGCTTCGCAATACACAGAAGGGCACTGCTCAGTGATTTTTCACACCTTCTCATTTCTGAATGGCACTACTATGCAAGGTGTATGCATGCTATACCTTTTCTATGGGTTTACTTTTGTATAGACTAAACTTTGTCATCTACTGATTTATCTAGGTAATATGATCACATTGAAATTCAGTTGCGATTTAAAAGGAGTCAGTATCCTTGTCCCAACCCAAATAATACGAGTGTATTATGCAGGTCTAAATCAAACTTCTAATTCCTCCCAAAACATCGTGGAAAAAACCCCAAGCTTTCAAATGCATTTTTCCACCTCTAATTTTTAACTATCGGTCTCATTTACCCCCTGTGTCCTAACACTGTTCTATAGACATTAATTTCTGAGGGCAGGGCTTTGTCAAATCAAGGTATCATAAATCTATTGAATTCCTTTCATCAGTCATGGCAATAACATCTTCACAGTACTCCTGCGTGTCAGGAAAGTATGACCTTCTCTGACTGATCTGTGCAGACTATGCTTAATTGAACTATTGCTTTTCCAGTGGGCATTTTAACTTTCACACAATGATTTTTTCAATAGCTGATGTCCAACCAACTGGTCTCCACTTTCCAGATAAAAGAATAAATAACATCTGATGCTTTGTCGATTGAAAAAAAAAAGGTAGTTACTTATTTTTAATCCTTTTAACCTCTTTTAACTCAACTGAACAATTAAATATGCTTACACTTTCCATAGTTTTTTACTCCTTCCATAATCTTATGTATAAAAAGGACAACTGATTCTGTGCCTCTTTTCACCATTGTAGCATTATTGATTCCATCCTGATGCTAATATGTGCTCCAGAAATACTGTAGTTTGTTGTGAAAACTGATCACACTAGTTGGCTGCTTGAGATGGGAAATTTCTTGTTAGGCGTGGTCTTTAATACAGTTCTTATTTTATTTAATTAATCTGCTAATTACTGTGTAGTGCAACAGGGTATATTTTCTTTTGCCCTGAATATTGTTCATATGTATGGCAGATCAATTGTTAGCTGCAGAACTATCTCAAATGTATCATTTGATGTTTCTGACTCTTTTTAAGTAGATTAAAAACTACTGTTAAATTAAGAGAGTCTTATTTCTTAATTTTTAGATCATTATACTGAGTTATACTTTTAAAAAAGTCATTTCTTGGTTCCTTTTTATTTTGAAATGTCTTTTATCATCTTATATTAATTATTACCAAGTGTTTCAGAAATACCAATGTCTAGTCCTAATTTAGTTGCTTGCTGGTAGGAATTCCAAATAGTTAATCTCTGTCTTAAATAATTATGTGACTACCCTCATGTGCTGCTCTATACATTTTTTTTTTATTTTGCATACAATTAATAAGATTTTATTTAGTTCCGATTCTATGCTCTCACTGTCTTTTCTGAAGACGTATCATATTTTGAAAGTTAGTTATACTGTGATTAAAGTAGAATAAACCTGTTTGTATAAAATAATATAAGCTCAAATATTCATGCATTCATGAACCTTCACATTACAAATCTCGGGCGCCTCTGCTGATGAAGGGCGAATGGGCCATGTATAAACAAATATGTAAAATGAGGATCAGTAGCTTGTAAGAAGTTAACTGTGCCTGCATTACCAGTTTGCTGCCATCTGTGGTTTATGTTTTTGAGTTGGATGAACTTTGCAATGGTAATCTGAACCTCACTCTCCCTCTTTCTTGGTCCCTCTTGTCCTAGTATCTCCTACATGATGCACTCTCCAAACTTCCACGTTATGTCCTAATGTCCTAAACTTACTTTCAACACTTCTCTCTCTCTGATTTCATTCTCCTTGTGTAAAGTATCCCCTCTCCCTGGTTACATGCGAGAAATCATGTCTTGAAGTGTGCTACACAGAAAGAGATCAAAAGAGGAATACCATTGTGGAAGTTGCAGGAGGGGAACTGAAGGTGCAGAGTTTGGAGAGTGTGAAGGAAGGAAGGAAGGAGCAGTGCTTTGTTTCTTCTTTCTGCCTGCTCCTCCTGTGAGTAGCATAGTCAAGATAGGAGTTTGAAAGCAAGTTTATAAGGATCATTAAGTTGCTTGCTGACCAAATTAACAAGGTAGAAAGGCTCACAAAACTGAATCAGACACCTTCTCTTTGGTATACGTGGTTTGTTTGAGTCAGAACTACAGCACATGAATAGTCTTACACTTTCACTTCTGCTGTTCTCTTCCCGCCAGCCCTCCTCCTGACAGAGGCTCTGGCCTATCTGGCAACAAAACTTGTCACATTAAATGCTCCTGATCTTTATTGTGGTGAGTAGTAAATGAGAATTGTTTTATAGTGGTGCAGGATAGTAAAGAGCAAATAGATGCAATGGGCAGAACGCCTAAGAGCTCAAACAAAGCCTTCAGGCACACTTCAGAGACCACCAAACCCTCTTCTGTTCTGGAAAGCCAAAAGGTTGTGAAGAAGTTAATTTCGAACTAAGGTCATACTCACTCAATTTAATTAAGAGATTCTCGTCTCTATAAACTCTCGTGATCACAATTGATGTATGGGACTAATCTGATTTCTTTTTAGCAGAACTGTTTTTAAAAACACACACATCCACGTCATACTAAAATTAATTTTAAAAGTTCCACCTTATTTGGAAGATAACTGGTATCAGTGAAAATAACAAGCAGAAACAGAATGTTTTCATGTCACCTAATAGCACTGAGTAAGTAGGTACATATATTTTTAAAATTACTTTGCTGTCTCAAAGTGACAAAGACATGGTTAGCCATTATGGCTAGATTATAACAGAGTTATGCCAGTGAGTAGGACACAGGGAGGAGCACCTCTCCTATGAGGAGAGGCTGAAGGAGTTGGGGCTGTTCAGCCTGGAGAAGAGAAGGCTCCGCGGAGATCTTATTGCGGCCTTTCAGTACCTAAAGGGGGCCTACAAGAGAGCTGGGGAAGGACTTTTTACTAGGGCATGGAGTGACAGGACAAGGGGGAATGGCTTCAAACTGGAAGAGGGCAGGTTTAGATTGAACATTAGGAAGAAGTTTTTCACTTTGAGGGTGGTGAGGCACTGGAACAGGTTGCCCAGAGAGGTTGTTGAGNAGAAACAGAATGTTTTCATGTCACCTAATAGCACTGAGTAAGTAGGTACATATATTTTTAAAATTACTTTGCTGTCTCAAAGTGACAAAGACATGGTTAGCCATTATGGCTATATAACAGAGTTATGACAGTGAGTAGGACACAGGGAAACAGGTTCCCTAGATGGCTTCTGGGCTTCCTTCCCCCTCTTCTATAAAATGGAGACCATGAGACTTCCTTAATTTGTGCAATGGTAAGAAATGCATTCCAGACTCTGTGATTCCCAACTATTATAAGGAAGAATGAGAGAGTTGCAATGTATGTAAGTACCTAAACAGGAAATAGAAAATAAATCATGCCTGTTTTCTGGTTAACTGTTATAATTTAACCTTGATTTACTCAAAGATTTGTGTCTTCCAATGTGAAGCTTTTCAATGACATTACATAAATGAATCTAGCTTAACGTATCATTCTTAGAAAATTTGTATCAGTTCCCTTATCACTCCATTTCTAGAAAGAAATGCAAGCTTCCTGTGTTTCTTTTAGAAATATTGTATAAGCAATTCGTTTTCATCTGTGTGCTGAGAATCTGGGGTTTGGGTGTTTATTTATAAAATCCAAAGTAGCTTGTTTGATTTTCCACCATCCTTTCTTTCTTTAAAAAGTACAATTTGAAGGAAGCACAAAATCAGATGGAAGAACTCAGTTTGGGCTCTTGAGAATATATGGCAATGACATTTCCTTTTACAAAGGGAAAAGAATTAATCTTTTCTAAATTACAGGTGTGAAAAGAATCAGCTCTGGAGGCATATGTATTTAAGCTTTATAAATACGTCTACTTTTGATTTCTAAAGATAATATAAGGAATAGGGCAGCTACAACAAAAAAAGCAAGGTTAATCAATAAGATAACATCATCAGTCTGGGTCTGGCATTGTTCTAGAAAATGGGGCAAATATTAATCTAATGTAGAGAATATTGTGAACGCCAAGGTTACGCATGCCATAGATATATGGCTGATTCACCAGCTTTGAAGTCCAGAGTGCCTTATAGATGAATGTGCTTTTAAACTACAACTAAAGCTCCGAGGGAAATGGGTTTGTTAATTTTTCCTATGATGTCAGTTTAGTCAATCAGAACGTTTCTTAGAAAAATAGTGTTAGGATGAAACACAAAGATTTTGACAAATCTTCCAAGAAATACTTGTGAACTTCCCTAGCCACCTGTAATTCCCACCGCTGTCCCCGAAAACACAAGTATAAAATCAAAACATAAATACAGTGTAACCTGTAACATTTAAAACAGCTCAGCTTTAAAAAGTGGAAAAAATAAAAAATGAAATAAATGCCTGTGAGAAAGTTATGGTAAGGCTCTCCAGAAAAGCAGAATCCAAAGCACATGCTGAGGGGCTGGGTGGCTGATCTGAATCTAGTAAAAACACAAAAAACCACCCCAAACCAACTAAGCAACCAACCAAAAAACTCTAAAGCAGGTAACAGTCATTTGTATCAGTGATCTTCTCATCTTTGTGGTGTTCCGGTGATTTCCTATCAGAATTTTACAACCCTACCTTCCCCCTCCCCCCCAAAAAAACCCCTAAAATCTCTTACACTGCCTTTAATATGTATACAATTATATTTCTAGCATCTCTTTTATACTGTTAAAGCTGTGCAGTCCTTTATTCTCC
>VUYV01000026.1:6076069-6166882 GCA_008711295.1 Anarhynchus alexandrinus
GAAACAGGTTCCCTGGATGGCTTCTGGGCTTCCTTCCCCCTCTTCTATAAAATGGAGACCATGAGACTTCCTTAATTTGTGCAATGGTAAGAAATGCATTCCAGACTCTGTGATTCCCAACTATTATAAGGAAGAATGAGAGAGTTGCAATGTATGTAAGTACCTAAACAGGAAATAGAAAATAAATCATGCCTGTTTTCTGGTTAACTGTTATAATTTAACCTTGATTTACTCAAAGATTTGTGTCTTCCAATGTGAAGCTTTTCAATGACATTACATAAATGAATCTAGCTTAACGTATCATTCTTAGAAAATTTGTATCAGTTCCCTTATCACTCCATTTCTAGAAAGAAATGCAAGCTTCCTGTGTTTCTTTTAGAAATATTGTATAAGCAATTCGTTTTCATCTGTGTGCTGAGAATCTGGGGTTTGGGTGTTTATTTATAAAATCCAAAGTAGCTTGTTTGATTTTCCACCATTCTTTCTTTTTTTAAAAAAGTACAATTTGAAGGAAGCACAAAATCAGATGGACGAACTCAGTTTGGGCTCTTGAGAATATATGGCAATGACATTTCCTTTTACAAAGGGAAAAGAATTAATCTTTTCTAAATTACAGGTGTGAAAAGAATCAGCTCTGGAGGCATATGTATTTAAGCTTTATAAATACGTCTACTTTTGATTTCTAAAGATAATATAAGGAATAGGGCAGCTACAACAAAAAAAGCAAGGTTAATCAATAAGATAACATCATCAGTCTGGGTCTGGCATTGTTCTAGAAAATGGGGCAAATATTAATCTAATGTAGAGAATATTGTGAACGCCAAGGTTACGCATGCCATAGATATATGGCTGATTCACCAGCTTTGAAGTCCAGAGTGCCTTATAGATGAATGTGCTTTTAAACTACAACTAAAGCTTCGAGGGAAATGGGTTTGTTAATTTTTCCTACGATGTCAGTTTAGTCAATCAGAACGTTTCTTAGAAAAATAATGTTAGGATGAAACACAAAGATTTTGACAAATCTTCCAAGAAATACTTGTCAACTTCCCTAGCCACCTGTAATTCCCACCGCTGTCCCCGAAAACACAAGTATAAAATCAAAACATAAATACAGTGTAACCTGTAACATTTAAAACAGCTCAGCTTTAAAAAGTGGAAAAAATAAAAAATGAAATAAATGCCTGTGAGAAAGTTATGGTAAGGCTCTCCAGAAAAGCAGAATCCAAAGCACATGCTGAGGGGCTGGGTGGCTGATCTGAATCTAGTAAAAACACAAAAAACCACCCCAAACCAACTAAGCAACCAACCAAAAAACTCTAAAGCAGGTAACAGTCATTTGTATCAGTGATCTTCTCATCTTTGTGGTGTTCCGGTGATTTCCTATCAGAATTTTACTACCCTACCTTCCCCCTCCCCCCCAAAAAAAACCCTAAAATCTCTTACACTGCCTTTAATATGTATACAATTATATTTCTAGCATCTCTTTTATACTGTTAAAGCTGTGCAGTCCTTTATTCTCCATATTCTGAAGCTTGAACAGTTTGGTAACTTCTTTATGTGTAACTTTGATTAGAAAGACACTCTAGTTAGTACTTAGTAGATCAAAAGCCCTCTGAATTACTACCCAAACTTAATTGTTATGATGGAGGAATTCAGGTCCAATAGGCAAGTATAAAAATGTGGATTTTCTTTTTTTTTAAGCAAAGTTGTTTCAACAGCAGCATAGTAATGGGATGTTTTTGTTCAATTGTGATTAGATTTTTATTAATTTTCTTGAGTTTGGTTTTGAGGAACAGGAGTTGCAAGACAAATATTTTGGCTCAAGAAGCTTAGTCACTCAGTCACTTAGTCAATCATGTGAGTTCAGTACCTTCTTTACCACTATAAAATTTAGAAAACCGGTCACTTTTGAAGCCATGAAAATTAAGCAAAATTAGCCATGCTGGACTTACAAACAACTAAAGTAAGCCTTTTTTTTTTTTTTATAAATAGGCTCTTTTTCATTTCCAAATGAAGGATGTAATATTCTCAGCAACGCAAAAGTTAGATTTTTAAAAGTAAAGAGTGCTGAGGATGGGGAGTTGGGAGAGAACATTCACCCATCCTACAAATATAATGCAAGAGCTCAGTATTTTTAAGGTCACTTCTCATTTTTATGAATATCCCTGATGGCTGCCTAAGACCAATTAGATTTAGTGTAGTCTAACATTCCTCACTAAACTTCAGCTCCTCAGTCCTACATTAATACATTTTATTAATAATTGTGAGAGGAAAATCCAAGTTTTAGCATTTTGAAAATCCAGAAGTAAAAATAGAAACCATGAAAACAAATGCTGCTTTTCTATACATGTGGTCATGGGTTGAATGATGGGACTTCTTTCCTCTCAGGTTTGCTTTTCATCTCTATGACCACTACTTTGGGAAATCATTTTGTAGCTATTTTTTGTGTCAGATGCCCAGATGGTATAAATTAGCTACATTGACTTCACTGATGTAGTATGGCTTTATATCCCCATGGAGTGGAGAGCATATACATATAACATACCATAGCATAAAAGCTTTCTCATTTAGCAGAGATTATCTGTCTACATGAGAATTTCCAAGTATCTTAGTTGTCAATCTCTTAGTATCTTGGACCAAGGACTCAGAACTTGGTGGGAGCTTTACCATTGCCTTCTCTGGAGATAATGGGGAATATTCACACTACTGTTTTAGGCTACTAGCTCAGATCAGATGATTACACAGATATTTAGAAAAGGTAAAGTTGATTTCTTTATAGTCCAAATCCTTATTTAACAGAAAAGAAAGAACTATGTTCTGTTAAGCTCTTTTTTTGAAATTCAAATTATGTTTATACCTTAGGGAAAACACTAACTAGAGGCTAACATGGCTTGCATGAGCTTCAGATGATTAACCTACTTTATATTGCTCTCACCACACTGCATTGGTTAATCATTATCTTTTAGCAGTGTCTTTAACAATTAGGTAAAACAGCATTTATCTCTTTGCTATATTTAGAAGACCTTACACAAACTAATCTTATTTTTCCTTTATTTTCCATTATACTTGCCACATGGAAAGTGTATATTAGAATTAATGTAAGAAAAAATTCAGTCTCTCTCCTTGACTGGATTCAGATCAGTTAGTTCTTTCTTATCTTTACTCTCCCTCTAGGCCCAGTGTCCATTACTGTTAAATGAGATACTATGTGTTTCTCACTGGCAACGAACAGACTTTAAAATTCAGTCAGGCATTTTCCCACTCAGAATCTGTTTTGTCAGCTGATGTTTTCCTGAAGCATTAGACAACTGATTGGGAAGTCTGATAAAGAGAAGGCATTCTTTTATGTCCAGAATGAAACAGACAGTTATTACGGTAGTTTTGTGAGACAATCCTGAGTATGTGTGATGATTACATGGTGTATTTCAGCTCATAAAACAATTATACTAAAGGTGGGAGAACTATCAGATCATCAGTTATTATATATTGGCTTTCTAACAGTGGATATTTTAGGGGAAATAAAGAGTTTTTCAGGTTCATTTCCAGGCCTACCAGCTGCAACCCTGCAGCCACAGTACAATGAGAGTTATCTAATCTTCCTTTCATATATTTCAGGGACATAAACTTTGGTCTTCAGCTTTTCAAGATAATATTTCAGAGATGTTTTCAATAATTGGTGTTAAAGTGATTTTTTGAATGACATAGAAATTCGCATTGGCCAGTTTTGCTATAGGTGCAATGTATTTGCAATTCACAGAGGAATCTGACAAAGGTCTTCTGTTGTTTCACTATAAAGTTTTCTTTCTGTATCCTTAGATTCTCCTATACAACTTGTAGTATTTTTGTAAGAAAAATACACTAGCTGATTCTTACAACACTGCATACTCGAACTGTAATGTCATAAGTGTTAGTTTTCTTTCTGAATTTTTTAAGATGCTAAACTAACAAAGAATTAAAAAGTACATTCTTTAACACTTATGCAAAAAGGCTATGTGTAAGAAAGAAACATACAGCTATGTATGTCTCATTGTACCGAGTTTTTCTGGTAGAAAACTAAGTCAACTTATTATTAAGTAGAAACATTATTAAGTGGAAATACATTCAGACATCCCTGAGAAAACATTTTGGAGGAAAACAAATATAAGCAATTTATAAAATTGTTTATATATAACTAGAAAATCGCAGAGAAGTTTTTTTTCTCAAGGAATGCCATCACAATACCAGTCCATGTCATTTCTTTTGAGAAAAGGTACTTATCTCTGCATAATACAGAGGTAGCATCAGCCTTTAGTCCTTCAAATTAAGGAACCAATGATGATGGAGTACAGAAAATGGAATAGCTGAGAAAAATACTAGGTTTAGGCCCATGTACAATGCTAGATCGAACAGTAGATTTGATTTCCGTTCAACTATGTGCTGAATTCTACAAGAATACCTAATTCTTGTAATTCATGGGACCATCAGGGTAAAGAAAATCGTTTTGCCTGGACGTCAGACAATTACCTAATGACATTGTCAAGAGTAATCCACAGGAATAGTTGGTCTTTTTTCTCCATCTTCCTGTACACCACCAAACAAAAATATCTCTCTCTCTCCCCCTAGAGAGACTTAGTTACTCACAAACCCAAATACTTACTGGAAACACACAAATCCTTGAAAACTGTTACGTGGCACAGGAAGAGAGCAAAAGGCATTGCGTGACATCAACATGTCCTGCATCTAGACTAGAAAGAATGTGACGTGGTAGAAGTGCTCAAGTGACTGAGAAAGAGACTGTATCACATGCTATAAAAGCAGGCAAATGAAAATCAAGAGCTCCTGTCTGTCTGATTCTGTGGTAACAACTTCTTCACCTAACTCTAATTATTGATTAACCTTGAGCATGTAACCACAATGCTCTAGTTGCAGACCATAAGGTGCCTCAAAGCCACGCAAAGCATCACTATGCTGGGCTCAGCTTACATATGTGCATCTTAGCCATGAACATAGACCTATTGGCCTACCTGTGCTTAAATACCTGCTTTATTTACACTGCCTCTAGGTGCCCACTGCTAGAAGTAGAAATGTCAACTGAATAGCTAAGACAAGGATATATTTGTGATGGCAAAGACTGGATAATTTTGGAGAGCTTTTTGCTTATGAGAATCCCACCACATCTAAGAAAAGAATTGTATCTTGGGAGCATTTAGTAAAAAAACCCCAAATCCCACATGCAGAATTCATGCGTAATATTCTTTTCTAATACTGCTTCTCCTAATATAAAGATTTCAGTGCCACCTTTTTAACATCTCCCAAGGCCATACATTTCAGAAACTATGTATTTAAATATCTCTTTCCCAGAACTGTAATAATAGAGGATTTCATTAGCAACATTTAGGAGTTTTAAATGATTGTTGCAGAAACAGATATATTATAGTGCACAAAGGAAAAGAGAGAATAGTTTTCCCCCCCAGCAGATTCTCAGTGTATATTATATGATTCATAGGGAGAACAATCATGTAAATGAACTGTGTTTTTCTGTTTGAAAAGATTTAAAGATAGATTTATTTCCAAATTAAGCAAGTGTTATCAAAGTAAAAGAAAGAATTCTCACCAGCAAAACCCCTACATGAATACTAAGCACATAATGTATATTACGCATATAAGCAACTTGCATTTGAAAAGGTTAAAGGATGGGTTATCATACCTTACGATCCTATGATTTTTTTTTATTTCTACACAGGCTATTTACTAAGAAAAACTATCAATCAACTTTCTTTTTAATCCATCCATTGTACTTCATTTTGCTTTGATTTGCCTTCATGTGCCTGCTAGGTCTCATTCACGTAATACAGACTCACTCTTCCATGTCCCACCCAGCTGCACGCTCCTTGGCCACGCCGCTAGCACGTCATCTGTTTGCTGGGCAGCTCCTCTCCTGATCCTGGAGCACACATGCTGGAGGTAGCGGATCAGCAGATGTGTCAACTAGTTTTGCCTGCAGTATATTGTCCTGGAACAGGACAGAGGCACCAACATTGCATTTCAATAGGAAAAATGTTGCTAGCTGTGGAAGGGTTTGTTTGTGCCACCTCCCTTCCAACCTTGGATTCTCTCCACACAGAGGGATGTTATTCTCCTGCCGTCACTAAGTTCACTGGTCATATTTGCGAAACAAAGGACACCACTGTGCTGGATTTGAGTATAGGCTTTTAAGCTGCGCCAATATGATTTTAAAATTACATGCTTACTATTTAAGAATGAAAGTAATGTAAAGCAATCTACTTACTAGCTACTCCATTTTTATCCTGCCCATGATCTCTCCTGTCCTCCCGTGTACTGTGATTGCAGCTGGAGTAACTTCACGTTTGACACTGACAGGAGTTGTATATGCATCTGCTGCAGAAAAGAACTTTGTGAGGGATGCACAATCTATATGGGAGCCCATAATGCAGGTGGTAAGCTCACACTGAACTGTGTGGCCTTGCCTAAACTACTGCCTGTGCCTTGGCGTACTGATGCTTTGCTTGGATATGGTTATGCAAGCTACAAGCCTACTTTTAACCACCATGTAGACATAGCCTCAGTAGTAAACCTTTCATAACAAAACAACTCAAGATTTGAAAATATGAATGGTAATGTTTCTGTTGTGCCTCAGATGCTACCATGACATTATCTTATAGGGATAAAAAGTACATTCACTGGTAAAGTATTTTTCAGCTCTAAAATGCTGTAGTAATGCCTGTTGGAATAAACTACATTTCAGGTCAGCACTAATCCACAGAATCCTGCACATTTTTTTTGTCTTTACTTGCAGTGTGTGATGTAGCTCCTTCTCTCAGTACTTTTGATGTGTTTCTAGTTGTGATTAACAACTAGAAAGGTTTCCAGCTTGTTTCTCAGGTGGAAGAGGCAATCCAGACAAGCATACTCTAAAGCTGGAAGTGGCCACAGTATAAATATATGTCAGCAAAAATGAGGTATTTTTAGCTAGCTAAGATGGTGTACAAAAGCTGCAACTATGTTTGTTTTAGTCCTCCTTGTTGACGAACAAACTGTCAGAAATTCTCTCTTTTGCTGAGAAGCGTCTGGTTTCTGTGTCCCACTGCCAGGTGTCTATTGATCAGATTCGGTGGAAAGTACATGTTGACTTTTTGATATTTCATTCCTTTCTATGAAACAAACGTTCAATTTTATGAAAGTAGTATATAGACTTTAGCAGCCAATCCAGAGTATGCTTTATGGGTTCTGTAGGCACGATGTGTAAAAAGTCAAAGGTTAGTAAATGCTAGCTGTAATTCATCAGTTAGTGTAGTATGTGACCCAGTACTCTGTGATCTGCTGAGGCTAAATTGTCCTTCAGGCCAAAGAAGTAAAAAAAAGTGAGTCTCGCATTTGGGATAGCTATGGAGACCTAACTGTTGGCTTGGCCATACCCTCATACTCTCTAATCATACAGTAGTTTTCCCACCATTTCATGCTGAAAGACAAGTTCTGTAGGGTATTTTCAATCTCTTAATATTTTTCTTTTGAATTTTATGACAATGTAGTATCAACATGGTGAAACTGGCATTTCCCAGAACGTCCTGACTCTATCAAACCTTGTCCTCCCTGAACACGTGTTTATACTGAGAATGAGAGATAGGGTATTTATTGCCAGAATCTGAGAACCACTTGTATGGCATCTGCCTTCACCTGATACCTTTTCATCTCTTGTAAGTATTTGGGTATCACCATGCTACAATCATGGAATTGAAGCTTACATGGTCTGGGGAAGCTTCTGCATGCTCCTTTTCCCTTAACTTCCCTGGCACAGTTCTCAGCTGGTGTGTATCTTTATGTTCTCCCAAGAGCAGGTTTATCAGTGAACTTCAAGATTTCACATCCTGTCCATAAAATTATTGCAGCAGCAAGGTAACAACAGTGTATACAGCTTATCAGCTCTTTGTTACTACAAATGTTTAATTGGCATGATATCAAAACATTTTTAAGACAAATAGAAAAAGCAGAACAAGAATTTGACTTAAAACATAAACAATTCAAACAAAATCATTATTGGACTGATTCTGACATGGTTTAGAATTGAGAAAACCAGACATTTTACTATATATTACTAAATATTAAAGCAGAGGACATGCTGTAGCATCATTCTTAATGTACTGCTTAACGAGTGGAAGGAGTAATTGGCACTGGCTGTGACTTCAGTTCATTGCAAGCCTCAGCCATTACTGGCTGAAGTTGCATTTTAGGCTGAATGCTGACTCTTCTGTCTGTGGAGAAACTTTCTGTTCACTCTAATTAAACTGGATAATGCAATTCATGAACTGTTTCTGGATCAGTGCTCTTCTTACTTTAATGGAAATCAATAAAAAATAAGTAGGCTTCCACAGGAGGAAATAAAAGTACAAACTCAATCTCAGAAAAACAGCCCATGAAGATTTGTCAAAAGTAGAACACATTGGTGACCTGCAGCCTTTCCCGGACTTAATGCAGAATACTTGCCTTGGAAATGCTAATGGCCAGATGGTACTGTTTCATGCTACTTTGAAATGAGTTATCAAATCCTGCTGCTCGTACACAGCCAAATAAGCCAGAGTTTTCAAGTAAGTTATCAAATCTTGGCACTGGTGCACCGCCAAACAACCAGACAGAGGTTTTACAACAGAGCGCTGTGGAACGACCAAAACAAATCTCAGTAGAAAAGGACACCAGAACAGTTCTGTGACTGCAGTTACAACAAAAAAGGTTGCAGCTTGCCCAGTGCAGCAAATTCACTGTCTCTAGCAACCTCCGTTCCAACATGCTTTGCTATTTAGAATTCCCTTGCGAACTGGAAGATATAACAGTGCCTACTGAGAAACAGAAGTGCAGCACCAACTTACAATTCTCCTAGCCCTTCTCGTTTCTTTCCCTTTCCCTGTGTAGGGGGAGCTTTAAATGGTTTGTGTGGCCTAAAACATTTTTCCTTTAACACTGTGAATAGCTCCCTGTATTAATCCAGAGAAGCATCACTTGGGTAGTAGTGTGTGATGTGTTGCTGTCAGAGGAAACCAAGTGGGATTTTGGACGGTAAAGCAGAAATTGGGTTGCTTTCCTAGTTTTAATGATGTTCCTGTTCAGAAGTAAGGCTGGTTCTTATTTGTTGGCAGAGGGTGTGTAGGTCTTTTTAAACTATTGTCACATGATGCAATAAAGGTGGTTTCTACTTTCCAACATGTGAGGTAATTTGAAGTAAAATATTAATAGGTTTTGTTGTGAACCAACATTTCTACATCCTTGTAGTTGCTATGATAAGACAACTTTGTTGTCTGGGAAGCTAGAGAGCCCAAACTTTGTGTCTGTGTTCCAAATCTGTACTGAAAAAATCTGTCCAAATTCTACTTTTAAAATTCTGCAAGAATCTTTCATAGACAGACTCTGAATATTTCTATCTCTCTGACTCATTTAATGTGTGCACTTTATAACTGTCTAGGATGTTTAATGATAATGCTTACATTTATATGGAGACTTTAGCAAATTATAAACTAGCAGCAAAATCCTTTCAGCCCTGCAGGGGCAGCATGGTGGATGATGACAACAGTCGCATATAAACTGCACAAGAACTATACACATCATTGTAAGAGGTTGGCAGGGAAGAAGGCCAGGCCCCTATCTTTAGCTACAAAGCCCAAGTAGAAGACATCTTAAAAAAATTACTAATCATCAGGTCTCAGATTCTCAATTCCAACTCTCTATCCCTTGCTGCCTTTGTCAGTACCAACTGTTTTCCCCAAACTATTTCTCCTCTGTGCACTTTTTCCTGCCTCCTAAGCCTCAATGAAATTAAAAAGTTTCAAGCCGTTAATTGCAAAGGCATAATTGGTTTTCCAAAGTGTGGAATGAATTCTACCGAAACATGGACTGTTTAGAAGACAAAAAAACCCAGTCAAAATTATCTCTTAAAACTTTAAAAACAGTAAGTCGATCTTAATATTTTATATGATAACACATACTTCCTAAATAGTTTTGAAATTTTCATTTCTTAATAACTGAGATTTCATCAGCTTGAGTTAGCTCATCTTTTCTGTATGGTAGTACTATTTGTTGCCATCTAACAACCCCCCTCACAAGAGGAAGGAACTACTGTGTAGTGTTGAATAGTGGGGAATTAATAGTAGGGAATTAAGAAATTCCCATTAAAAGCTTTTTTAATTATGACAGCATGCAGAAACAATGACGAAAGGATTTCTTTCATAAGGATAAGACGTGCCTTGCATGAAGAACTGCATTAGAGTATGCCTAAAATAGATGGCTATGATTCTGTATCTGCCTGAGGTTGCCAGCAGTTCACCTGAAATAAGAGGCTTCCTCGTGTTTCTCTTAGCAGGTATCTAACAATTTAGTCAAAGTCTAATCTCAACAGTTATTATCTACCTTAGTTGTGTCACCTCCAAATGATCCTTTAAATATTTATAACATAAAACATTTTAGCATGAGAAATGCAAGCAAAATGCTGTGAAATAAAAAAAAAAAGAAGACATTAGAGCTAGAGTACAGATTCCTTAACAGTGTGTAACCGATTTTCCCAAGATGAAGTGAGGGAGTACTTAGTATACCTAAACATCAGACTTGAGATAAAGTTCCCTGAAGTTACTCACCTCTGAGTGGAAAAAAAATGGCATTTGAATTCTGAAGTAGCTGCTGCTTAAAAATTTGGCTTTATTCCATTGCAATAAATTCCAGAAGCCATGCAGAATATAGATCCCTGAACTCTTACTCATCGCTGCCCTTGTATTTGTCATCCTCCTACCAGAAATAATTACAGCCATCTCAAATTCTGCATCTTAATCTGACTCAATAATTTCCATGTAGGTTTTACCTCCCAGAAGTCTGTTTATGATCTTCAAAGCTATTTCAGCTTGTCTTAAGAAATCCCATATCTTTGATCATATTGTTTCAAAATATATCCTACCATACAAGTAAAAGGAAATTAACATTTAGAGGACACCTTCAGGTAATTCAGAATCCTAAAACAATATAAGCATAATTACTTGGAGAAATAGAGATCAAAACGGGGAGCCAGTCCTCTTGTTTCTCTGTCAAGGGAAGATTTTTGCAAATGAAAGAGTCCGTTATGATATTTTACTTCTGTCAATTAACCATGTGTTGTTATCTTTCTGTGTGGCACACAGAGGTTGTAGATTTTGGAGAACCAGTAAGAAATCAAGGACATTCTTGCAGAGTTCCTAAACTATGTCTTGTGTCCTGCATACTTGTACTTCTCTTTATTCTGCCTATATATCTGAGCAAGGTTTCTGTGGCTCAGGAAAAGCCCAGTGAAAATGTTACACATCATTAGCTTCTGATACTTAGACCACAATATCTACTTCAATGGGAACACACTATACGTCATCCCTTTTGTACCCTCTGCCCTGTGCCTGTGTCTTTGTTCCCTGAATCCTTAGTGTGTCGTGGCCCACACGGACATTTCCATCTATGACAATACAGTTTTACGCCAAGAAAGGGACAGAGAATGGTGGTGCTGGCAGCCTGCTTTACTCTAACAGCCAGATATTTCCTCTTTTTACAAAGCATAAATCCACAGGGTCTGTGTGGAAAGACGGAGTGAAGCACCAAGTTGTGGGGATTCACTGTGGCCACGTCAGCACAGTCTGCAGCAATAAGATAACCGAAACATGAATGCCTCCATTGCAACTAATAAAACCAGACTACTTCTTCAAAGAATGTGAGTGTATATCAAGACTTGCTGTTTTGTCCCTATATTTTTGTAAGAAAGCTATTGTCCTGCCACCTGAAACTCACTGCGGTACAAATTATTCACAAGCCGTGAAGGGAAGTCATGTTATTTAAGATCCTTCACTGACCATTCATGCTAGGTTGTTGAAAGTAGTTTTATTTATCATTTTTCACTGTTTTTTCAATCTACCATATATCAGACAATTCATCATAAAGTTCTAATGAACTTGTGATTCAGTGCCATTAACAGCTGTGAAAACAATATGAACTGTAGATCTTCAGTTTCTAAAACTCAATTTTATGTTCAAGTCCCAGAATATCTTGAGTTCGATCTGTAAGTCATCGTGCCATAGGCTATTTCTTCTTTGTGCAATATCTGTAGCTCATTCCTGTGGTACCTTCTAACATTAAAAGTATGAGACACTTCTGAAATATGATTTATGCAATTATTCTGATATAAGCAAGTACTAAAAAAAGCTTCAGTTTGCAACATTGATTCTTGGGGATGCTAAAAAGTTCCATCTCTCTCTAAACTCAGTTAGTCAAAATTATACTATGTCTATACACATCCAGATAGGAATGGGAGGAATACCTGATCTCTTCTCTGCTGGACAGTACTAAAATTGATTGTACCCTGATGCTACCAAAGGCAAAGAGACTTGAAGTACTCTTTTGCAAATCAAATTTATTTCCCCCTACCTTAACATTTGAACCAGTATATTTTTATTTCAACCATTCGTTTTGTTTCTATGATATGCTGAAAACAAAGACTCAATTTTAACCAGTGATGAAGTTTTTGTGTGAACTAAAACCAAATGCTACAACTATTTTTACAAAATCAAGTGATAGGAAAGGACATTCCTTCAAAATGTAGAGAGAAGTGGAAAGTCTTTCTAAATTGAAATTACTCCTGATTGAATGAATATTCATAGAGAAATAATGAGTATCCACATAGTGCTTTGTAGGATTTTTAAAAAAATTTTATGCCTTTTGGTGAGCAAACAATAATTAAAAAAAAATATAACGTAATGGTATTATTTTTATTCCAAACAGTCAGATTGCTTGTTTTTTAAGCCTGCTTTTGGAATAAGGAATTCTAAGGATAATACTTTTCGAAATACTATATGTGCATGCCAAAGAATCCCTTTGAAAGCACTACTCCTGGTGATTTTACACCTCCAGTAAGGCACAGCAATTTAAACTCTCTCGCTCTGTCAAATATGCTATTTGTCTCACAGAGACTACACAGCATTACCTTTCCTTTTAAGCCTGTTAGTACTAAGTATCCTTCAGCACATTGGGGATTTAGCACTTTCCCTCTTCCCATGAATTAAAACCAATGGGGATTCTTTCATCACCAGCAAACCTTCACCGCTCCCTGAAAAGGGAATCACTTTGTCACAGATAATTCATAATAGGTCCACATACTTTAATTTAAAAATATGGTAAGTTGCAGCACAGAATTATCAGTACCGTCAAATATTTCCTGGAAGGATAACTATGATGTTTGAGTTAAAATTGTATATTTGCTGACAACTCAACAAAATTACATTTAAAAGTAAAGGAAGATTAGTTAGAAGCAGCTATCTCTTTATCATGGTTCAATGAGAAGAATAAGAAATTTTCTTTAATGTACAATAGGAAATGAAAATCAAATGTGAAAATACAACTGTGAAGTGTGCACACAAATGCTGCTAGAAAAATATTTCTAGATATTTCCAGCAACTCACTTCATCTCCTTTCCCAAACTTGGCAATTAATTGCTTTGATAGGCATTTGTTTTAATTTGTTCTTTGTCAAAGACTCCCAAAATCTACTTTGAATTTTCTCTTAAAATAAAAGAAAAAACCCACCTCTTTTTCCTGATACAAACGGTACAAAAAAGTATACGTTACAAATAGTTTAAGTTCTAGACTCAGAATTTCTTCAGCTTTGTCACTTGATAGTGAATCCTACCATTAGAAGCAGCTGCTGAGCAGAACCCAGTTGCATGCTAAAGGAGTATTGTTTGAGAAATGAAAGAGCATCCCAAAAATAAAACTGGCTAAGAGTTGTCCATCTCAGCACATATACTAGTGTTGCACAGACACTCACTGAGTATTTATTAACAAAACCTAATTTATTGGAATCTCTTGAATAGGGCCCTAGGTGACCATTCTAGCCTATGCATTATATGTTCCTGTCAATCATCTTAAACTACGTACAAAGCATTGCCTAGTATCTTAATTGCATACAAAAGACTGTCTTATGTTACCACTGCAGAAAAATGCTGTAGAAATTGTTTTGGGGACTCCTTCAGACTGACAGGTTCTCTATCCAGGGTGTTAATTAACAGATTTAAGCATTAATACAATGTCTATCAAGTGCCTTATGCACAGCAGAGGCTGCTTCTGGGAGTCTCCTGGACAGTCTGAAATTCCCACCTGGAGACGTCCTGCAACAATTAGTCAAATGCTTTGCCATAAAGAGTCAGATGTTCAGTCAATCCCCTTGTCTTTAGCTGGGCTCATCTCTGTAGAGACTAGCTGGGAAGTTCCTGGCCCAGTGATGGAATTTGATGACTGTGTGCATACAAGCATGGCCCTGATACACAGCTACACAGTTATAACCAGAGTACAAACTTGAATTTCACTCTTATATCACAATTATAACTCAAATTCCATGTATCTTGCCCTACAAGATAGTATGAAAAAAACTTCTGGAAAAAAGCTTTGGCAAACGCACACAATGAGAAAAATATATGATAAATGCTCCATCAAACAGTCAGAATTCTAATTCGGGTGTCTGACTTGGGCATACTGAACATTAGGATGATAGGGTTGCATGTACACTAGGATTTTGGTAATATAAATCAAGTACAAGGCTCAAAAAGGGATAAAGTGTTTGCTGTCCCTATGGGAAAGAAAGGCAAACTGAGAACTGACATTTTTGTACTGAGATGTTGCCATGAAACTAGCCAATAATTTGAGTCTGTGGTAGTCATTTCAGGTATCTAAATAATCTCACCATAGCTTTCCTGATTCCTGTGGAAGCACAGTTTAATACCTTTTCAAAGCCTTCCCTCAGGATTCTCTCTTGGGAGCACACAGTGCAGTACACAGTTAAGCTGATAAGGATGCTATTAGAGGAGTCTGCAAGATCACAAAACTAATAAACAGTATAGCAAGGAAGAGAATGAACTTTTTTTATTTTCCCCAGCACATTTGTAGCTTCAATTCCACATTACACGCATAGAGAATATTTTTATTCCCCCTCTCGTGTTGATAAATGTAGGAAAAAACTTAGGAACTTGATCCAATATCAGATGAAATCAAGGGTGTCCTGTGCGGTCTTCCTCTTATTTCACTCTGTATTCTTAAATAGATAAAATGCTTGCAACTAAAAATCAAATTGGAACTGTGAAATGTAGCTTTATAGTGAATCATATTAGAAAGTTAAAGGTTATGAACAGGTCATTGTAATCTTGTTATTCAGGCAGTTATTTCCTTACTCGTCAGTCCTTCAGTCCTAAGTATTTGATGTAGCTATCTTGTCTACTTTTTTCACAGTTCTTCCTTTTGTCTGTTTACCTGCAATAGTAAGAATAATTACTGTCTTTTGTTCAGAACGCATTTTTGGTGAGGTAATTCTGTTCAGTCTTGTGAGATACAAGTTGTCTTTCTTCATGCTTTCGATGGGCAAATATGTTTCTGTTTGACATTCTTATTAATTCGACGTTGTCTTCTTGAGATGAAATGATGCCTATCAGCAGTAGGTTGCCTACTCTTCCTGTACTGCAATCTGCCCTTCAGGCATATCAGCAGCAGTACATGCTGGGTTCTCTTCTTATGTGCTCTCCTTACCCGTTTGCTCCTCTGCTACATTGGTATATTAACTTATGAGCATGCGTTGGTCTTTCATTGTGTACGCAATTTTTTTTAACGTATATTACTGCTTTAAGGGCTGCAGGGCAGTTAGAATACTAACTTGAGCCACTGCCAAACTGAAACGGGCCAAAAATTTCTCTATAATATCTTCCCACTGGTGAAAGTTAAAGGCATTATCTTTTAAACCTAGCAAGGAAAATTGACTATTTCTGGGAACAAACCATAGCTTTCCCTAATGTACTGAATCCATTTTTGCAGGCCTTAGCAGAGCATTATCTTTTCCAAGATTTCTTGCACCTCAGCGTGTTTTTCTATTAGGAAAAAGCCCATCACTAAAGCAACTAAATTCCAAATACTAACATTTTATCTTTTTATCTTTCTGAGTTCCAACTGTGTTGTATTCTATTTGTATATTTCTGCAAAAAGAATGACTAGATGTTAATTGCGTCCTTCTCTTTTGACTCCCCATCCCTATAGTTTTCAAAACTTGTGAGCAAGTTAAATAGCAGAGAAGTGGACAAATCCTATGAAAAAAAATTAAAAAGGTTGAAGGGGACACCCCCCATCCCAAATAAAAATTAAAAAAGGAGAGAAAGAATAAAGAAAATCAACTGCAGGAAAAGAGAGGTTACTGCTCTTTTCTTGAGACTTTTACATGAAATCTCATAGACTGAGCATGGGACTCTCCCCTTTCATTCCCATATCAAACCTTCTGCAGTGAGTTATGAATTCCATACATTCTTAGCACAGCTTGAGTCCTGCACCAGGATCCCATATGCCTGAGTCAGCGGTTTTAGCCATGATCTGTCAACCACATCAGCTTCCAGGTGAAGAGAGGCCAGCACAACTCTGCAGCCACAGGTACACCTCCAAACGTTGCCCTGCCAAAAGGCACACTCCTAACGATGCTAGCCCTTCTTCCTCACACGACACAGCAGATTCACAGTCATTCTGACTCACATGAATCGAATGCCCGCATCCAACGTGTGGTGACAGCTAACAGATACCCCCTCTTGTGAGAGCCAGTGTTGAAGTTCAATGCATTGGAGAAAGCTGAGAATTTCTTTATCTTTTTTGTAAGGTCACAAAATCCCCAAGTAGGGATTATGCCTCGCTGCACGTTTGGGGCAGGAGTTTTGCGTGAACTACTGGCTCAATGTCATCACCATATGGGATCAGCCTCTTACTGCTTTCATTTGCAGCAGAACATGTCTAATATTGAACATTTTGGGAACCTCACCTGAAAAAATTTCCTCATATTCATTCTAATATATGAAATGAAATGCAGGCAGCATTGCATGCTTCTAAAGATGACTGTGCTGGCTGAAATGCAGAGCATTTCACCTCCTGATAATTAGACTCTGAGCGTATTGAGAAAAGAGGAACAGCTAGAGAGCTAATAGGGGTTTTTTTTTGACTGTGTTGCTTATCTTTGCCACATTCCTAGCTGGACAGATGGCAACCGTGTTGTCAGTCTCAGCAGATTCAACAAGGACTTCAGTATTCAGGGAAACCGAACTACCCTCATTTGCATTAGAATTGATTCCTCCAGCTCGAGATTTTAGGCATGCTGGTAGAGTGTGACGGTGCATTCAGTGTTTAAACAGCATACTGCTATCAGATTAGTGCCTTCTAAAGAACATAAAATTCACTAGGGAGAAAAATAAAACATTGATGTTTTTAAGCTTCCACAGATACTCAGCTCATAATTCCCATAGATTTGGGGGAAATTTTAAAATTACAAAATACAGTAATTTCTACGTCCTGCAAATGGCCATGGGAGATGTGTTATAGAATGCTTGAAATTTCTTTAAATGGTATGAACAAATTCTGAGGTTTTCCTTCTGTAGTGAAGTCCAACCTGTTGGTATATTCCAATGCCTTGAATCTTTCTGCAGATTCTTTGCATAATTTGTTTTCTGCCATTATACTGGTGTGATGCTTGGCTCTCTGTTCTCTTTCATTTCTTCAGTTGTACATGTAGCTCAGCGTGCTGCCTCTCTTTTCTTTGGTCTTTCATATTTATTTTCTCTCTTGTGATTTGTGTTGCACAGTATTCTGGTAGAGATATGAATTTCCATTTGTTCTGTCATGTGAAGACTGACTGTATTATCATTCTTTGTTCAGTCCTCCTACTGATTCATCCCCAAATTGCAGAAACAATTGGTTTCATATGTATTCAGGTATCTTCTTGTCTAAAGTATCAATGCAAATGCATTATATTTAGCTGATAAAGCCAGTAATTAATTCTAGTTTGAACTGCAACTTAACTACATTTAACACTGAGCTAAATTTTAAATAAAGAGGAACCTAAATAAAGTAGGAAATTCTCCTACTTCAGTTTTTCAGGTCCAAAATGAAAAACAAAAATGGAATGAATCTTTATCCCTACCAAAATCAGTTGGGATTAATCAAAGCACTTTCTATCTATAAAGCAAAGGATTTTGACCCTCTTTATGATTTATTTAATTTACAAAATTAATTCAAAAAAGCTGTTTCAAAACAAAGAATACACAGTATTCTGTTTGTCCCTTTTTAAAATGTCAAACCCCAGGACATATTCCTAGCTGAAGTAGTTAAATCCTAAACTGAAATTTCAAGAAGCATCAGTTTGTTTTTATAAACAATATTTTGCAAGTATTAATTGCTTGACAGATTTTGATAATGATGAGCATATCATTTCTTCCTGAAAAAACATTTTGACAAAAAACTTCAATCAGCTCTGTTGAGACCCCAAATGATTAAGATGTTGCTTAACACAGAGAAGCTAGACCAGCACTCACAGGCTCGTAGTCTGTATCAAGAGGACAGAAAGCATGCTTACCAAGACAAGGACAATTTCTTTATTATTCTCATTTATTTTTCTCTAGCATTCAGGCTATACAAGTAACTGTGCCAAAAAGAAACTTTAGAAATATTTTTTGGAATTACACTGTAGAGGAGATGACAGTTAGGATATGTCACAACCTTCTAACCATATCACCTCTATGACTGCTCACATCAGACTGTCAGCTGAGAGAAGCTGTTTTTCTCCTGTTGCCTCCAGGAAACAAAAATCAGAACAAGATTTTTTCCCCCCTAATTAATAATCTTCATAAAAAACAAAGGCTCCTGAATCACATGCAAATATATATAGTTTTAAAGTTATTACTTGATAGTTTTCCTTTTATGATGTTTTTCAATTTTTTACTGTAAATATTGAGACCTCTCTTTATGATGATTAAGTAAATTAGAGTGCTTGGGTAATTTTGGAACAAGCTATAAATTGGGTAAGGGCTGTGTATACTTTTGATGCTTATTTCAAGTACTGAATTAGCAGAAGGGTTGTGTTTCACCATTGGACTTAAACTTTCTAGGAGACTTTACCGTAGCAAGAAACTTCACCATAGTCTTACTGTTATGGTACTCTTACTTACTTAGTAGTATTGTAAACTCTGTAAAGGAATTGAATAAATATTTGTCTTTACAATGCTGGGTCACAGCTTCACAAAGACAATGCAGTATTGAACTGTATTCTCAGATACCTCTTCAAAGTTTGACATTTCCTTCAACAGAGTTTAGCTCAGCTAAGGGGAAAGGCAGCTCATCCATAGAGTATCAGGAAGCTTCGACACAATCATAATGATGCCAGCAGAGATATACTTATTTCTATCTGCCCAGACGTCTTCTGTCCTTATAGTGACAGGTTAAATCTAGTTTGAATTAAACCATTACAGCACACTACTGTGACTTGAAATTATTTTGATATAAATACAGAACAAGTCACCTATTAGAATTCATTCTTCCTTTAAAAAGCAGAAAGTATTTTCATGTTGGAGTAGGCAAGTGAGGACCCATGCTTCAGTGAATGGCTGCACTCTCTACACCCTCCCATCACAGAATCATAAAAAAATGATAATAATTGTGTTCCAAGAACGAGCTCATGGTATTTTAAACTGCACAGCATGTTTTCAAGTTTTCTCTTTCATCCAGTCCTCCAGGTTTTGATATATTATTTATTGAGAAAATTCTCATTTCAGTAATGTTGGGATTCAGAGTGTGTTTTCTGCCCTGTTTGTGCTGCTGCAGCATCATAATAAAGGATGGACTCAAGCTTTTAACGAAGTTGACTGAAATTGTGGAGTTAATAGACATAAGCACAAGCAGCAAACAGTCTCCCATAAATAATAGGATTCTGCTGCTGCTTTTGTCTCTCATCTCTGAGCGGTCAGGTTATGGGAAAACTGGAAGGCTGTGTGCCACAGCCAAGATTTGCAACTTTCCTAAATATTAATAGCATTACTATCCTTTTTCCGGTGTGTTATTTAGTCATTTACCTGTCCTGTGAATATTGTCTCCATTTCTAGAGGGGCTAAGAAATGTCACCCTAGTATTTATCTGTAATGTGGAGAATGGCCAACGCAGGAGTTCTGCAAAGGCATATTGGATCACAGTGTGAACAAGAGCACCAGGCTTAGGAGTTGGCTGAAAAAGGAACAAAACCAAGAGGCTTATTGGTGTCTCACTTTTGCTTATCTCTACTGGAGTGCTCTATCAAGTTGCATAGGCTGTGTTCACAAGTGCCTGTACCTTACAAAAGACAAATGTTACCAAAAGAACGACAAAAGCTCAGCACTTCTGCAAATCTTGTTGGATATATGCTGTACGTATGAAATCAATTACTTAGAATTACATTAAACCACCCGTATTACAAAACAATCATACTTATGTATTATTTACTTTTAAAAGATCATTTACTCTAGCATTTTTAAATGCTCTGAATATTTATAAGGCCTTTTGAAATAGTTAACTACATAACAGAAACAGATGAAAATCATCTGGTAGATTTAACACATAAATGCTTGCAGAATGTTGTAAGTCATTAGTTTTAAAAAACATATTGACAAACGTTGTTAATACCTTTGTCTCAATGGCTGCCACAGTAGTATTTTTAATGTGCTCTATTTGTTCTTTTAGCTTTTAGTAGTGGCATTATCCTCTATAACTTACACTAGTAATTTACAACAGAGATTAACCCACAACAATACATATTATGGATTTACTTTGGTACTCTTCCCCACGTGATTACTTTAATGCTCTTTTGCCCATGCCTGACTGTATTCTTTTTTTTCTGTTTGTTGTTCTTTTCCACCGTCCTTTCTAATTTCTGTATTCCTTTTGATGCTTTTTTTTTGCGCACCTAAAAAGTTCATAGACAAATTACAAGAACTCCATCACCTGCAGTTTACTAAAAATCCTGACCTGAAATACCGAGTATCTGTTCGCTGAGTACTTGTTCTGCCTAGAGGGTATGCTAGGAGCTCTGCACAAGTAAAAATGTTTTCATCTGATCCATATACTGCATACTCATTTGGAAGTTATTTTTAGATATGCTGTGCTGTTTCCATTTTCTACCCCTTTATATATATATATCTCAGTATTAGAATTGCTTTCTGCCTCTTTCTGAATGTGAGCATTCCTGTCATTGTTACCCTGCTACTTTGATCGATTATTGTACTACCTCCTTTATTTAACAGAATTCATTAATTAAACTTCATACATTTGGGCAAAAGGGAAAAACATATGATATAAATGGATTCAGTTGCTGTCATATCAGAAACAGGACAGATAGTGTGTTACAGTTCTACCCAGGCCGATAAGAAGTTGAATTCATTGTGCACTTCCCATGTGTTTGGTGAAAATACGGGATAGCTTCGTGGTCAGTTAGCAGCAGATCATCACGTTTTCCCTTCTTCCTTTTCTTTGTCAAGACAAGATGCTGTAATTCAGCTGTAGCTGTACAGTCACTTCTATCTAACGAGTGCAGCCCCTCACTGGAGGTGTGATTCCCATTGCTCCCTCTACTCATGGGCAACCCTGCATCGCCAGGCTAGCGTTTGCACAGCCAGGCAATGAATTGGATCATGGGCTAATCTGGTTAGAAACTAATCTAGGGGGGAAAAAAAAAAAAAAGAAGATGAGTTTTCAGTTGGCTCAGTCAGACTCACTGCACTGCCATGCAAATCTGGGAAGAGAAGCTGCAATCACCCTTTTCAGCAGCTGCCTGTACATATCTTGCATGAAAGCAGCCATGGAGTTGTAGTGTCAATCAGGCAGTAGTCCTCCTCAACCTGGAAGCCAATGGGAGGAAACAAACCCTGTTGACTGTTTGAACTAGATGATCAGGACTCCCCGTTTCACAAGTTGAGGTGTTTCCATGTGAACTCAGGATGGTGTCAAGAAACATCTGCCTTCCATGAGAGAGTTATTTGGATTACGCTCATCAAAAAACAATTTCCAACACAATACTGCAAAGATCCCAAATTTTTTTCACTTAGGCAAAAGTAATCAGCAAGGGTCAATGGAGAAATATCACCATAAGGTACAAGAAAATCTGTCCCAAAGGATTCAATATGCAAGAAAAAGGGGAGAAACATAGTATTAAGTTCATCTTAGCTTACAGTAACACATATTGTTTCAGCAAAACTACATGGGGGAAGGAATTTGACTCTGAGTTCTTGAAACAGTGGGAGGGGAAATGAACTGCTGGAGGTTGAAATGAATTGGTTTCTGGAGCTCTTGAGATGTCATGCCAGCCCTGTGAGCAGTATGCCGTGCATTGCTTTTGATAATAGAATGTCTGTTTTTAAAATTAATAAAACACCCAATGACTGCATCTACTCATTTCCTTCCTAACAATAAATAATCCTTGCTAGAGCCCAAATTTTCCATAGGGCTTGAAAGTGATGACAATACACAGTGCATTAGTTTAATCAAATAATCATAAATAAAACATTTTATGATTTGCAGCTGTACACTTTCAAAAAAGCTGTACACAACTTTGTACACTCTGTGTTTTCAGAAATAAAAAGAAACCCACTTGAACTTGGCCAGTTCAAAATGTACTCTTGGCAATGGAAACTTTGAAAGATGCAGCATATTTGGCATCATTTGTATCTGTTGGCTTATGGAACATTTATGTAGTTATAATATAAGCATTTCAAACAAAGATAGTATGTTTTCTTAGCTCTCTTGGAATGTTGATGTTAAATCATTCCCACTACAAGGATCCTTGTCTAAGGATTGCTCAGTCTATTATGCGCTTCCTTTGGAGAAAGAACAAAGATAACGCTAAATCTGGTGGTAAAACAGCGTAACTTAGGAGCAGCCGCACCAGACTAACTCAGTTCTTTGGAACCAAAAAGAAGTTGGTAGTCAGAACAAAAGATTAATATCTAGGTAACTAGGAGGGTAAAAGGACCAGGAGAAATAAGGAATATTAAGGAATGGTAATGCAATGTTACCCTTGGGGGAAGGACTTCAGAATGGGGTGCAATGGAATATTTCTGGATATCAATCTGATTAGCAGGAACAGAAACATGCAAATTTTTAATCTGGGGAAATACTTGAGCATTTTAGTTAATTATTTGCATTTTATAGTATTATTTTCTAGTTACATACATAAGTCAAGCCCATATCATGAATCTTAATAACGTTGATATTTAATATTTTTATTCGGTTAATAACGTTTTTTAAATTCTTGTGTGCATTGAAACACTTCATTACATTAACGCTGACAGAAGCCCAAGTGCCAGATTCTGCTATCAGTCATGCTGGAATCATGTAGTTCACTTGATGGAGTTATTCCAGTTGCACCGTGGTCACTAAAAGTAAAGCTACATCACGGTTTCTTACCATATTCAGTTAAAAAATAATTCAAATATTACATAGGCAGTGTGGATTCTTCTTCACCATAACAGAGATTCAGATTCCATACAAGTACTCAGGTTCCAGGGGAGAAAAACATTCAAAATCATGTAAATTTTTTATTAAGGACAAAATTAAATAAACATTCCCTACCATAAATAACTTTTTTTTTTTCACTATTTATACATTATTCATTGATAACTTACCCATGCTAGAACTTGTACAATTAAAGAAATTTCAGGATTTGCTCATACATGTTTTGAAATTAATTAGTAATTCTATTCTTTTTAGCAACTCTTGTCAAGATTATTTACAGAAATTGCATAAACAAGAACTATGTATTAAAATTCACGGGAGTAACTAAAGGATTTCCCAAACTAGTGTCTTAAACATAGTATTAGCACATTATTTATAAGTAAGAATTATTTCTACTTTAATACTGGAATATATGCAGTTTGTATCAATTGGAGGGCTGATTCAGTCCCGAATTCCTGACTATTCTGAAGCACAGAAAAATTAACTGTTGTAGCCCTTGTTATGTTGTTGTGTTCTTCAGCTTAGATTCCTAACACGTGTCCTACAAGGATATCTTAGATTTCCTGGCCCAATGACAGTTAACGGGTGTTATAATTTTGGGGAGAGCAGATGGGAAAAAAGCCTTGATAGCATGGAAAACGTAGGAAGATTTATAGTAGAAAATTTAAGACCTTGTCACTTACCCCATTGAAACGAGGAAGAGAGAAATGCAAACAATGACAACCACTAGAAACCCACACTGATGTTCCAAGTTGCTATACACTGATAAGCTTTTTACATGAGATGCAGACCTGCCAGCTAGACACAGATGGCAGGCCATCTCTTAATTTGCATAATATCTAGCTTAGATATATACACACACACGGAGGAAGGAAGACAGACTAAAGCTGAACCCTAACAAGCCAGAGATCAGGCCAGTGAGAAGAACAGGCTTAAAAGGAAACAAAAATTGACAATATCTGAATTAGTGAATCCATTTGTCTGGGGCTTAGGTGAATTTTGTAGCCTTGAGACTGTCTATGATTCTTCATACTCAGACCTAAAACCAGGTTATGAAATGTGCTCAGCTGCAGCTGCCCAGAAGAATGTATGACATCATATGAGACTTAGACCTACGTTTAACCACACAGACTTGAATACTTCCCCTTGCAACAAAAATGGAATGAAGCGATTTGGGGGGGGGAAGCTATCACGGAATGTAATGTCATTTAAAAACACTTATGCATTTGTGCAAGATACAGGCATTTGAAAAAAGTCTCACCTCTGTTCTTGGTGTGATTTACTTAGATTGAAATGTCAGGTTAAAACTTCATGAAAGAAAAAACCCAAACAAACCGCTATATAAGCAGGAAGAGGCAGGGCCTGCTTCCCACCTCTCGCTAGCAGCCTCATTCTCAAGATAAATGGGGAGAAAAGTAACCTAAAGCTAACACTTCCATAGGAATCGCCTACATTTTTTGCTCTACATGCTTTAGCATAGGTTTTCATACTCAGAAATGCAAATTTCTATTCAGAATATGTTTAAGCACCATTAATGATGGTACTTTTGGCTTCGATGCACATACAGTTTACATTATTGAAACAATTTGATATGATTTGGTTTTCAAATTACAAGCACGTAGCGTTATGTATTTCTTAACAACCCGACTGGAAGATTATAGAAATGTAGAGGGTTCTCTCCAGTGTGACAGAAAATGGGTACACTTCTTCAGTTAATGTTTACAAGACTCCCTTGTTTGCTAATACATTTATGCATATACTTACATTTTTAAAATTATTACTGTATTTCATTTTGACATAATGAATAATTTTCTCTATAAACACATTGCTTAGGATAAAACAGTGCATCCAAATCATTTTTGCTCTTTGTCCTTTTTCAATATTTTGATAACATGTCTAGGATTGCTCTCACTGTTTTCCTAGAAGTATTGCATTCTGGTCATTTTAATAATGATTTAAGAGGAGCTTTCAGTGAAATCCATAGAGTAAGAATGTTTCGAGAGTAGGCAATATTCTCTCTTCCTGTGTGAAGAGCTTTGGGATTCCTTGTCTTATCATTCATCTTCCAAACCTAAAATATTAGTTTTCATGGGCTAAGACTTGGTGTTTTCTCAGCTTTGTCAATAATATCCTGTGAAAAAAAAACAATTTTAACTCTAATGGTTGCTTTCCATTCATCAAAGAAAAAATATTCCCTACCTTTATACAATGGCGCGATGATTACAGTCATTTCCAGTAGCTTGCATAGTAACAAGATTGTCTATAAATGGCACAAAACCAGACTTTGGTAATATCTGGAAAAACGGAGGAGTAGTAGAATTTATCCCTAAGTTTTTTTCCTCTGGTATTTCTGCCTTTGCTTTGTAAAGATGATTTACTGATCTGTTTTCTGCTGCTGATGCTAATGTTTTGAGATGCCTAGCAAAAGGAGCAAAAAGAGAAAAGAAAGCTTTGAAAGTCAGAGAATCTAGAACCATGCCTCAATAAATCCATGACTCTGACCCTAAATGTAAGGGGGTTTACGCATCTAGCCTACCTAGGAAAGTTAAATTGTGTTACAGTACCTTAATTTGTTTTTGTAAGTCATCCTGTGTTATGTGTCTGTGCACTTGAATTTAAATTTAAGTTTGCGTAACAAACTTCAATAATTTGCTGCCTATTAAAGAAGAGTTCCGTCTATAAATGTTTCCCAAGTAATACTACCTTTCCCAGCCTCTACATGTATGAAATTGGCATCAACTTTTCCAGAAAGAAAGTAGTCATCAAATGAAAAATTAACATTTGTCTTAAAACCGTATTGGAATGTCTGTTCACTTAAAATGTTCCCCTGTGAGTTCATCATCCTCCTTTTCCTTATTCTTCTTTTCTCTAAAATCTTATTGCAACTGAAAGCAGTGCATTTATCATCTTGAAAGATCAGAGGCACAAATGAGTTTTCAAAAGATATTTTTTCATACACCTTACACGCATAAGCTTTCCTGTAGAACTTCAAACAGACAGGCATAATCTGGGATTACCGTTGTCCACAAAAGATCCTTGTGGCTTTCCATTTTAGCTCTGCCTGGAATGGCCTTGGCCACAGATTTGATCAGACTTAACATACAATTTGCTTCACACTAACACACTGCCTTTACAGTCACAGAAATATTGCAACTGTAGTTTTAATCTCTTTCCACTTGAAGTTAATTTTAAAAAGGAAAATATAAATAATTCAATGTAGAATGGAGTTAGTAATTTCCTTAGGACAGCTTCACATTGTCATTGTTTTCTGAAAGTTGTACCTCATTTATTCGTAGACATCTATGAGAAAACAAATGTTTTAGCACTAAATATGGGCTTAGACACATTTGGCATACTAAGAGAATTTTTTTTCAAAGTGTAGCTTTTGTTATTCTCTATTTTTATCCCTATTTTAATATGAAGCTATCATGCAAACATCATTAAATCTATCCTTGCACCACCCTTCAGAAGATATTTGCTGCATCAGGTCTTTGCTATTCAGGATGTCGCTGGCAAAGCAAATAAAATCATAGAATCATAGAATGGTTTAGGTTGGAAGGGACCTTGAAGATCATCTAGTCCCAACTCCCCTGCTATAGGCAGGGACACCTCCCACTAGACCAGGTTGCCCAAGGCGACATCCAGCCTGGCCTTGAACACCTCCAGGGATGGGGCCTCAACAACCTCTCTGGGCAACCTGTTCCAGTGCTTTACCACCCTCATAGTGAAAAATTTCTTCCTAATATTTAATCTAAACCTGTCCTCTTCCAGTTTGAAGCCATTCCCCCTCATCCTATCACTACATGCCCTAATAAAAAGTCCTTCCCCAGCTCTCCTGTAGGCCCCCTTTAGGGACTGGAAGGCTGCAATAAGATCTCCCCAGAGCCTTCTCCAGGCTGAACAGCCCCAACTCTTTCAGCCTCTCCTCATAGGAGAGGTGCTCCAGCCCTCGGATCATCCTCGTGGCCCTCCTCTGGACACGCTCCAACAGGTCCATGTCCTTCTTATGTTGGGGACTCCAGAGCTGGACGCAGTACTCCAGGTGGGGTCTCACGAGAGTGGAGTAGAGGGGCAGAATCACCTCCCTCGCCCTGCTGGCCACACTTCTTTTGATGCAGCCCAGGATGCGGTTGGCCTTCTGGGCTGCGATCGCACATTGCTGGCTCGTGTTGAGCTTCTCGTCAATCAGCACACCCAGGTCCTTCTCCTCAGGACTGCCGTCCAGGCATTCCCTGCCGAGCCTGTATTTGTGCTTGGGATTGCCCCGACCCAGATGTAGGACGTTGTACTTGGCCTTGGTGAACTGCATGAGGTTGGCTTGGGCCCACCTCTCCAGCCTGTCCAGGTCCCTCTGGATGGCATCCCTCCCCTCCAGCATGTCTACCTTGCCAAACAGCTTGGTATCATCGCAAACTTGCTGAGGGTGCACTCAACCCCACTGTCCATGTCGCTGACAAAGATGTTGAGCAGTACAGGTCCCAGTACCGACTCCTGAGGAACGCCACTTGTCACTGGTCTCCACTTGGACATTGAGCCATTGACCACAACTCTTTGAGTGCAACCGTCCAGCCAGTTCTTTATCCACCGAGTGGTCCATTTATCGAATCCATGTCTCTTTAATTTAGAGACCAGGATATCGTGTGGGACAGTGTCAAACGCTTTGCACAAGTCCAGGTAGATGACATCAGTTGCTTTTCCCTTTTCCACTGCTGCTGTAACCCCTTCGTAGAAGGCCACCAAATTTGTCAGGCATGACTTGCCCTTGGTGAAGCCATGCTGGCTGTCACCAATCACCTCCTTATTTTCTATGTGCCTTAGCAGAGTTTCCAGGTGGATCTGCTCCATGATCTTGCCAGGCAAGATCTGAAACCCATTCACAGTTTTTCTCTATACCTGGGTTCCCCCCGTAATAACTGGTCAAATACAGAATGAAGTTTGCAGGTGCATCATTGCCTTCTCCTAGTGGTAAATGAATAGGTGCGCTGTTTGCCTTAGCTATTGCAGATGATTTCTAGTATCTCATTTCCCTCTTCAAAATATGTTGCCTCATGCTTCACATTTTTTATCATCATTTGTATTAGAAAAGCTATGGTGGTTGAAGATCTTGCTGCTAACATGATTTCAACTGTACAGGACCTCTGTCCCTCATCTGAGTAAGCTTGGAGACTGTGGAACAGCAACTTTGGCACACAAAAGTACACCGTGCCAGTTTCTGCATCCGTGTAGATATAAAAGGCTGGAAGGCCAAAATCTTCCGGATTTCCCTTACTGTCTACATCCTAATGAACTGGGAAGCAGATTCTGGAATCCATTCTAAACATCTCAAAGAACAACAATTACCACTGGAGGATCTTTTATCTCCTCTTTTCCCATGTGTTACTGAATCCTCCTGCAAGTAACTGATTAGCAGCGAGCTTATGTCCTCTTCAGAGAGTGCGTTCTGGCTGTAGCTGTCAAACTGTGATTATAGGACTGCTCTCCAAAATGTGTCATCAAAACTGACTTTGGAGCCCAAGGCATCTTTGTTTACAAAAATCGTTCTCCTTTTGGATTCCTCACATATTCTGATCAAACCTTCTGCTTTTACTGGGTCTTGCAGTGTCACGCAGGAGAAGAGAGTACACAAAGTCAGCCCAAAGCTTACGAGGCCTCTTCAAACAGATCATATTCCAGCTATCACATTGGTAGGCAGCTGATATTTAAATGACTGCAATATTACCATAGAGTCTTAGGGGAATAAAGTTGTTCTTTTCAGTTGCTAATAATTCAATATGCATGGTATTTTTTACTTCTTTTGGAATGTCTGGTGCCTGAAGTGACGCAACAGGCCTCCGGTGCTGACAGAGGATACAGGCTGCTCCTTCCTTCAGAGGTTCTGCGGTCCGTGCGCTCTGCCTCCTGAAGCAAGGCAGGACCCAAATGTTTTTTCTCTGGAGACTTGCTGTTAGGTCCTTCCTTTCAAGAATTATCTGGAATGATGGTTGGAGATGTGTCTATGTACTATGTAGTTCTTTTACTTAGCATTCATCTTCAGGATCAAACTTGTCAGTGCTGGGGTCATTGCGAGGCTGCTGCCGCCTTTTTCCATCATCTTGTCACTCGTGGGTCATGGCTGTGTACGTTTGCCTGAGAAAACTTTGTTCAAATGTCACCACATAGAGCCATGGCAAAGTACAATTTGAGACAACTATCTCTGGACATAGGACTGAGAAAAATAACAGCAAGTTGAGCACCTATATGAGTCTATTCCCCAATCTGAATAAGTAACAAAAATAGCTTTATTTACAAGATAGGCATGGATCAAATCTAAACCGTTCAGCATTACTTGCAGTACTCAGAGCAAACTAACCACTTCATCATATTTCACCACTTCTCTTAATTGCAGGTCATTTTATAAGTAGTAGTATTATTGGGTAAGTTTTAATTGTCAGCAAGATTAGACAAGCATTCAGTGGAGCTGTGAGTTACATATTACCGTGTTCCATCAAACTACGTTTGGTGGTAGTTGATTTACTTAAAATATTGTGACCTTGTATTCATGAAAACCACATCTTCATCTCCAGACTGGACTGTTGCATGACCTCGGAGCTAATTTAATTTGGTAATTAGATGTGCCCTGAATGTCCAGAAAATGTGTATGTACAAATATCTCAGTTCTTGTATTTCTGGGATTTGTAATTGCTAAACCCTGTTCTGATTCCAGCCAATCAACCACAATAATCTCTGATTTTACTCTTAGCTAGCACCTCACATAAACAGGCATATAGGAAGAATATGCTTTTGGAGATCGTAGATCCTTGATATATCATATGACTACTTTATATTCTATTTCTCTATCATAGAAATGATTCCTTCGGCCAAAAATATGTACATCCATATGTCTGTCATGTTTGATTCTCAGTTTTGAGCTGCACTGATCTGATAACTCAGTTTTGTGCAACTGATGTTTTCATATTTCTTACTGGCATGTTTCACATATACACTTTGTATCTGATATACAGCAGCTGTAAACCTTTTCATCTTTTATTTCGTTGTTTTAGCACTCCAGTAATTTTCAGATTTAGAAATCATCTCTGCCAAAGTTATGCCATATTGCTGTATCTGGCACAGGTGAAAACTACAGTTTATATCACTTCTGAAGATTTATTTCTTCCCCACACCCAAAGCTATACTATTAAGTAGGGAAGAAAATGGTAAGGATTAAGGCGAAGACATATACAGAAGACTGTAAATCTTAAATCACCTGCCTTCCTTTAATTCCCACCCTCTGTTGCCCTCTCATGGTGCCGACATTACTGTTACGCTCTGTGCAACACTGCCCTCCTCCAGGTTCTTGAGATGAGCCCCAGCATTGCAATGGGAATGTGAAAGTCCCTTACCAGGAGCAGCAAATACAAACGGATGGAGGACTTTAAGCCTCTTCCCAACAAAATCCTTGTACCTGTGGACTTTCCCCTGCCTATGTGAGGGTATAAGAAACCATAAGTACATGCCCATTAGCTTGGGTAAACAAGGCCATTTGTTTACCATCCTGATGTATGCCAGGAATTGTTGGGACCCCCACCCTGCTTCTTTCTGAGCCAACTTTGCCCAATCCAGCAGTTGATGAGTAACAAACTGATTTACGTTGTAGAAGCATGTAAACTTAAATATATGCGATTACCAGTGACTACCAGGCTCTTCTTGTTTGACAGCTTTCTTCATCAAGGTCCCACAAATTTTGAAGAAGGCTAGGCCCCATTATATTAAATATTGTGCAAATGTACTTAGATTTGCATTAATAATCTGAAGCTAATGGTATGCTGGGCCAGCAACTTAATTCTACAAGATAAAGACTTCACTATTCCAAAATACTGAAGTCATTCTCTGTATATAGAACTAATCTAATTCTCTTAGATCAGAATTTACACGATATTAAATATATTCTGACAGCACAGTGATAAAGAAGATTAAAAGAAAAGAGTGTGCAGAACAGTACAGGTTGCATCCATCTTCATATTACTTTGCGAGGGTTTTTTCTTTCCCCACTGAAGCCTTGAGTTTAAAGTACCTCCCACAAAATGCAAGTGGAAGGACAGGGGTTCAAATCTAATAGCTGACATTTGTTACTATTAAGAAGCCTCTGATGTCATCAGTTGTAACAAATGGGTTAGATCTGTTATGCATCATCAGTTAAGAATTTGGGCAGATTATATCAAAGAAACAGCCACTAAATTAGTAGCTGGAATAATATTAATTAACAGACATTACAACGTGGTTTTAAAATTTTTGGTACAGTGGATGTCTACACAGCATTATCTTGGCTCATTAATATCAATAAAATACCATGCCATGATCCCAAAAATGTACAGCAAGTTTAGCCAAGTGCCCTTACGAACAGCAGAGATGTCAGACACCAGTGTAAACAGCATTGCCAAATCCCTGGGTTTTATCTTTGACTGGTTTTTGACCATGGGCTGTTATTGCACAGGCCAAGGAGAGAGCGCTGTGATTTGTGCTTCTTCACAGCTACCCACAGCTTCCTGGACTGGAAAACTGCTGACTGGACGCCATCCAGCAGCTGCCCAGGGCTGTGTTAGGATGGCCAGAAACTGGACAAGGTAATCATTAATCTGCGCCCACACTGCTTGGGCAGCTATCAGACTCGCTCATGACCTGCCTAGGGCATTGAAGAAGCAGGATTTCTGACAAGAGAGGCTCAGTGTCGCTCCCTCACAGATTTGCATGTACCAGCAGGGCTTATGCCAAGCACTAAACCATCAGTAAAGGGCACAGTAAAGAAACCTAAATAGAAGTGAATATATACGAACACAAGAAAAAAGTTGGCAGGAGTCATTGTTTATGCCTGATAGGTTTCTTTCTTCGCCCCAGCTTCCTACATACCATACTTTCTTTTAATCCGTATCATGCTTTTGAATACTTTTACTGTGCGTACTGTCAGTGTTAGAAAGGTTCCTTTTATGTATTGCTGTCCCTGTTGTTCATGTTCTGGCCTACTACAGGGAACACTGAGTTTTTCTCCTAAAGTCTTTGGGCTAGAGAAGGCTACAGATGCCTCAAATGCAGTGCCCTCAGCCCTCCTAGGTAAGTACACTGTTGTGTGTCTCTGTAGCATCCCAGGTAAGAACAGATCAGGGGATTTAGGCCAAGCAAAAAAGGCACAGAGAGCTGAAACTCAAGGATTTCTGTTGAGGCTGAACCACTGCCACCTTGTCAACTTGTACTGAAGCTTATACTTTACCTTTAAACACGTACTACCATGCACTAGTATGCTGCATCTGAGCAACTGATTAAATGGATTCCAAAGAGAAAACCTGGAGATTCAGGCACTTAGGGCTTGAAGCAATCTTATGTATCCAACAGGAGTTGTAATTCCTTTTCTTGGGTGGAAGACCCAAGGGTGCATGTATTAATTATTTTTTTTAAAGCAGTTGTCATAATAATAGATCTCTGGAGACACTCACTGTCTCTAAATCTCTGTCTTTAGGAAACTTTTCAGCTGATCTTTTTAAACATTAATGATTACTTGCGATCCTTGATCACTACTTAAATAAAACAGCTCAACCTTTCTTTCCTCTCTCTCCAACTCCCCTGTCCTTGGATTTTCTTTTTTTTTAGTTCACCTTTGCTTCTAGTAATATATTCTTATATAAATAATTTATATTGTCCAGGTTCATGGAGTTTTGTCTTCCAGTTTGCCTTTCCCAGGAAATTACATCACATATTAAATATGGAATGAATTCAATTCATTCAACAATCTCAACAAGGCAGAATATGTAGAAGTGCAGTCAAGCTAAAGAAGTCTTCCTGATCTTCTCTCTCCAAGCAAAATTGTACTTTACAACCGAGTTGCAGTGTTTGATTCTTAACACATGGGTCGCTGCCTGCACACAGACCCTCACAGTTAGGACTAAGCTTTCCCTGGAAAAGTTGGGCTAATATAAAACCTATATGTATTTGACCATGAAATAAATTTGAGTTCAAACTCAAGTAAAATCTTTACACAATCCTCTAACAAATCTGGATAGATTTAAATCAAATTTGACTAGACTAATTTTTAACTGTAATTTCTGATTCCTGTTTGTAACTTTTACCCATGCAAAAAGGTAAACATGAAGAGATCTGGCACATTTTTTCCATTCTATCCATTCAGAAATTAGGTTTTACTTTCAAGATTTATACACTGAGCATTACTAGCAATAAGATACAGTTTCCTATTTATACTAAAAATTTCTCCTTACTGCACAAAATTTGCGTTTTTAAAATTTTATTTTAGCTTTCCTAGTGTAGTTCATTAAGAGACAATTTATCTTTAAAAGTATCATTTGAGCTGATGATACAGCTGATGATCCATACAGTAGTATTTAGACAATTATATGATGTAAACCGGTATCATATAAGTAAACCCTGTAGGGTAGATTATTCTATTGGAAGTACTCAGAAACCTGAGTTCAATGTGCATGAAAAGATGAACAACTTCATTTTTAAAAAATACCTTATTTCTTCAGAAGAAGTATTGCATTAAGTCACAAGTAAGACTTCTGAGGTAAGTCCCATGAAAAGTAATCTTTTTAAAAACAAACACAGCCCAAAACTTACACGCATCCATAAATCTATGTAAAAAAATGTACTTACACACACTATTCTGACAATTGCATAGGGTATTTTCAGACTCCTTTAACACATGAAGACCAGTAAATGGAAAATGTAATCATATAATTACGTATATTTAATCACTTTCTGCACCAGAATGACAGAACTTTACTGAACCATTATTACAGCTTTTAATTTTAAATTGCTTATTGAACGGACTAATTTTGACCTTTAGCCAAAGATACAATTATCCATAAAAGCAAAGGGATAAGATCTTCAGGTACAGCAATTTGTGATAGCTACTTACACAAGGTCAGCAGAGCTTTGAAAGTTTATCACTCCTGTCTACTCAAATTAATTCGAGACATCTGGTTGGATGCTCCAAGAGACATAGTGTAAATGAAGTAATAATTTTACAGTTAATAATTTTTATCATTTTTCTAAACACTGAGTTTACTCCTGAGTTATAAACACATTATCTGTTATTCTTACATGTTGTCTGTGCAGTAAACCAATGATAAGTTAACATTTTAATTTATTATATTTTGCAGAGATCAGTTCACTAGAAAGAACATACAGAAAACTGCAAAAAATCCTTACTTTAGCATTTTAAAATGTCCTGCCAGAACGGCCAATAAGCCATTTTATTTCTGGGGTTTTTTTTTGTTTGTTTTAGAAAAGCTCTTGGGACTTACTTTGTGGGGGTTCAATATCATTCAGTAAATGCAGTTAATAAAGGTAATAGTGCTACAGAACTATAGATATTATTAGCCATAACAAGTCAGTTATGTCGGTGATAGTGTACATTAGATGTGTACATTAATCCTTTGAGATTTACAGCTGAGTCTTAGTACAGAAGAGGACCGGTTCTTCATTAATCAGCAAATTTAAGAGCATATAACACACAAACATAAGCGTACTCTGTCTCTTGTCAGTGAAGGTGCATCCAATTTGCTTTACACTTGCTGCCCAGGGAATGACTTAACATTACATGTTCTCTTCATGCTTTAATTTTGCAGTGACTTTTAGTCTTTGTGATGATACCAGGTATCCCCAATGGCTACTCTTCTCAATTTACTCACACAATAGGCACAAAATAGCCACAGCACAACAGTTTTCACTAAAGGATCTAAACTCCATGCCCAGTCTCTAGTAGGATTAAAATCTGTTCCATTCCCTGCAATTTCCAAACTCTGCTGTTTAGGCTGAAACTCCCAATGGCAGTCCCAGTCTGTGCAAATCCAGATAATTTTCCTGCAGGGCTGCCCAGCTGATGATTACATATTCTTGCCTTTTATAGTTTACAAGAAACAATCGATTAGATAAACCCATAGATGCCGTCTTCTTTATAATTTTTCATATACTGAAGAACAGCCTATGTGCTTCTGTCCATTTATTCTTCAAGATTATGCTTCTTTAATCGTATCTATGCTTCTAATGAAGCATATTTCATTACAAAGGCTAAAATACATTTTCCATGTATGGAATAACACAATTAATTTCATTTTGTACATTTTCTACTTAACTGTTATTTTGTATATAGAAAAACTTGACAAAATGGCTACCTATAAATGCTTAGTTAGGAAGGTGATATCTGCTTATAAAATCGTATACTTGCCCATGATATCTCTATATTTAGCCCTATGAAGTCTTTCATCAATACTAACCTAAATTAATCAGTTTAAAAATGAATAGCTGTGTCTCACTGGAAACCATAATGAACTTCACATCTAAGCACCATCTCTGTATTTCAAAGAAAGGTCAAAAATCCATAGGTATTCTTAGCTATACTGAACTCTCATCTATATATAATGAGTCTCAAAACAGTATGACTTTACGTTCATTATGCTGTCATTACAATCTGTATATTCCTCCTCTAGCTCCCAAGACCTGTACATTCTCCTAATGCGGTCAGTATGCATTTATTAGTTAGAAAATAATTTCAATTCCTATTGTGTTTAACAAATAATACAACCTGTGGGGCTTAAAAACCCACTGTCTTTTGCCTCTCAGTTACATTTGTCTGTAGAATACAGGCAGTATGCACAGGGTCACTGTTTGTTCATAATAGGGAAAAACATTCCGAGATTTAGAAACCATTAATATGAAATTTGAGATGAGGATGCACCTTCATGCTCCTATTCATTCATCACCTTTGTAATCTAAATAATATGGAAGGGCAAATTCAAATTTATTTGTAGTTCTAAACATAACTTCTGTCATGGCTCAGAGACAAGCTGCACTTGTGATCTCCTTACCTTTCAAGTTTCCCTCTCCAGGAAAATTTACACTCTGTGATCCAGCTGAAATTCATAATTTGTGAGGCACCCTATCCTCGCCATACTGTTGTGCTAACAGAGACTTCTTACTGCAATCTCCTTTGAGTGCCTATCAGTCCTGTAATAGCATTTTTCACCTTCCCTCTATATGCCAGGATACACTGTATTGTCCAGCCTACGTACCTGAGCTAGACCTTCTGTGTCACCTAGCTCTCACAAGAGGCACGTCTTGTGGGTTGCTCCAGGACATTTGTTTTCCCTGTGTTTACATGAATCCCGCATTACCATGCAACCTCTGTACAATGAGGGTAGCTCTTTTCACACTACTATTTTTTGCTCTGCCAACTCAAATATCTGCAAGCTGGCTAGTCAGTCCTTAAGTAGATGTTCACTAAAATTAATGTTTATTTCCAGTTCTTGATATTTTCCTCCTACCTGCCCAGTCATTTTTTTAATATCACAAAGTCATAAAACATCTCCTACCTCCAACCACTGTTTTGTTTCCAGATTACTTTTCCTAATACCCTCTTTTTTAATTTAGCTCTGCATAGTCAAACAGAGTAATGTCAAGCAGATAAACCAATGTAAATATACTTCAGTTACATCTTATACTACATTGTATAGATGTATCAGCAGAAAAAAACGAATAAATCCTATATTTTGAGGACAGTAATATATTCACAATCGTAAGCAAAGAGATTAAAAGCTATTAAATAAATTATTCACTTCTGTGAAGTATTTGCTCAGCCCTACTAAATGTCTACAAGAAATATTTCTAATTTTGTACTTAGCAGTTTCACATAATGGATATTAGAAGGTGATGAAGAGACAAGAGGAAAATCTGGCAAGCAATTAAATATAGACTTTTTTTTTTGTTTTATTAAAACATAGACTAAATTGCAGGGAGCATACATTCATTAGTTCCTTGGTCCCTAGAGGAAATCACAGTCCTGAAATAGGTACCAAGGTTTTTCTGTGGTATCCACAGGGATTGCAAGATGCTCAGAAATGATTGCTACAGTAACCAGTCTGTAGGAAGCCACCCGCATTCACAGGATGGAAACAGAGGCCCAAGTCCATCCTGTCCTAGACATGTTGATACCTAATTCTGGGCTGAAGAAAGGTACCCATTTCCACTGAGGATTCAGAGTGCTGTGTTCCCCCTGAGCTAAGTCTAAGCCAGATATTGTATTCTCAAAAAAACAACTGTGAAGCTTTGTGTCAATTAATCCAATGATCAGAGCCATTAAGAAGGAGTTAGAAAAAACAGGTCCAAGTTTAGGATTTAGCTCCCTGCCTAAACTTGAGGAGGCTTGAAATGTGTACTTTATATCTGCCAGATTATCAGATTCTTACCAGTGTACTGTAGTGTTAGTATTCTGGAATGGACCTGTGGAAGCTGGTGGACTTTGCGTGAATGGCTAAATATCAACTGAAGCAAGAGTTAGAACTTCATTGTTTCCACGTGAATCCCCTAAGCTTCAGGGCATTTAGTATTCCCATCTGCCTTCTGAAAAATATTCAAGTATTTAAGGATTTTAGTAGTAGACAGTATGGCAGAGAAACATTTTAGATGTCAGCCTAGCAGGGACACTAGTGAATCCAACACCTCTCTGAGTTTAATGCTGAGGCTGTGATATATACCCACAACATGCGGACTTCAGCGCCATTCGGAACAAATTACTGTCATTTGCTCTCAAATAGCATCCTCTGCCATCGAAAAGCCACCTTGTATCAAACTGCCTTGGCGATGCATATTCAAGCAATGCACGACTGTGGATGACTTTGGTACTTAAACAAACCTGACACACAATTTACATGCACTGACCCTGTCATGAAATTGTAGCCTAAATTGGTAGCATTTTTGATGTCTCCTGTGAAGTGTCTCTAAACATGAAAATCCACTGAACTTTGATTATTTTAAAAGAACCTCAAAATTGAGGGTTAGAATTGGGACTGGCGCAATGGTTGAAGTAACAGTTAAAACTCAGGGTGGAAGAAATAAAGACTCTGAATAATTTCTCTTGAGAGGTAATAGCACAATAATAGCTAGTAAAAAGAAGCAGAGGAAGGCATATAGTTACAAAGACAGAGCTTAACAGGTAGATGTTTTGGGATTTAGTCTCGTTTTTCAGCTAGCACCACGGGGTATTTCCGTATGGGAGATACGTTGGAGTCTATTTTTTGGATGGAAGATGTTGAAAGTAGACTAGTAGCAGAGCTGCCAGTATTATTTCTGCAGGTGAATCTTGAGACTGCAGGCTTTCTACAGTGACATTTGCTCATTCTTTTTCATTCCACAGACAAAGCATCCCTGTGCTAAATGAAGTAAGGTATAATTACATAAAAAATTAAGATGTATCAGGACACTCTGACATACACATAATATAAAATATGGATGTTATCAGAAAACTACCACTTAACTAAAGAAAACCTTTATGGATTCTGAGCATGAGTTCTTATTTTACTGACATAGATTCTTTTGGCATTCTCACTACTTTTAAATCTTATGTTTATTACAAAACATGTAGTCACCAGGTTAATATAAGGGATTATAGTAATCAGTTATATTTAACTGGTAAGTTAGTTTTCTAAGTAGCAGTTTATTCTGAATTACTTTTAGAAAATTTAATTTAAATGAGTAATCTCTTTCTTTAATGTCAAAAAGGAATTCAGACTTATTCCATTTTTGCCTTTTATATTTTTTTGATAATTATTTTTGTGAAGAAAACCTCAGCCTCCTAAAATCCAGTATCAAAAGCCAGCATTTATTATTTAGACCTTCATGTACATTATCTAATACTTGAGTGTTAGCAAAATGTCAAAGAATCGATTTTATGTCCTATATCTCTCCCAAGATGAATGAGACGGGCAAATATTTCAGAACGGCTAGTAAGAACTTACTTGCAAATATTACTAACTCTTCTACCTGAGGTTATTCTTCCCTCTATGGCCTCATTGAACTTTTCTGTTCCAAAATGCTCCACCTTATTTCCTAATAATATTATTGTTACGCATTTATGGAGTGAAATCATGACACACTGAAGCCAGTAACACTTCTGTCAGATGAGCCAAGTTTAAATCAAGACATCAGGGCAACTACCATGATTTTTTCTTCATTGGTGATCTTGAAATCTGTGTATTCGAGTTCCCAAACCAATTTTCATTTTTCAAGCAACTAAATCCATACCACACTATGTAGCTTATCATCTAGCTTTCTTCCTGCAGAACAAGCAATTTTCCAGAGTTAGCAACAATCTAACTGGCATATATGATGCTGTACTACATCCAGCCAGCCAATGCTGTCTCAGTCAAGAAACAGGAAAAAAAATCTCCACAGCTACTATACTCCACCAGTTTTTCCAATTACTTCAAATTATTCTTTTTTGATTAGGCAAATTTACATCCTGATATGAATGTGGATTATTATCTCATGTTCACTGCTACATGCGTTGCTCTACTTTTTATATGATATTTGACAAAATAACCCTATGTCGATTATAGGGTTCCTCTTCCTCTACTGCTAGCCAATTCTAACTTGCCATTGTTACCCTCAACAGCTTTATGTTCTAGTGTAATGAAAATGAAAGAAAATGCTCTTCATCAGAGTCCTCATGAGTCTCTACATAGATAGGAACATTTCATTTTTAGAATGTTTTAGAAAAAATGAGTGACACAAAAGTAATTGTCAACAGTGTAAAGGCAGACCCAAAAACAATCCACAGGAAGGCCTCTGAAGAGAGAGTGTTTGGGTCATTGAGGGGGGATCTTATTAACACTTATAAATACTTAAAGGGAGGGTGCCAGGGGGATGGGAACAGTCTTTGTTCAGTGGTGCCCAGTGATAGGATAAGAGGGAACGGGCACAAACTTGAACATAGGAAGTTCTATCTTAACATGAGGAGGAACTTCTTTACTTTGAGGGTGGCAGAGCACTGGCACAGGCTGCCCAGAGAGGTTGTGGAGTCTCCCACTCTGGAGACATTCAAAACCCGCCTGGACGCCATCCTGTGCAACTTGCTGTAGGTGACCCTGCTCTGGCGGGGAGGTTGGACTAGATATCTCCAGAGGTCCCTTCCAACCTTGACCATTCTGTGATTCTGTGACAGGAAACATTAGACAAGACAGAGAGGGGATCCTGGATTCCAAGAATCAGGCTCACATGAAAACAACATAATTACAGGGCCCAATTTCCCAAAAGGCCAAACTCAGCTAGGTCTAGAAATTCTAAAGAGTAGATGAAAATATTACTAGGACAGTTTTGGAGTTTGAGAAGTATTACAAGCTCTAACGGTTGATGTAGCCGTTAGATGGCTCTGCAAACTTTCGACAGTAAGCAGAGAAAGCTAGAACTACCTTTCCTGCTGGTAGAGGCTGGTGAATGTCAGCTTGAGGCTTCTGTATTAAGCCACTTTGTCTAATGCTGTTTGTTTTCTGAAAATAATTTATTTTAGACTGGTGGATCTAAATATGAAGAAACTACACTTGCTTTACTTGTCTTCTGCTATTATATATAATGCAGTAGCATTTGCCACACACTAGAAGAAAATGTGAAACCTGAATCAATGCCTTTTGTTGTTACTGATTCTCTAGTGTTTTTGTCACTTACTATGAGACACAGGAGTATGAAAAATTAAATCTTCTTTTAGTGAAGTGATATTTGATGCTAAATGCTTTCATATTGTTGCAGTATCAGTCATAGTAATATTTTAATATTTGATTAAATGAATTAGGAAAATTAGGAATGTAATTGAAATGCTATTCTCAACCTCTAAAATAATTTAACAAATTAGACAAGCAATGGATTGGTTCCCATATTTTACAGGAAACATTGAAAAAACAACATTACTGTATCCCACTTGAATAGTAAGTCATCTGATTTCGACATGATTTAACCTTCCATAGTTACTGTGAGTACAGCACCACTTTCTTTTGGGGGGCATTGTAGGTTAATGTTTAGCCTCTTTAAACCAAGTTAAAAGAAGACTGTGTCCAGCTCTGGAGCCCTCAGCACAGGAAAGACATGGACCTGTTGCAGCAGGTCCAGAGGATGGCCAAAACATTGATCAGAGGGCTGGAACACGTCTGCTATGAGAGGACATCCTATGAGGTCCTCCTATGAGGACAGGCTGAGGGAGTTGGGGTTGTTCAGCCTGGAGAAGAGAAGGCTCTGGGCAGACCTTATCAAGGCCTTTCAGTACTTAAAGTGGGCACACACGAAGATGGGGACAAACTTTTTAGCAGGGCCTGCTGTGATAGGACAAGGGGTAATGGTTTTAAACTGAAAGAGGGAAGATTTAGACTAGATATAAGGAAGAAAATTTTTACAATGAGGGTGATGAGACAATGGAACAGGTTGCCCAGAGTGGTGGTAGATGCCCCATCCCTGGAAACATTCAAGGTCAGGTTGGACTGGGCTCTGAGCAACCTGATCTGGTTGAAGATGTCCCTGCTCATTGCAGGGGGAGGTTGGGCTAGATGATCTTTAAAGGTCCCTTCCAACCCAAATTATTCTATGATTCTGTGATTCTAAGATAGTGTTTCAATCAGTTCAAATGATAAAAAGCTGAAGTTCTCTACTGAGACCTCCTTTTTCAGCTTGAGAGGTCTTGTCTCTCCAGTCAAGCAAAGAACTCTACTTCCCTTTAAAATAAGGGAAGTATAAAATCACCCTAATGCCCTGACTTTTGTTTACTACTCCATCGAGCATTATGACTCTTTGGACTAAAAGCCTTTGAGACATGATGGAGTTTTTTTGTTGTTTCTAGTTGTCCAATTGGCCTCTAGTGTAGATTAAAACACAACTGAGTCCATATCCAACAACTAGAGGGAGCTCAAGTCTTTGGAAGACCTCTTCTTTCAGCCTGACTGACAGCTGTTTGAGAATTCAGTTTTGCTGATTATTAGGTGGAGTCATAAAATCTACGATAAACAGAATTGTTACACTTAGTGCCAAATAGAGGACATAGAAGTGTAAGTGATTTTTTCACCTCCCTGCTAATTCACCTGAAGAAATAATTCTGATAACCAGGGCTGGCAGTGTTACACTCAGTAGGCACTCCCAGAGCTACATACTATCTTGGAAATATATGTAGAAAAGTGATTTATCCACCACAGGGGTCCACTCTCTGTTATAAAATAAAATAACACATAATAGACTATTTCTTTTAAATTGACATTATTTGGTTAGTTTGCAGAAATCATGGTCTCTTTCAAGCTTGTAAAATGTATCACCTCTGTAGTATTAGAAATTGCTACTATAAGCAGACATGAATCATAAAGAACATAATATAAATAATGATCTCACTAAATAAATACTGAAGTATTATAACATAAAATAGTATGTAATTAGAAAATGAATTCTAGCAATATGTTTTCGACTTGCATTTGTGTTGTCTTCAGAATAAAGTTTACAAAGTACAAACTTCTCTCTAGCTCTATATTACCCTAAAACTGCCAGCATACATACATAGAAGTTGCTATCTGTTACTTGTTATTTAGACGTTGTCTTAAAAAATAGGCCCTGAAACAGGGCAATAGTCCCAGGCAAAAATTCAGCATTCTCAAAGGGCACCAGTCAATAAAAGTAAGAATATCTGGTTTTTTATGTATGCCTATATCCATACAAAATACATTACCTATACATAATGTATATTATATATGTATACACATATGAAATATACAATATATATGTATATTTCATATATGTGTATATATATATATGCAAGTCTTATGAGGAGCAGCTGAGGGAACTGGGGTTGTTTAGCCTGGAGAAAAGGAGGCTGAGGGGAGACCTTATAGCTCTCTACAACTACCTGTAAAGGAGGTTGTAGTGAGGTGGGGGTTGATCTCCTCTGCCAAGAAACAGGTGATAGGACAAGAGGAAACGGCCTCAAGTTGCACCAGGGGAGGTTTAGATTGGATATTAGGAAAAATTTCTTCACTGAAAGGGTTATCAAGCACTGGAACAGGCTGCCCAGGAAAGTGGTTGAATCACCATCCCTGGAGGTATTTAAAAGACGTGTAGATGTGGTGCTTAGGGACATGGTTTAGTGGTGGACTTGGCAGTGTCAGGTTAACAGTTGTACTCGATGACCTTCAGGATCTTTACCAAACTAAATGATTCTACGATTCTATACACACACATAAATAATATAGAAAAATATTTTTTAAAAAATATACTATTTAAAGATTCTCTTTACTAGAAAACTTTGCTGCTTCCTGGGGGAGGCAAAAACTTCTCTATCCTAGTCACAGGGAAGGTGGACCAGCATAGGAGGTGACCTATATGAACAGACAGGAATAGAAGGATAACCTATATAGCAGGTATCCACATTTCACTGAGAACTGCGAATGTCAGTCTTTACCAGCTTGTTACCTCCCCCTTTCTTCTTGAGTCTTCCTGTTGACCATGCTTTACTTGAGAGCACTCTATTGCTTCCCTTCACTCTCCCTCCCCCTTCTTTCCCCCCTTTGAACTTTTCTGTCTGCTTCTTCTCTTTGACTTCAGTTTTCCTTAAAGGATTCAGAACGGTAGCAGTGAACTTTTAACCACTGACATTCAAATAGAATCAGAATGATGTCAAAGGAGTTCACACCTCCCTACCAGTATGTGTTTATAGAAAATGACTTGACTTCTGGCTTCTCAAAATGTAAATGCTTGTTACAGAGGGAGAAATATGTCATAAAAAGGAGATACTAAAGAAAGGAAGAGGCTCTACCCTCCCCCCCTTACTTCTCATGCAGTTCACAGAAGGTGCCACATTTCATTTCACTCTAAAACCTGCTCAGGCTTTGGTTAAAAAGCTCAGGAATATGAAACCTTGTGTGTCCTGTCCTCTTTGGGTCATCCAGGGGTGATCTGGGATTTTCACAGATATTATCTGTAGAATAACTAAGGAATACCGAGCACTGTATATTAAATTAGTATTAGTGTCAAAATAAGAAAAAAGAAACACCAAAACGAAACCCCACCAGATTCTCCCCTTCCTCAGTTGTTCTATCAAGTCAAAAGAATGGTTGCCTGCTTGATAATATGTCATATGTCATTCATTATCAGTTGTATATAGACATTTCCAAACAAATTAAATAGGACCTTGAGAAGTAAACCATAAAAACTGTGTACATATGTAATTTTTCTATTTATCCAATTACACTAAGGGACAAAAGAGAAAAAAATCACATTTCTCTGGGTGTCTGGCTAGACTGGCCATTGAGGCGAACGACAGATGCTCTCCCCCACCTCTCTCTTCAAGGAGAGGAGGGAGAGAAAGAAAGAGACTTATGAGTTTAGAAGGAAACTAAACTACTTTAATGAAAATATTAATAATAAAATAAAAAGAAAATAATGAAATATATACAAAACCGTATCAAGCTCCCAGGGAAATAATCACGTCACCAACAGGCACTGGGAAAATCCCAGGCTGGACTCAGTGATGGACGGGAACTGGAGTCCGGATCTGGATTCAGGATGCCGGCCATTGAAGAAAGGAGAGCGACCCATTTATCCCTCAGCTTTTATACTGAGCATGAGGCAGATGGGATGGAATACCCTGTTTGTCAGTTTTGGGTCACCTGTTCCTGTCCGCTCCTCCCCGCAGGTGGGACCCCACTGCGCTTTTCCGCTTCTGACCCTCCAACGGGGCAAATAACAAAGTGAGGTGGCCTTGGGTGTTATAGCGATAAGTATAAGCAAGAGCCTCTCTGCACACCGTGCCTGGGCATCAACTGTAAACGTAAGTCTTATCACTCTGACAGTGAACAGTTTCTGCACAATATGCTGTTAATTTCAGTAGTTAGAAAAGACTTAGCTGCAAAGTAAAATTACTAAATAGAAAATTAGTTCTGTTTTACCTCAAACCAGGACACTTGGCAAAATGACAATGAAGTTGTCAACAAAAGGAAGTTCCTAAAGAGTCAAAGGACGTACATAATGTGGCTTTTTTTCTGACAGTTTAACAGGTAGTATTTCAGTAATCAACCAACTCTGAGGCATCCGAGCTCCTCAACACACCCTAAACTGTTGGTGTGTTGATTTAAGATAGCATTATTGTCACAATCATATTCAGGTACCATTAATAACATTTTCAGGCAACTGTGAAATTTTTAAAGAAATGCCAACAAAAAGATAAACAAAGTCTTTCCTTCTTGTCAGGTTGTGAGAATATTCCAATTCCACTTCATTCGCTCTCTCAGAGATTTTGATTCCCTTTTCCACAGCTTGACCTCACCTAGCTCTTTTCCTCACAAATTTTATCTTCTCACATAGACACTATAAAACATAGCCATATTGGTAACGTTACCCCAAGGATCAATTTATATTTACTTAATTTGTATGTAACAGAATATCTATGAATATTCAGTCAGACCATTTATTTCACTGAATAATGAATTACTTAGCCATTCACAAACACGACGTTGCATTAATCAACTCTTAATTTTTCAACCCTTACAAGTTTCTTAAATTAAAATATATTTAATTGATATCATTTAATTCAGGTAGTTACAACTTATAGACACAGAACTTCAGCTTTACTTTAATAATTATGGAATAGCATGGAGACCACTTCCGATCTTTTGATGGTATAAGTGTCACATACTCATCATTCAGCCAAAACTATTCAAATAAGGGATATTCCTTTTCTGTTGTTGATCTGAATAGATTTAAAGCATTTTCTGTTAAGACCATAAAGGATGAAAACAAAGAAAAAAAGACTAAAACAAAAAGGAGCCAAAGTGACAAATGTTATTGCCTACTGACATGAAGCCCACAAACTGGAGCTGATAACTAGTAAAGAAGAATAAGGAGAAATAGGATGAATAACAAATGCAGGAGACTGGTGAACAAAGATGTGAAAAACTTCCCAACCAGGCGCTCTAAGTAACTTTCTTGTGAATCACAACTTAAAAGTTCCAAATAGTTGCCAGTACTTTCTGCCTTTGTATAAGTAGCAGATGCTTGTGGAAATAACACTGTTCTAATTCAGCACAGAAAAAAATCATCAATTTGTTCAGTTAATACCCCTGGCATAACACAGACTAAGCTGATTACATATGCCAACTTAGTAGAAAACTGCAAGAGAAGTAACAATGTCTTTGACATACGCAGTTTTTGAGTGTGCTCTGTGTATGAATCATAGCACAGGTCTGAACAATACCAACAGCTGGTGCAAATGTATGGACGATGGCAGGTAGCACTAAGTTGTTCAGGTTTAAAAGTTAGAAGAAAGATTGATGATGCTGCTTTCATCTTCTTTCTACCCCCATTTTTCAGAGATTTCATGGAACTATGTTCATGCCTTTACAAAACCAATTCTCAGAAGTTCAAGAACTTCATTAATGATTTATTTTAGCATCTTAAAATGAGTGCAAATGTTGACAAGATACCGAATGTTAAAATTTCTCAAGCATTTCCTTATTTGTATTATTTCAATAGCTGTTTTACAGGTTCTATATTATATTCTGATCCTCCTATCTCTTGGAAGACAGCAAGTTTTCTTAAATAAGTTTATTCAGCATGTCAACTATTTTACAATTGATGAATTTCATCCACTCTTCATTAATTCATATAACTATTTTCTCCTTGTGTTTCTTTACCTGCCTGCAATCCATTTATAAGAGCTCTTATTCCCACTCTGCCAACTGGGAAAATCTTTAATGAGTTGAAAGCTGTAGTAAGAGGTTTCTTGTTTTGTATCAATGTCTGCTAGAATGTTCTTTGTTTGATGAGTACAAGGACAGACCCAAAGAACAGTGGTCTGAATCTCTGGCACTAAACTTTCAAGTATTACAACTGGATTTTATAAAATCCAGCACCACCTACTAGCCTTGAATGATGCTGCAGCTTTTGATCTGAGAAATACAGAGTTGATACATGGGATTTTAGATAATAAAGATCAGACATGTATTCTCCACAGAAGTCGGACGCTGTAACTCAGTGACCTTCAAGAGTTACCACTGGATTTCCTGATGCTACTGGTCTCTAGTCTAGAGTCTAGGCTCATATCAGTACTGTAGCACCACAAAATCAAATTGAAGGAAGAATTTATTTGAGAGGAACAACCTGCATATGGGAATTCAGCACTCTTTCTTAATAAGTCTAACGATTCATTCTAGCTGACCTTTGCCTTTTGTGGCTTAGTTTTTCACGTGCCTTCCCTCATCACCAAGTCTTCTGCCTCCTGAAATAACAAACACCTTAAATTAATCTAGAGTTTAAAAAGTTATATGAAACAGAAATTACGTAAGGAGAGCATTTCTCTTTGCTTTTTAAATTATTTCCCATAATTTTCTAGCAGCAGAAACCCCTTGATTTTCTAGTAGTCTCTACTTCTCCATGGAGGAATTTCACAGCTCAGAGTCGAACTCCAGCAGAGTCAAACCATTTCTGCTCTGATGGTTCGTTTTACACCTGAATTCTTATCAGTCATCCTAAGAGCCATTCTGCAATTATCTCATAAAGATTAAATTACTAATACTAATGAAATACTAATTAAAATCACTTCTGTTACGCTTGAAGACAGAGGAAAAACCCCTGTGGATGACAAAGAAAATGCCAGCTGGACAATGAAATCTTGTAAAACCTATTTTAAATATTATCCCACCAGAGGAAAATCAATCTAACACTGATTACATATTACAAATGAGGATTGGGTTTTTTAAAACATAATTTTTATGTTTAGCATGAACAGTGATTATAATCACAAAGCTACTATATACAGTTCATTTGCAGTGAAATCTTCATAGTGTAATGGGCAAATAAAGGCGGAGTTTTGATTTCTTTTATAGAAAAATAAGGTTGTCGAACATTTTTTGCAAGGTATGTGCAATAGTAAGAAAGAAATTATGGCTAGATACACCATACCAAATCTTCAGGACTCTAAATGAAAATTAGAACTGTGACAGGAAAGTAACATTTTGAAAAAATATCTTTTTCCTTCTCATTTTGGAGCATTGGCTATTCAAAGAAAGAAAATGGCCATTTTCAGAAATGAAACTAGAAAATATCTTGTGCCTAACAGGACCTACTGTTTGGACTAAAAAAAAATCAATAATACTAAGAAGCAGCATAAATCTCATTATTGATTTTTTTTTTATAATTTTATTAATAAGTCTATAAAATACGTAGTGAAACCTTTCTTTAAATCACATCCAGCATAGTTTAGTCACAGGACTCTCTTTCAGTTTTATCTGAAACATGGGACCAGTATTTCATTTATACTACAGTAGTTTTAAATAGAGGCAAACAGGGATGCTCAGAGATGCAACCTGAATGTTATTAAAATACATTATTACTACTGAATGATAACAGTTATGTTCTCTATAGATGTATAAGCCTGAAACTTTCAGGCCTGACCTAATTTAGTAGTATTTCATGAAATGAATCTTAAAAAAAAGAAACCATTTTTGTAAATTTGCTGCTCATGTTAGAAATCTCAAGAGTTCTCATTAACAGAAAATTACATTCATGCGATCAAGAAAGCTTTTGTCATCCTGCAGATGAAATAAGTCTGTGTGGAGTCATGAACTAATTTGAAACTATTTGAAAAAGCAGCTAAAACAAAAACGGGCTTTCTTCTGATGAGTTCTTACTAAAAAAAGGAATATCACTAAAGAAACTGATTATTCATGTGAATAGATAGTTTCTATGAAAAAACTGCAGCTATCAAAAAGTTCCGGACTTGGCACTGAATGTGGTCCATAGGTGCCTGAAGCAGAAGTAGCCCCCTTGCTGCATGGTATTCCTTTGACACGCTTGCAGTCTCATAGCAGCCACTTGAATGCTCCCAGATGCAGTGAAGCTCTCTTAATTTGTACGTGTCAGTGGAAATCTTAATTTTTCTTCCATTATTAAAAGCAGGTTGGCATATCATGAGGTGCTGTGGAGTCCATTTCCTGATCTGCTTAAAAGTTAACTATTAGTAATATATACGAATATATATATATGCACATATTTTTTGTTTATGTATATATCTTTGGAAATACATACTTTTTTTATATATACACATTGTTCATATATCTCTAAAAAATAGATAAGACAGACTTCTGCATAAAGGTAACTCATTCTCCATATATACGGCTGGCATATACAGCCATAACTGTATCTACCTGCTGATCAAGGTTGTTGAGAAAGTGGTTCAGACTGTAAACTGCTGGTGAAGTCTGTTCCACACCTGTTATTTCAAGTCAAAAGAAGGGCAGGGAGAGGGAGTGGAGATGCTTTTGTGGCTGGTTGGTTTTAAAGTAAATCCTTCAAACTCTAGCCCAAGCTATTACTTGTCAGCAAAAAGTAGTTTTAACTGGTACATCAAACCCCAAACTGCTATCTTCTCAAACAAGTCACGCTTTTATGCAATGAGGAAATAGCGATCAATTCACTTCCCATCACCTTATTTGCATAAAGAATAGATTCGTTATTGTCTCCCTTACGAACACTTGCTGCAAAAATATGTCCAGTACATCCTAAATCAGTGGTATTACTGCTACCTTCCCAGTGGGCTTTGCACAGATTTATTCTACCATAATCTGTTAAATGTTAAGCATTCCTTTAGCGTGTGTATTTTATTGATATTGTTAAATCTGTGTTTCTTACTGGAAGCTGTGTATTGGCATCAGCCATTTAATTCTTTTACTTTTTCAGATCATTCTGTGTGTGTCTATTCTTCTAAGATATTCAAGATGAATCTTATGATAACTTTTAAGGAAAAACATACATAGTCTTTATTGAAGAAGAACTGCAGAGTCAAACCTTGTGTTTGATTAACCTTAATGCTTCCAAAACTGGAAGCACTTTGGCGTGCCCATTGTGCTGAACATCCCTGTACATATATTTGTAAATATTTCATTATTGCTTACCATTGTTTTTAATGTCCTTCCTGCAGTTGATGCCAGTTGGTTTCAAGAACAACAGAATGCCCCAGGGTTGCAGGCAGTAATAGCGGTGGTTCAGGAGGTTCAGTGAGCTCTGCTCACTGGCTCTGTACTCAGCTAAGGGCTTTGCTCAGCAGGGGACATTGGGTTCTCACAGGTGCACACTCCTAAATACAAAATCAGTGTCCTATCTACTTCACACAAAATCCGCAGCTGCTATAACAGATGGTGACCTAGCAAAAAGGTTAGAAGAAAAATCCAAAATAATGATGTTGGTTGAAAAATACACTACTCCAGTCAGGAGAAGGTGGAACCGTCTTGGCAAGGGCAGTTCTGAGTTTCTGAGTAACTACTGATAATCAAGGCAAATGACTACTTAATGTTTCTAAGTACAGAAAAATTAAAATCTGTGCATTTAAGAAGTCTATTTTTAGAAAACATTGCTGCTAGTCTATCTTAATCTTGTGATGTAGCCAGTTTTTCCATCTAACAATGTCATCTAACACTGACAATGTCATTAAGAAAACAGTTTTTCCTCCCCTTTCTTTTCTCCTATACATGGTATCTGCTGATTCATTACAGGTAGATTAAGTCCCCATCACTGCAGTGACTGAAGGCAGCAGATGTGCCCAATGAGAATATGTGTGTAAACTAAGAATATGCTATCTCTGATGGAAAGCAAAGCAGTTCTGCAAAAAAAACCCAGCAGTTCTGCAACCTGCAAATCATATGAGCCCCACTATAGTCTGGATTTTCATTTGTAACCCTGTGTGGACTCCTTGGCAATATAGTTAAATTCATACTGCATCTTTTCACTCAGTGGTGATCCTAACTGCTGTCTTTCTTCTTTACCAAAATGCTTCTTTCCCTGAAATTTGAGGTCTGTTGTCATGTTTGCTACCATGCTTCTCGTGGCTCTCCTCCTACTTTTAGGTTTAGCTGAAGTTGAAGGGATCGAAAGGCAAGGTCAACTGAAGACAAATTCTCCTTTTCCTACCACAATTTTTAATGACATAGCAATTAAAAATATTCTAATGTACAAAAAGACAGGCAATATTATCTATGTGTGCCTTGTGATGCCAGCAAATTAGAAAGCTAACAAAAACAGAATTAGAGTTGACTTAACAAATTTTTGGTGCTATCTTTATGTTTAGTTTTTGTAGTGTTTTCTTTTTCACATGCCTCATTGAAAAGAGCTAGAGAAAAGTAGTATGCCTTACTGCCTAGGCCTGTTCTGCTTGTCACTTGAGACTAACGCATTGGCACAAAGGAGCTAAACCTTCTCTGAGATGAGATTCCAGCTGCTCAGACATGTGATGGTTGTCCAGTGGTTATTCTCAGGTGTGCTTTGTGGCAACAGGACTTTTTTCTTTTTGCAAGTTCTGAAGCTTACTTCAATGATGAATTAATAAGCTCCTCCATATTTCTGAGGAATTAAATACTTACTTTAGACAATATCCCTGAGGTCATTTGCTAAAAATTTCTGTAAATAAGAAAATTGCGCATGTATTGTGTGCAGCCTGGCTTTGTATTAAGTGTCTGGTTATGGATACCATGGGCAGAGAAAAAATATTGATATAAACCAAGCCGGCTCAGGTTCAGCAAGGGGATACCAGCTCTGGAGCGCCGCTAGAATGTGGCTCCTGGAGAAGCCAAACAGGAGACAACTTGTGTGATAATGTGCTGAAGTGAAGCCAGTTTGAGCATGCCTGCCATGACCTGCTGGCACTTCCGGTTCCAAAATGTCTTACTGGGTCAGGCAGACCCAGATCCGGCACCTGAACTGGCTCCATGTGTTTGTGTAGTGGGCACATTGAGCAGTTCTGGGAGAGCTGGTCACAGGTGGCACACCGAGCTTCAGAAGCAGTGGAATTAAATTATTCCTCAGACTGGGAAAGAGAGCTTCTTCCAGTCTGTTTTCATTGCAGAGTGTTGACTTGATTTTAATGCTTCAGAAATTCTTTTTTTCCCCTACTGGTAACACTGTAAATAATATTATATTGTACAGTGTTTAGCAAACTTGGATGTGCAAACCCCACCAGTTCCAAAATGAGATAGCGCACAATGAACATTAAGTTTAAGAACTTTCCCAAAAGTTTCCATAAAAGGCAATTTAATAATGTAGACACCTGTGATTTTCTTTGGGAAACAGGTTTACCTTTGCAAATGATACTGTACTACTTATGGTCTGTCTCTGTGCAATTGAGAAGCACTTTACACAAATGTTCTCTTCTATTCTTCTTTCTTTAGATTTACATGAGCTTTACAGGAACAATGTTTGTTTCAGAAGACTGATGTGAAACTTTGAAAAGCCTTCTGATTTGCTTGTACTACATTTAACTTCAGAGTGAATACTCATGTTTTTAGCCTTCAACATTTTCTTTTCCCTCACCTGCATTAGAAATACTTGCTATTTGTATTAGGTATCAAAAATATTTGGCTACATCACCTTCACACCTGTCTTTCTTAAAGACGAAGGCTCACAGTCTCTTTCTATATTTTGTTGTATTTATTTTGAGAGACAACGTGATTTATCTTTAAATAAAGATGTGGTTCTGTATGGGCACTATGGAAAAAATATGTTCCACATGTTTTAAAAAAAAGCATATTCCATATGCATAGGTTACATTCATATTCAGCTGTTTTTCTTTTCACTGTCATTCATTCTTCCTGTGTTAAAGATCTGATGATCTCATTCCTTATTCTTCCAACCTGTTTTTTAAAATAATCTTTTATAACTTTAGAATCAGTGACAGACATGTATTTCTTGTCTTGTGCACTTATTTGAATTTATTCAGGTTTTTATCTACTTATTCATGTCTTCCTCTTCAGAAAATGCCCTCCATTATCCAAAAAATGAAATTATATGAATTACACATTCTGTTTCTATAAATATGTAGGTATCACAAAGTAATTAACATGTAGCTATTCTAGCCTATAAAACTTTTTCATACTATAAAAAGTCCAGCTGCTACAGAAATCAATGGGGAAATTCACGTTAATGAGCTAGGATTTCACTGTTAACTTGTTGTAAAAGAGAAATGGCAGTTTAGCAGTTCACTGATGATGGGCTACTGTACAGTGCAGTGACCAAAGATCAATATGCCAAGATACTAGAAGAAAAAGTCATTGTAAATCTATGTGGTGCATTGCTGAGACAATGGTTTTTGCAGAACAAAACAAGTTTTCCCACACTTCTCTCAAAAGCGAATCCAGTGGTTATGGAGAATAAATTGCACTGGTTCAAAATGTCTGCAGGCTGTCCTCATCACCCTTGTCAAGTCCAGAATTACAGATTTCATTAGTCTCTAGGTCGGAGACATTATGTAAAGCTGAGGAGGAAAGGAAGCTACACAAGATGCCTCTTACAAATTACCTTAAAACATCTACAGAAATTGCTAATAGGCTGTTAAGCCACTGTCTCACCACAGATGCTTTGCCTTCTTCCTCAGCCATGGCTGAACATGTAGGGCTTGATGGGACCTGATGGTAAATGGCAATGGTCCTGAGCACCCCCCCTACTTGAAATATAATTGGACAGAATTAGAATGGAATTAAGAAAAATCTAGTTCTAAGTTTCTTCAAAACACTTTCTCCCACAATGATCAGAACTGTGTAGAAATATAGATAGTATCTCAATAAATTGTGAAAGCTAATTTATAGCCTTAAAATATAAAAATTAAAAATATGCTTTCATATTACTCTGCTTTTACATAATTGAGCACAGCCTGTTCTGGTAGAAAAGAACAGCTGTCTGAAGTTACTTCATGTTACATCTCCACTGGCACATATTTTTCTATCTAGTTACAGATAATTGTATGCAATTACAACATTTTAGTAATCTCTGTAAAACAGCTAATTTAGTTGTCTTTTTTTTTTTCTTCCCTGTTTTTTTTTCCCCCATTCTAATTCTCACCCTCCACTTTCTGAAGAATAAACTGAAATTCAGAATGGATAAGATAGGGACTTCACAACTGTTTTTAATAATCTTAAATGTGGAGCATCTACACATTCCACTTTCATTGCTTCAAATTTTGCCCAGACATTAAAACAGTTTGTATTGAGTCCAGCTCTCCTGTACCACATAAAGACATTTCAAACTTTTCTGCTAGAAAAAATGTAATCAAATGGAGTAGGTGCATTGGTCGAGCTAAATTGACTCCCAAGAGTCAAATATTTCTCAAAATTTTATTAAAAGCATGTCCCTGAAAGTCTTTTTCCCCCTACAGCTTTTATCTGCACCCAAAGCACAGTAAATTACAGCTTTCTAGATTCCCTCTAATTTAACTTTTCTCAGGACTTGCCCTTCTGGACTGCCAACAGAGCAAGTCCCTTTGCTCCTAAGCCAGTGCGTGTGCTGTACTGCACCAAAACAAGGCCTGTACCAAAACCGCCGAGTGACTGCACATTTTCTGCATATCATGCACTTCAGTCTATGCCCGAGTAATAAAATCCTTCTATACTGCCATTGTGGGTGGTCTTTTAACAAGTAAGCATAACAGGGTATAACAAAGAAGGTTTCACACAAAAGAAGATAGAATCATTTATTTGTAAATTTCTATAAAACCTTAATTAGACTAGCTAATTAATGCTTCTAGAGCATGTCAGTTCTGCCTTTCCCAAGCAGGAGAAATCAGAGATCCTCTAGGTCTTTTTGAAAATCTTGGCCGTTACTCAAATTACTTTAATTCCAATGACATTTTGGCTTGAAATCACACAGATGTTTTTTTTTTTCCCCAAATCCTGCAGTGAGTCCCGTACGGTAGGTACACAGAATAATATGAAAGCGTTTAAACAAACTAGCTTTTATTTTTCAGTGTTCAGCGCCCAGAAAGACAACCAAGGTTAAATGGAAATGCAAATATTGTACAGTTCTTAGTATCAAGCTGTTTCACTGTGGCACCGTAGCTGACCAGTTTTGAAATATTATATAGCATTCTTGCCTTTGCAAGAAATGCGGGGGAGTTTGTTGTCTTTGAGCATTTATTTTCTGTATAGGTTTGCTAAACTACAGAAAAACACATGTAGGTTAGTTTTCACTATAGCTAGTAAACCAAATAAAACTCGTGGACACAGGCTATGGAACATGCCAATACACACTTCTGGGATTTCTGTGATTGTGTGTGTTCATTTATATAGTGAGTAAAAAGGAAGTAGTAAACAAAGAAGCTTGTTTCCAGTAGGGGCTGTATGACCAATTTTATACAATTCTGGCATTTTAAAGGCAACTGCAATAAAGAAAAATGAATAAATGAAGGATTGTGAAAGGAGTCTACCTGTTTCATCTGTTGAGTGCCATTTCAAAATGCAGGTTTCCACTGTTGTTTCAGTAGGTTGAAGCCAACAGTAGACTTGCAAGTTTCAGTGCCAAAAAACTTTAGTAAAATGTCAGCCTCTGCTACAAACAATATGCAAGTAAAACATGCTTTCCATTTGTATATTAAATTACCCATCAAATACAAAGGAAAACCAAAACAACCTAGTCTTGTAACAGATGCCAAAGGCTTCTAGGTAGACTTCATGTAATTTTTACAAGCATGAAGCATGAATGGCTATCTGTGTATAACCAAGTGTTGATAAGAAAACTTTCTGAAATACATCCTTTACTAAAAAATAAAAATACTGTACAAATCAGCTGTGAAGAAATTCAGAAGAGGGTTCTGTGGATGAAAGCATAATGCTTTATTTTCAGACTACCATCTTCCATAAATTTAAGTGCTCAATATTGTACCAGCCAGGTGTCAGAAATGAATAGTGAACCTGCCAGGAGAGATGTTTTCCATTTCTTAACCACCATCCTGGTCCATGACAGAATTGATTGGCTTTTTCACATATACTACTACTACTGGCAGAGATAAAATATTATCTCTCTTTAAATAACTATCTTTACACCAAATTTGTTCTCTTCAAGTGAGTTCAGTATGATATTTTGATTTTTTAAAAGATAAATTAAATAGTCCTGAGTACTATTAAGCTCTTCTTTTTAAAGAATACTAGAATACACTTTTGACAAAGGGCTTGCTTTATAATTTAAGCGCACAACGTGCAGTAGATTTTTCTCTTGTCTTGGTGGTACCTGACCTTTACTTCACTGAATGGGTATCTTAATCTATTAGGTACTGTATGCTGTTTCCTATGATGAGAATCTGAGTTCTCAGTCTGACTTGATTGCCTTCCACTACGGTTTAAGGTGCTAGTAGACTCAACAAGACTTTTCTGCTGTCAAAACACTGATGTTAAAAGAACTCATCAGCGACTGGCCACTCTTTGATTGTCTGCTGTATCGTGGAACATTTCCTATGATCTGTGAATTATGAGATCCATTTGCATCACTAAAGCATAACAGAGTTACAGGAAAGTCTTGTTACCCAAACTGATTCTTTGCATCCCCTTAAAACTCTAAACATCAACTACTGCAATGGAAGGCAAAAGCTTTGCTTCAAATCAGATTCCAGTTATTTTTTCTTCTGTTGCATTTCTCCCCGCTGGCCAGCCCATGCTGATCCCACCATGAGACTCTCATACAAAGGTCAGCATTGCAAGGTGAGGGATCTGCCATTAGGCAGACGACGATTTAATTGAACAATCACCCAGGTCAAAGGGAATATTTTTTCATTATTTTAATAGACCTTAGGTAAGGTTCTTAATTGGGAGTAGGTTGCCTCAAGAGTTACATTTTTCACAGAAGTGAACTTGTCAAAATCTTTGGAAGACAAACTTCTCAAATCTCCTTTGCCATGTGTTCAGCTTTCCAATTAGTTCTTTTTGAATGTGTCTGTGTAATTTGGTCATATGTTGGCACTGAGAGGTTGCGATTTTCCTCTTGCTCTGCTTTATCACTATAATAATAATATACAAAAAGCATATCACTGATCTAAAGTCATGCATCTCTGTGTCTTTAGTAGCCTTGCAATGAGTAGGCAATTTTGCAGCTTTCATTGCAAAAAGCCACATTTTGATCAGGAAGCCTTTGGAAATGCTTCTGAACTTCAAGTTCTGAAAGTGCTTGTTCTTAACACTGCACATTGCATTTGAACCAAAGATAGGTCAGTGAATAATAGAGGAAAACACTGCTACGAGGATACCCAAGTTTGCTATGGTTGCGTTTCCTTCTTTCGTGACCTCAGTGTTCTCTTAAGGTGATAATTGTATGTGACCATGAAAAAACTGTTAACCTGCCTGTAGTAAAATTAAAATGACAAGTTACAAGAGCATTTTTCCATATGTCTTGACAGATATTTTAGAACAATAGCAGACGACTACCAATGACTTTTCTGGATAAAAAGTCTTCCATCACCCTTAAAACATTTTCTCATCTTCCATTATGATGCTTTCCAGAGTGAGCTGGCAAGATGAAGGTATAATTATGCAAACCTGAGAAACTGTACAGTTCTCTTTAAACAGCAGGTTATCTTCTTCATAACAAAAAGAATTCAAAATCTGATTCCAAAAGCGTATTACTCCTGGGGAAAGTTATATTTCCACAATTACTCTCAACAGCTCCATCTCAGGATTTTCAACACATAAAATAGTTTATGTTTGGAGAATACCTATGAAAAGACAGCTGCAATTCTACAAATGTTGCGTATTGTCAGATTATATAAATTTAACTCTGCAAGTTCTCCTGATGCATACAGAAATGCATGGGTTCTGTATGTCTTCAAAATCACAGGTGAGGTTTTAGTGATGCAGTCATTTGTATTAATACACTGCTGTGAGAACTTTACACTCTGTACACCTCAATTATTTCTATGGGTTTCATACAATCCTGATGCAAATAACAGCCCAGCCCTGGAATGAGAAGTGAAAGGCACAGAAGTGGGTGGCACAGAGCCAGCCCAGGTTTGGCAGCAATACAGCAGTGGTAGCACAAGGCAGCGGGGCCGGGCGATGACTCAGAGCCCCGCGCTGCACTCCCCGTCGCACTGCACAGGCACAGTGTCCTACCTCAGCCTCTGCTCAGCTTCTGAATTATTGAATTGCAGTTATTTAGTCTGCCCAATGAAATAATAAACTGTGTTTTTATGTTGTACTGCAAAGAAAGCCATCAAAAAGGTTCAGTGGCCATTTCAAATTTTTTCTCTGGCAAACGTGCTATAGACTTACTGTTACTAAAGAAACAAAACCTAAAAAGTACAGAATATGTTGTCAGTGCTTGCATAAATTCTAGTTAACAAAACTACTATCCAGAAGCATAGTCTACTATGAATAGCATTAAGATCATAAACAGTGATTAATAATAGTATGCAAGTATAAAACATTTGTATTGTGAAAGCCAACTGAATTGCTTATGTGTGTGTGAGATCCACTTGGCTTAGCTGAAATGTTGATTGTAAAATAAACGTTTAAAAGTTTGAGTTATTGCTTACATCAATACAACAGGAAAGTTAAAAAGATTAATGTCACGTTCCTCGGAGCTTTAAGGGTATATATTTAGGAAAAGGATAATGCTGACTCAGCTTGCAAATCTGACTTTTGTCCTTTTCAAAAATAACCCACTTTGTGGGCTAACTGCCCACTGCTTTGTTTCCTCCTTGGTCTCATTCCTGTCTTCTCATCGCAGTCACACAGCTCTCGCCTGCAGAGTAGCAGCAGTCTGCTTAGGAAACACATCCCAACAGCTCCAGTTTTCATTCTCAACCTCCTTGGTCAGTTTTTCTTAATTCTATTTTCTAGACACTTGTCTTCCATCAGTCTTTTAATGATCTCTTGCCACCCTCTCCTGTTTCATCTCTGTCCTCCCTTCAGAGTACGTGCACGTATACACACACATACATTGCATTTCCTGCCGTTGTCAACCTGCTGTGTACCCTCCTGCCCTCCACCCCTTTGGCTCCAGCCTCCTTTACCAGGATCCTCATTTAATCTCAAACTCATTTTTATTGCTTTTTGTTTATAACTATGAAGGAAAAATGCTCAGTTTCTCTACCAAGAATAAAACATTTATTGAAGTTTAAAAATAAAAGAATTTAATTTTCCTATTGTACTTTTATTTCCATGTGTTTTGATTTACATTACGCAAAATTCAGTTGATAATAAGACATAACTCATAATGAACTTTGAGGTTCCATTTTCAGCTATGTCAATTTATATTTAATAATTTTCCCATTCTTTCTAGTAATCTATTCCCTATTTTAAGAAATTGGAAGCCTGAATGTATGCTGTCTTTTCCCCCAAAATTCATCAAAGCCTCATGGAAGTCAACTCAATAACAATAAATAAGTTAAGTAGAAGGAGAGAGAACCAAACAAACAATGAAAACTGAAAGTGAATTTTAATTCACTATCACAGCAAGTATGACACAGAAGAGGGTTGAGTGCCAGGAGAGTGCACTGGAAAATCACTGAGCTTTCCTTTTGTTTCATTGTGTGCTATGTTCCATAGTTATTATAATATGATATGCAATTTTTTTTTTTTAAATGCCTCGATTTCTTCCTTAGTGTCTCCTATTTTCTATTCAGGCATTTTATTCAAATTCTGCTTGACAAAGGTACAGCAGGGATGCTTTGACAAAAACTCAAAATCCTAGATTAGTGCAGAAACTGATTATGTACTAAAAGTGTATGGTTAGATTAGTTTTCATAAAATGAATGGATATGAAGTTATTTTTAAAAGAACATATTAACTACATTCTTTTCTTACTCCTATCCCTAAAAACTCTGCTTTCATTGTTATCATTTGAGGTGTATGGTTAGAGCGCCTGGAACCAATCAGTCCATTGAAGCTCATTCTCTCATGTATATTATCATTAATAAGAAAACGATTCTTTTAGGAGATTAAAGGTAGAGTAAGAACTTGCACCATCTCCCTTCATTCTCTGCATGTTCAATGATGCTTTCAGGGAGAAAAAACGGTGACACTGAATTAAAATTCTGCCATGCTTCACTCTTCAGAGTAGAATTGGAATGAAAAGGTGTAAAAATGTTTCTTTCACATGAATATCAGGGGACATGTTTGGTAAGAGTGGAGTAAAAAAAGTGCCACTTTTATGTAATTAATACAGAGAGTTGGGTTGTTACATACCCAGAGAGTTTATGACATTTCACTACACATCTGGAGTGGATCACCTCAAGTCATTTTGGAGAGGGTTCAAACAGCACCATGCTTCTTCAGCTAGCCAGTTCAAGGCTGAAAATGAGCATCAAAACTTCAGATCTTTGTTAGACATTAATGCCAAGAAATCCATGAGCCTCTTCCATGCCTCCTCTGAGAGCGATTATCCTTGGGGTGTGCGTAACAGAAGCATTGTTCCTCCCTGCTCAGTGAACACAGCCTGACTTTCCCCTGGGGATCAGTGACCTCTGGTACATCCTTGCACGCGTAGATGCAGACCGCAGATGGGATGATTCAGGAATAGCACAAAGATAAAACCAAGAATAAATATTGGAGGGTGATATAGTTATAAAAGTCTTTTAGATTTTAATGTAGAACCTTCCTTGGCAAAACAGCTATAAATACAGTCAAAAATAAGGTATTTACTTACCAGAATACCTTATGGAACAAACTAAGGAACTGGCTGCTTTGTTTAGTTATTTAAATGTTTGTTTAGATTTAGAAGTTTAGCTTAGAATTAGTTTGTTTAGAAGCTCACGTTTCCTCCCTTTACCTTCTTTGCCCAGGATACACATGTGTATAGTTAGCATACAAGCTTCAAGAATGAAAAGGTCAGGTTTGTATTGGGAAAAATGGTAAAGGCAGGTGTGGATGACAAGGCCTATTGCCTAGGGGTGAAGTAGCAACAGTTTTTGTAGCTGATGATGACCTGGATAGGAAACATCCTCTGTCTGACCTTATCTGCTAACTACAAGTCATTCCTACTGCAAACAAGGATTTGCCATGTCAGACTGTCAATGCTATCTCTCTCATTGTTGTTACAAATTCCCTTTTTTTTTCCACTGTTCGTGATGGCTTTGGACGGGGCTCTCACACCTCACTGTAAGAATGTAGCTGAATGCTGGGCTGTGGCTTTCCAGCCCTAAACCCCAGCGGGCCTGGGGTGGGGGCCAATGAGGAAGATGATGTAATAGGTGTTGGCTGTCCCTGTTCCACCCATAAATAATGTTAGGAAGGTTGCTGTGGCAATGTTTTCAGTCACACATGGTTTCAAGCTCAAGTAAGTTGAGCCTTCTATCCACATTGGTTTTTAGACAATGTAAAAACTATGAGCCTCATCACAGACCGTCTCCTTCTGAGCTGAGCGAGAGGGAATAAAAAAGATCTTGTTAGAAGATGCTGTAGATTTTCTAATGGTCCTGATTTTTCTGCTTATTGTTATCATACAAGTAATTCCATTTACATGGGAATTGCAATGGAATAAAGCAAATGTAGTATCAGGGGAGAGCATGTGCAATACAGCTTTCCTCATTTCTGTGCACCAGTGTTACCATTTAGTGAAGAATGAAGTGTGATTATTTTTTAAAAATATATTACAGTATTTTATCAACGAGGTGACAAAGCAAAACAAGTTAGTTTCGCTTTTTTCCATAGGCTTTCAAAACAGAAAGATGTACGTGTTTTCCTGGTAGCTTTTCCTTTTTCCAATGTAGGCAAATCATTTTTCAGAAAGCTCAAGAACTAGGGAATCTTTATCCTCAGAAGCTAGCTAGAACCAGACACAACCTCAACTTGGTGCCCCAAATTTACCCAAAGGCACCACTGTGTTACATGGTGGTGTTTCCAGAGGTGCTGGAACACTGTTCCCCACAGCAAGTTCATTTGCTGTAACAGTTAGCTACTGTGAATAAAAGTCAAAGACTTTCATTGAAAAAAAAGGGCTTCAAAATGAAAAGAACTACTTACAGAAAAGATACATTCTGAACACAGACTGGTAATTTGCAGGTGTGTATAGGGACAGGACTGGCTTCTGCTATGTGAGGCAGGGACAGTCATTCAGCCACAGGCTGCAGGGACGCTGGCCGCGTGTTGCAGGTGAGCAAGCCAAAACCCGGTAAGCTTCAGCCTCGGTGGAAAAAAGGGCCAGTGATGGACTCTCTCAGCACACTGAAACTGGTTTTCCAAGTGGGACCACAAAAAATACTGTACTTTATTCCTAGTGCCTGTAAAAACTTACTCAGTAGAGAAAAACAAATCCTACTGGCAGACAAGCAAAAACAACTGGGAAAAAAATATCTCTTGACTTTCAGGTTCTTCCTTACATTTCTGTATTTCCCTTAGCGAAAACTATTTTTCATCTACAGCATAAAGAGAAAGCTGACACAAAGTAAACCCCCAAATAGCCTGTTCCACGCATCGGGCAGAATTTTTAGCAGTTGTAGACTTGTTAGTGCTACTTAGAAAGGTAAGCTTCAATATATTTCTAGTTATTGAATAAGAAGTTACCAAATAGATCAGAATATAATGTCCTTCTTGATGTTCAGCTGTAAGCTACGAAAACCTAACTGTCAGAAATACATGAATGTTATTCCAAATTTTTTAATTTAGTGAATGGACTCAATTCTAACACATACATCTGAGATTACTTCTGGGTCTTATCTGATGATGAGTTCTTTGAATTTCATCTTCTCTTTGAGGTATTTTTATATCTCATTTTTGATCCAGTAAATTTATCCATGTGATTTATCTTCAAGATAGGGGAATGATAATTGTTTCCCATTGAAAATGTGCCCCATAACCCTTTAAAGTATTAGTAGTACTAGTATTATTCCCATCCAGAAACCTATGAGCACTCAAGCAGCCCAGTTTAAAAAAACAAAACAAAAAACCCAAATAAAAGACCCCAAAATCAAGCATGTTTTTATTTGCATAATCATGAGCAAAATACACTCTTTCCTTCCTATATCACGTAACATTTTTTTTGAGCAAAAACATGTATTAGTGAACACGAGCTCCCAAACATATCAATTTGTTAGAATTCCGTAAGGATATTTTTCTATTTTTTGTAATACTTTGATTACATTCGAGATTAATCTTAAAAGTGCGGTGGTTCATCTCTCAGAGGAGGGTTGACGCAATAGGGTCTGAATAGATATTTCCTCAGAGATCTGCACAGGCTTCTCTGAAGAGGAGGATGGCATTAGAAAGTAATAGAATTCACTCTGTACACAGAATACTGAGCAAATGGACAATTAATCATAGAGCGTCAATCAATGAAGGTCCCAGAATCTTTGTAAGGATGTTTATACAATAAAGTTATCAGACTCCATTGATTCCACGAAGGGCTGCACGCTTCAGTTTGCACCACCAGCAAGCTGTAGGAACCTCTTTGAGGTAGAGAGCTCTACAGGCCACTGGAAAAGATCAGAAAGAAGGGGAATGCTTCCAATGATTAATATCCGAAAAGTTAACAGAAAGCAGCCTGACTACTTCAGTAATTTTAAGAGCAAAACTGCAACACTGTAGACTACAGATGTCACTGGCCAGAAATAGCGGGTGACACAAAGAATTCCAGGAGGTTTAATTTTATACAACCACAACACCAGGAAAGTTTATATAATCTGTTAAAGCATTTTCAGCTTTGATACACTGATTCTTCTTAGATTTCTTAGATGGAAAAGCAAGTGCTTTTCATTAGAAGGCTTAGCTAGAATGTAACCATTTAAACCGGAGCCCAAAGACATAAAAGTCTTCAAAAGTTTAGGTTGTTCAGAGACCAATTAAATTTTTCTCTGCAGTAAAACAGAAGAATTGGGTTTCAGTTTGTTCCAGATAAGTATTTGGATAACTAAACTGAGCCTATTAAGAAAATATTTCAGAACAAGAGAAGGTGCTGGAAGGAGGTGGAAAAGGTGTTTGTACTGTCTGGCAGCTGATGTGGATTCTTTGCACACAGACCCCTTTGTCTCCATGACTGGACTGCTCATACTCCCCCTGTCATCTCCTGAAAGAGATTGCATCAAAATATTTAAAGGGAAAGATATAAATACTAATGAAGATTAACTTGGATTTTATTAGGTCTCTATAGTTTGGTATTCCAAACTAAACCACAGCTGGGTACTAACTGACAAAGACATTATTAGGTGTATTACAATACACCTTAGTGCAGTAGAAAAATACTATACAACAGAGTAACTGGTCTTGTGATGTTTTACGTGGGAACAGGAGCTTCAGAAAGTGAAAATAAGGTTTTGCTATAACTATGCAAAACTCATAACATGGTTCTAGTTTTTAAGGACTCATATAATGATTTTTTGCATCCTTACTATTTTTAGATGAGTTCATTTGTTAATCCAAATGAAAAAACAGTTTAATGTCTATGAAAATTAAAAACAGATTTGTAGTTTCTAGTCCCATTGTTTCCATAGCTTTTAATTTTAATTTGGTTTTAGTTTTTATCTGTGTTTTTAAGAAAGGTGAGGAAAAATGCTGTATTTAAAAACTTAATCTTCATAAGAAATGCTTTAGCTGGAGGAGAACCTTTATTGATTTTTAGGGCTGGGCTTTGGGAATTGAATTTTTCTGGAGCATAGCATTTTATTTACTGGTGGTTGATAAACTGCAGTGTCACCTGCCAGCTGGCTTCACGTAAAGAACACTGATTGATAGACTAGGACACACATATGAAGAACAAAATTACAAAAACGGTAGAAACTCCCCCCCCCCCCCCCACCCCCCCCCCCCCCCACACCCCCTCNGAATTAGTCAAGCTAGCTATTCCTTTGCCTTGAACAGGATCATTGTTATTATTTGCTGCCTGTATTATTCTACCTCCTACAGGTACCCATCATCATTACAGTTTCTGTCTACTAAGCTCTTAACATTCTGTACGAAAAAATGTTTTGGACATACTATACAATCTCCGAATGCTTATCATCATACAGCATAATTTAGACATTTATCCATGTGTCAACTACAATTTCATCTCCTCTGTATGAAGATGTCTGTGCTAAACAAAGTACTCTGGTGTTCAGAAATAAAGAAAAAGAAAATACATTAAAATAATTCACATATTAAATGCAGAGGTAGAAAGCAATAGCTTTTCCAAGGTTTTTATTGGAGGTTTCCAAAATAATCTAATGACTGATTCCTTTGGCTTTCCATACAGGACAATTAGTTTTAGGTACGGTTACTAGTAAGTAAATAGCAGGTGTGTCACTGTTTCTTCATTTCTTCCTTTCTCTGCCTTACTGCTTGTCTGAATCCTGCCTTAAGCTTTTTCTTGCTGGCTATGGTCTGCAGGCAACTGCTTGTCACACCTATTAACCCTGTTTTTTGACTTGTGGTTAGAAACAGCTTGGTCTGTCACGAAGAGAGATGCCCTTCTCAAAGGGTCCAAGGCCCAACTGCCCCCCCAAAGTTTTGCACTTCAGTTGACAAAGGACTGACAGCAAGGGCTGTCTCATACCGGTATTTCATAACCATCTTTTCTGTCACCAGATGTGTAACAAGGACTGCAAATGGCAGAACAGTAATCCTAATTTTAATTGGTATTAACAGTGATTTAGAATTTAAATTAGAAGTAACTATCTGGAGGACCACTGATTTTGGTGAAAAACAATGTGAAATTAAACAGCTGTGATCACAGAGGAGTATCTTTATTAGATATACTTTTTTTTTAGTTCCAGGAGGCTCTGAATACAAACAGATTCATGAAGACTATAGAATATATATTTAGTACAGTCCTTTTGTTGTGTTTTGAATGGCTAGAACATACCAGATTAGGCCACAGAAACTCCTTGTAATGTTTCGGACAAATCGCCTTCTAAGAAGGCTACTCTGTGCCTGTCAGGTGTAGCCAAAAAAATTTTAGGGCATTAAATTCACGCATGTAGGTGGTCTGCAGGCTGTCCACCAGCCAGACACATGGACACAAAGCATACAGTATGGACAAACACATATGACAAGTTTGTGGCTTTAGAGGCCTCTCTTTTGACTACAAGCTGTCACCATTTTAATCAATGTACTGTGCCAATCTTCCATCCTAGCAAAGGGAAGCAGGAATTCTCTGTCATTGACCTTTCTGGTTCTCTAATGTACACACAGAAGGGATCCCCTGTACAGCGCTATTGAAAGATCCTTGTACTGCATCACATTCTGTTTGGAAAACAGGCAAACAAAAACTCCTTTCCTATTCATCAAGGTCTTGGAATGATTAATTTTGGTGTTCCATCCATATGATACCAAACACAGCAGGAGGAGAGTAGGAAAGTGCAAATGACTGTGCTGCTTTGTGAATGCTATCAATCTGACTGGTCCCATACTTCAGAAGAGCAGACAAAGAGCTCTGTCTTAGTTTTTTACCTGCTTCATTTATCAAGGAAATACTGATCACAATTTTCCTTAAAATTAGTTGGCAGCTAAAAAAAAAAAACAAACAAAAAACCACAACTAAACCACATCTGCACTAAACAAGCATAACCCACATGGAGGACGTGACGCCTGTTCAACAGCTCCAGAATCTGCAAGAATAACAAATGATGCAGTTGTTGAGTGGGCCTTCTTACTTTCCTTTTAGAAGCAACTGTTAAATTAAGACCACGGTAATTGTTACTGATTTAGGTACCTTCATCAGTTAAAAAAACCCACAGAGTTCTCAGCTTAATTCCAAGAGGAATGTAGAACATCTACCAAGGGGTCTATCATAACAAAACTGGCTTGCAGTGCAACTCCTGTAGCTTTATTTACATTTCAAGAGTTGCATTAAGGAGAAATTGGCAACATCACAATTCATGCCTGACTGACTGTCCTTATAGCTGGTAACTGGAGTCAGCCATGGTTCAAAACTTGATGCCACAATGCAGCAAGACGAAGGAAGCTGCTCGTTGGTCAGTCTCTGCTCAGACTTACTATAATTGTCATTGAAAGATTTTCTTAAATAATTCTGTGACTCTAAAAAGAGTAGCTAATATGTGATGTTGGTAGGGAGGAACAGGTGGTAACTCCCCGGGTAGAGTGATACTAGTCAGTGTTAACACAATTCAGCTTAAATTCTTCTTCATCGACTGGAATGCAGCTACCTGCTTTGCTGTACCTCACCTCCATCCTCTCACAGCTGGAGACAATCTGTAGCTCCTACAGTCACACTCACCAGCTGAGTCTAGTCAGGAGAGACTGATGACAAAGACCTTTTGTCAGTCAGGTGCAAAGTTACTGTGGTGTGTAACAAGTTCACAGGTGATTCCCTGAGAACCCTTGATGGAAAGCAGTTTTCAGTGTACATCTCAAGATCCAGTATGTTAACCATTGAACTGCTAGTATTTAGAAGTTAGAACAATACCATGTTAAATACCTCACATTTTAGACGTACTATGATAGAAGCACGTTTTTGTTCAATTATGCCAAAAAATTAAATCTGTTATATTGTTGATTTTGGCTAAGCTGAATGATACAGAAAAATATCTCCACTCATGTAATATGAAGTTATCCACAAACATGACAAAGATGTCTAGCAACAGTAGCACTTGGTCTTTCTTGCACAATCCAACCATTTGCTAGGGTTATCTAACTTTTTCTTTTCTGTCAGAAAATAGAGCTGTGAGAAGGACCAAGGGATTTTAATGAGTCAAAACTAATATTTGAAATTTAATACTTGCTTGCTGGGCAGCGATAGTGGAATCTACTAGGAGCAGGGTTGTTGGACCTCAGTTGTGATTCACTGGAGTTTCTATTTTGTCTCACTCCTATAGATCCTTTTCTTTGTCCTACAACTTGCATAACCAATTTATAGCCATCCCAAAGTTAGGTGGAAATGCTGGGGAAGACACTGCAGTGAAAATTAAGGGTGCAATGGCAGAGTAAGATGATTCACTACCATTCAGAATCTCTGGATCACTTCTGCACAACAATGCCAAACTGTTTAACGTATATCTAAACACATCTACTACATAAATTACAATGTAGAGGTACACTGCCTTAGGCTACATCCTCGAGTAGCTACAGTGCTGTCTGCTTGAAACAGCTTCTAGCCCTCGCCCATGGCTGCAGCACAGAACAGCAAAGAACCCTCCCTTCCTGAGCCACGTTCAGCCTTTTGCAAACATGCAGGTGTCATCTGGGTTTAGTGCACCCCAAACTATTCCAAGCAGGAGAGAGGAACAAATGCATGATTGTGAAGGAGAAAGCTTGTTTGAAGATTAAACTGTAATTACTTTGTAGCTCTTCCACTGAACATTGATTGTACTACTTTCACTAATTTGGGGTCTGTCCACATAAACATTACTCATAAATGGACAATACAAGTCTTCAAATTAGTCTTCCACGTTTCAAATTTTGTTTTTATATAGTATTTATCTTTCAAAGAGACTAAAGCTAGCTATCCACTATGGCTACAAAAATCCCTTCAAGGACTAATATTTCATTTCTCTTTATAGTTCTCTTGTCTTTAAATGGTTAGATTTTTGGTACTACAGGTTCCTTCCCTAGATACTCTAGGATTTGTATAGCTTCATATGGCTAAAGACTTGAAATACAGAAGTCGGTTATCTTGCAATATGACCGGAAGATAAAAATAGGCATTTTATGATCATATTTCAGGGAAAGGCAATTCAACAGAGGTTATAAGAGACTTAGTGCAAATTTTTCATTCACGCTAATTGAGCCTTTATTTCTGTTTCTTTAAATCCCAGAAATCCATTTCTTACTCTTTTATTTTCCTTAGAAGTCACTCTGAAAAAAAAACAAACCAAAACAAAACAAAACCCAATCCAAAACTATTTCATTCTGAAAAACTTTTTCTTAATAACTGGCATTATCAGAATTCTTCATATCCTGCTTCAGTTGCAATACTTAAGTTTTCACACTTTACATACTCAAATCATACAGAAATTATGAGGACTTTATCATCTAGTAAAAACATTTTAAATGTACTGGGATAAGAAAGATGTATTTTAGTTAAATACTGACAAAGTAAATAATTGTGTATGTCTGCTTAGCCCAGGAGAAAAGAGATTACATCCTAATTATGAGCATATTACAAAAATAAAATGAGCACTTGAAGATCTATTTTGTTTTCATCAACTTGATGCCCATGATGAACGATGAAAGTACTGTCAGCTTGAATGCCAGTGCTTCTAAAAAGTTACATAACCTTATCCCACCAGCACACTCGGACAAAACCAAACTTGTGCATTTTTAAAATATTTGTAGTATTTTGAATACTGTCCACCAGCACACTCATATAAACTCAGGTGATTTTGTTTGCAGTTTAGCTGCTGTCTGCGCTAAGAATATACTTTGATTGCAAACTTTGTAGGTTCATCAGGAAGAGTGTAGCATTAAGACTATAGAATATATGGCATTAAAGACAAGGAGTCAGAACTGAACCTTGAAATTATGGCTTTGAATTACTCTGCTAGTCACAAAATTGCTTGCTCTGGACATTTAAGAATTGTATGTATGTGGTGTAAGACAAGCAAATCAACTGAGCGACAGCCCTTGCTCAGACGCAGGAGTTATACCAGTGGCATAATCATACTATGGCACTTCTAGACTGCTATTCCCTCCAGGACTATTACTGTCAATCCAAGTTTTATCAGCCCAACATTGTTCAATTTACCCTTGCAACCAAACAAGCTAAATATTTGTATTTGTAGATATTTATAAGGATTAAAGGAGCAGAAGAATTCCAGTATTTTCCCTATGCCACACATTAAATTCCTGAACATTTCCCTGAGAGGGCTCAGGATTTCCATGAGTGCCTACACTCTGGGTGACTGCTGCTCTGGAAATAGAGATTTCACAGATGTTCACTTCGCCTCCTGTAAATATCCGAGTTTTAACAGCTCAGTGCCAAAGCCTACTTGATTTTGTTTCCAACAAAATCAACAAGAAGCACAGTGAATGATAAAATTAGAACGCACTACTATTACTATGTGCTTTTCCTCTGTAGTGCCTGAAAATCCAAATCGTGTGCAAAGTGTAATTCCTTTAAAAAAAAAAAGACTTCCCTCCCTCTGCCCCAGACTCACACAAGCAAGCTTGATAAACATGAGCCTTTTCACTCTCCACACAATATAAATACACTTTACTAGCACATGCAAATATCAATTTAATAAGTAGCTACTGTATAGACCAGGTTACTGCTAATGTGCTTATTTGTTACATCCTTTTTCCACGAGTAATGTTTTAGAATATTTCTTCTCAATCAACTTGAAGTGGTATTTAAAAATGAAAAAATACTGGGAGTGCAAAGACAATTTGCAGACAGTCTGCAAGGCATTGCTAATCATGTTGACTTCACAACTTTTGTATCTGTGATGAAACCCTGAATTCTCGGTTGACCTAAGAGATCTTCCAAGGTAGAGAGAAATAAGTGGATTGTCAACAAGCCTATCATATACGAAGCTAAGGACTGTAAAAATACAGCTTTCTAGAAGATATTTCCCTTCCTTTAAACATGTTTTTTCTTGACAGCAAAAATTTCAAATTCAGAGATACCCTATAATTCATGTATCTAATGTGGACTGAATCACTAATGGCAAACTTCAAGTGCGTTGGAGAAGGGGCTGTCGGTTTTTTTTACATTTACACTGCCTCACACAAAGTCATCCAAGTTACATGCATGTAAGGAAGAATAATATAACAATAACATGATATGTAATACTATTATATATAATACTACTACTAATAATAGAGTGGCTCTAAAATGAAACGTGACTGTCTGAAAGATGTTCCATTTTGCAATGTTATATGGCTATCTCAGAAATTAAACTATGTTGTTGTAACAGACTCCTGTGAATATAACTACCAGGACTAACTCCAGCAGAGTATCAATTGACTGCAATCTGCTATAAATGCCCCTCGTGAAGAGATATTTACCTAAAAATCACATTTTCCTTCACAGGCATAAAAGAGAAATAGTATTTCATTATAAAAGACTGAGTATGATCTCTGGGAACATCTGACAACTCACCTGGCATTTGCAGATTGAAAGGTTTTTTTTTAAAAAAACCCTTTATATAACAAAATTTTGTCTAGTTTCACAAGAAGATGCTAAGGAATTGGAGCTGGACTTCAGCAAAAAAATCACCAGATTTTGATTTAAATAACTGAAAGATCCAGATGGGATAGGTTTCACCCATTCTAAATATCGGTGCCATTTAAACATTCATAATCCCGTTTTAGAATTATTTTCCAAGTTTTGCCCGTTCTTCCCATAAGAGGTTGGATATTTGGCTACAGTAGTCTCCATCAAATCTTCTGCTTCGGGTTCATAAAAACAAATTGTAACACTTTCCACAGAGGTAAGGTAGTTGGAGAGCACACTATAAATCTAATACAAAAAGGTTGCAGCAGAGACACAGAACTTCTCTTCCGGTCTGCTATTTTAAATAAAATATGCACTATCCAGGTCAGGAAAGAAGATTTCAAAAACTCCGAACTACAAAATCAACTACAATTAATGGTTTTCTTACTGCTCCAGCTGCTCTAACACTTCAGAAAGAATGCATAATAAGAATCTCTTAGTCCTTGTTAGCTTTTATATAGACTTCTCAAAGATTTTAAGAAACAGTTTATATGAGTATTAGGATCATTACTGGTAATAAAACAACAATCTTGTTATAAGTACCAACCATTTCAACTGGAAGAAATTATCTTAGGAAGATCTGCAACAGTGGATATTTTAAAAAACACACAGAGATTTTCACGGTACTATGGAAAGCAAAAGTATTTGGCTCTGCCTTGGGGTTTCCCATGCTCATTGTCCAGGTCTAAACAGTTAAATTGACTGGGAGGAAAGGAAGAATAGAAATAATGTACTTCATATTTTAAGAGACAGACCAAAAAAGAGTTTCCAGATGTTAGACTGTTTCTTTATAACAGAGTCTTCTTTGTATTAATACTGGAAATGTTACTATGCTATTTCAGAAGTAAAGTAGAATGAAGGTGGGATAGTAGAGAACTATCTACAACAGCAACTACAATGTCTAGTCGTTTTTTCTTTTGGATGACTAGTTTTACATGCTTCATTCATAAAAGTTATGTGAAAAACATGTAAATGTATGCAGCAATTAAGACTTATGATAATATAAGCCACATCTAAATCAATTAAGGAAAATTATAATAAGAGAAAAATAAAGTTACAGAAGAAAGCTTCTGCATTTTATTTAACAAGGAGCGTTTCTGAAATTAAGTAACTGTTTCTCAGTACAATGTGCGTGGAACAAATCTATTCAAAAGAAGGCATCACACAAAGTCTGAACAGTGTAGAACAGCCTTTGGAATCACTTTGAGATGTTGCTTCAATACCAAAAGATCTCTTTGGGAAAAAAATGTTGGACCTTTATGAAAAAATTACAGAAGTTAAACTGTTGGAAGGAGATGAAAAGGAAGAGTCAAATACCTAAAGGTTGAGTAGAGAATTAAAAAAACCCAACAACCATCAAACTCTAACATTTAGAGAAGGCTGGAGAAGTTAGTAATCTGCAAAAGCAGATTATGAAGGTTTTGGGGGGGGAAATCTTTGGCTAGTGTACACAGTCATAACTTCATTAACTTCAGCTGCATTTTGATAGTATGTAGTAGTCAATCTGCTCACAAAGTTTTGTGAAGGCCAAGTCCAATGAGTTTCAAATTGCTGTTAGGAATTATATCCTGTTTTCAGACAGCTTACAGTAAGATTGCTTATTGAAAGCATCCTTCAAGGTGAGCCTGAGCCTGGAAAGATAAAATTGCTTGAGAACTATAAACATATGCCATACAACATTTCAAGAGTCTGCAAACCCTTTTGTGGCAGTTTAACTGTACAGCACAACTAGTGTCCTATCTGAATTCTAGCACGGCCTAAAAATGCTAAGAAATACCTTTCGTTTTCATCTGAACATCACACTGCTTGCCGGGTTCTTTAATCATCTAATTAAAGAGAGTTCCTAACATTTTTGATTTTCTAATTCACTTTGAACAAATGCAGTAATTGCTAAGGAAAACACGCTTGATCTCTGTGTACAGTATGTGAGAAAAATTTGCACCAGTGCTCAAAGGAGTGAAGCAATTAATTCAAGCTTCAAGACAGTATCACTGTATTGATTCAATATGGAAAAAATATTTGTGAAATTTTAAATACATTAAAATGGAAACCTTTAGCAATATTTCGATCATTTTTGGAAATGCTTAATGCTACAAAAATAAGAAGTCAGTGTTATGGTTGTATAATTGATGTATTACATTTAGAGTTTTAATAATACCAAACTGCTAAGGCTCTGTTTTCAGCAAAAATAATTCCAATCTGACAGATTCTGAAAGAAAATAATTAAGTTCTATAACCATGTAAATATAAAGGTTTCTATTAAAGATGTTGACATTTTGTAGCCCAGCAGCTGTTTTTCCAAATGCAGTGGCAACTTCACTTTGGAGCAGGGTCAGTCAGATCTCCCTACAATTTACCCATCCTCATTTTGTTAAAGAACATACTACTGGCAACACATTCTCCCAGTCAATGAGCTTGTCTTAAAAAGAATGCGTGACCTGGGATTCTCAGGACCTTGATCATCCCAGATCTGTCAAACAGATCAAAATACAGGTTTTCCTTCTTCTCATCTGGTCTGTTCATTCCTCCCATCTAGCCAATGTATTAATTTTCTGCTCACCTAATCATAGCACACCTATGAATCATGTAGGAATGGCATGCTCTTGACAGCCTACTGACACGTGTACTGTACCTTGTATACCACAGTGGCTCTGTCACCTAACATTACTAACAGCATCCATCTCATCTTCTTATTTGAGATGTGCTCTGAGAATGTAATATTCAGCTCTAACCACTTTGAGATAAATTATCAGCGTACTGCATTTCACACATGACTCCCATTATATCCCACAGATATAGTATAAGCCGCTCCCTAGCAACTGCAGCAAAATATGTACCCCTTCAGGTATTTTTCTCAGCTAAAGAAACCAACTTGCTATTTTATGAACTTCGTATATAAAACAATCTCAGCTACTGTCAGCTCAAGTTATTCTGACTAATGGTCCTTAAGATGCGGTTTTAGCCCTTTGTCTAGTTTGGGTTCTGATACCAAAGCTTCTCTCTTGCAAACCTCCCACCTCAATAATTTTAGCACCAAGGCAAAAAATATTTATCCAAACCGAGAAATACCTTCCCAGTAACAACTAACCATTTATACAAGAATTATAATCATGTCATGAGCTAGAAATCCATTTCATATGGGAAATGAAACTCCTAGCATGCTGGCAAGAGTGGAGACACTGGATTTATTTTGTGGAACACCAAAGTGAGTCATTTGGTTGGACTTCATTCCCATACTGAATGGGACTGCAAATATTTTCAAAGGACTATAAGCTTTTAAGTCAACTATTGCTTCCTATGTTACCCCAAATCTATTTAAATGAACTCAGTTAATATCTGGGAAAGCCAGAAATTACTACTCCTTGTTTAAAAACACTAGCCTCATGCTTATGTCACACCTAGTGAATAAGAAGACATCACTGTTGTGACAGTGGTATTCATTTAACACACCATAAAATATTTTAAAGGAAATAAATGAATAATAACAGCTAATTAATACTTCACACATGAACAGAACCTTCCACCAAACAGCATCAAAATTTAGGAATTTCCCCCCTCAGCCAGGGGAAAGGGTGTGACAGCAGGCAGTAACTTCCCCATATAAATAAAGTCAAGCTTTCAAGTCTGATGTTCTCCGTGCTGGTTGGGTTAGGACATTTAGGCAATGGCTAGTTTGGTATTGTTGTTGTACTGCTGTGTAGGGCCCTATTGGTGAACCAAAACCATTACCAAAAAAATGATGAGGGAATTGCTGAAAAGGGGAAGACTGGAGCAGACGATGTATCTTTGATTCCTCCTGGTACCAGTTTGTTGAATCTGAACCATTCATTTGGCTTCATAACATAAAATGCCAAGCTAACTTTAGACATCTTTGTACTATTGGTCTAGCACAACAGTTGATTAGATTAGGTTCCATGATTAGATTATCTTAATTAGACTGTTGTACTTACCATGGTAGACACTGCAGACAAGGATCGCCAGAGTATAACACAGTGCTGATCTTACATTACACAAAGCATATTTCCTAATGATCGAATCCCTCAGTATCTCAAAACCCAACGACCTGTGATGATGAGACAGGCTCTCTGCAACAGCTCTGTAAAGTCACCCTCTTTTCTCTGGCCTTAATGGCTAAATGGTGAAAATGTATGAGCTCTTGAGTTCTCTTACTGATAACTCACCAGTGATAACTACACCATCACTGTTTAGCATCTGCAATGATTAATTTTGGCATCTGTCTTGAGTCATGCCTAAAGTAATAATATTGTAAGATATATAGATATGTAAAATATACAAGATATACATTATAGTTTGAGACAACCTCTTGAGCTTTAAAAGGAAGTTCTGTTGCTGCCAAGCAGAAATACTAAGTTCATGCTACAGTGGTACATACAGGATCTATTAAATTCTAGATGTTCAAGGACTAACTTTTACCACTTTACATTTGTATATAACTGCACTGTCTTCTGACTTTTACTTAAAAGATACTTGTAGAATGAAAAAAGAAATCCCTGGCTAAAAGATGGTATAGACCTGTAAAACACTGCATACCACCAATTGCCAACAGGTGGTGGGTTTTTTTAAACAGAGTACAGAGTTCATAACATGAGAAAAGTGAGTGAATACACCACTGATTTTTTTGTGCGGCTGAAATTACGTTAGAACAAATAACTTAATCTGGACAGTAAAAAAAATAACAAAGCTAACCAACCAACCAACTAAACAAACCCCCACAAACCCTACCAAATCACAATATCCTTTTAGTGATGTGTAAGGGGAATTTCTGACTTTTCCAAAACGATAATGTTCCACAACTAACTGTCTTCTTTTACAGCTCCATTCTCTCTATTTTTTTTTTCTGAACAGCAAATATTTTAAGGAATATCAAAGAAACTTTTATTCCAAGTTACATTCATTAATGCATTTTCTCTCTTGCTGTCTTTGTATAAAACTGGTATACAATAAAACAGTGGACACTGAAGAAATCATAATTAAGATTTTACAGGCAGTCCTGCTGCCAGAACTGTTGTTTTCTACTTCAACATAAAAATTACAAGATCCTTAAAAGTCACATGATTGACTCTGGGTTCAGTGAAGAGGTAGACAAGACAATTTAGGTGCTATACTATTCTTACACAGTTGTATTTTCTCAACTGAGTCAATTAACATATAAGGACCTTCATGCTATTGTGATTATACTGCTTCTAGTACAGGAGTCGTTTGGGTATCTTTGTTCTGCACACAGAGAGAGTAAAGTTTCGGTGTAGTTGTGTTCATTTAGAGTAGTTTACTGCATATTTTGTCCACATCAAAAATAAAAGCACTGCTACTGTCACACTTGTTGGCAATTTAGAAATCAACCCTGAAATACCTTTAACTGAAGGCAGTAACTAAGTAAAAAATAAAGCATGTGTATAAATTTACTCACTGGGCTTTGACACTAAATTATAAAAGACAAATAAAAACCACTGGCACAGAGGAGATTAGTTTAAGTTGCTGCTGCTTGTGCTGTGTTTGTTTTATGGATAAACGGATGAGCTCATGTTTTACAGATGTCAACACTTGTCACCACTACCAAATTCAACTAAAAAACCCCTACTGCACACTTTCAAAACCACCTCTTATGCAACATTATTTTCTAAAAGGCACATAGCCCTCATGCTTCCAAAATTGCTGATCATGCCTAACCAATTCTCCTGTACCCTTTCTATCATGCTGTGAAACATATGTGCTTCAGTTGCAAATGGTCTAAAAATAAGTATATGCATGCGGTTTTATCAATTCAAAAGAGAAATCCTATGAAGGCTTAAGAATTTAGGATCTACATCATCTTTCACTGGCACGCAGCCTTGTGGATGGTCAAAGAGACGGCAATTGAAGGACAGAAGAGAAAACAGCACCTGTTAGCTAGCCACTGACAACAGCAATTCAAACAGCAGATAGCAAAAGCAGAGCAGATTTATCCTTTCCCTTTAGGAAATTCTATCTATCTCTGCAACCGTTACAGAGCTCTAGGGGGAAAGAAATCTGTCCTTTCAGTAGAACAGGAAAAGACAATAAACACCATCTCTGTTGACTGATACCTCTCTGATAAAAAGCATAGCATGTGTTGCATGTGGCTACACTTCAAGCATCTTCCTTGACACCCTTTAGTGAAAAAAAAGGGCAAATGAAATTCACATACAAATTTACACTAAGTTTTGACATGACCCTCAAACAGGGTCTTGGAGACCATCTGACTTTGTGAAGCAGACGTGTATTTTCTAAGAAGTCGTATGTCACTGTCAACAGAAGTCAAATGCTATACAGAAATTGGTATATTTAATAAAATCCCATTGACATACATACTAGCTGGAACACTGCTAAATGACATGCCAAATTCCTGAACTACAAAGTAATCATCTTCAGTGTCACTGGGTAACTACCTGGCACCAAAAAACGGCATTTCCATTAAAGCGATGTATTCATCACTTCTATATTGGGTAAACATTGGAGTTCAAACTGCATTTCCGTGAAAGAGTTCAGTATGGTGTAGCTGGCACGGGATTATGACTTTAAGTCTGATGAAAAGTTTTATTAGTAGTAGTGCAGTCTTTAGTTCAGTGAGATTATCATTTCATGGACAAACATCCTATTGACTTTTCTGTGAGCTTTACATACTTCAGGTCTGCAAGGTCAGGGCTTCTGTACGTATCTTAGTGACCTAATCAAAAGAACAATTTTCATACCAATATACAAGGTACAATAAAGCAGGAAGAGAGGGAAAGCTGTTTCCCTTTTAAGCTAACAACAGGAACAAAATTCCTAGGTAACACCTCTTTGTACAGTACAGTATTTCCTCGTAACAAGAAATAACTGGGTTATACTTACTCCCCAGATGATAAAAGAGTTGTATATTTGAAAGGAACAAAGCACTATATGTATATGGCCTGTCTTCCTATGTATGAAAATCCAGTTGGATCAGAAGAGGGAAAAACTGAAAAACAGTTTTCCATAGTTTACACCCAGAGAAAACCAAAAAATAATATACAAGCTTCCTAAGAACGCTCATCCCTCTAACCATCCTTGTAAAACAGAGCATACCAATTTTTTATTCGACTTTCTTTTTCTTTTATAAATGCAAATTTTTTTGCCTTTTGTTAAATAAAAGAAAGAAAAGCAGCCTGGAAAAGAAAGAATGTTTAAGAAAAAAAACTGACTGAATGAGCTAAATAACAAAGTTCCCTTTCCTCTGAGAATTCAAAACTCCTTTAAAACCTTAAAATGCATGCCAACTTTAATATTAACTATGCTGCCAACTTAAATTTCTAGCCCAAACTCAGAGAGTTTTCACTGTTTTCTCTCTCTCATTATTTCCAGAGCAAATACAGTACAAAAATTGAGCAAGGTATTCCTGACAGTAAACAAATACTACAAAAGCAAAGTCCTCCTAAGCCCTGATAAAACAAACATTATGAAATAGTACAGATAGTATCCTGATGAACCCACAGGCTGCATTTTTCAGGAAAAAGAAAACTATAAATTTTCACAACACTCTGTCCAAGAGAAAGCTGTTACATACACTGAAGGTGTATTAACTACCTAAATCCTGAAAACTGGATCTACTGAAATTCAAGGAAGTCCTGGCTTTTCACTCTCATGGAAGAGAGGAAAGGACTCAAGATTGACTGAAATTAACTGAATTCTTAGAGATCACTTTTAGTTAGTCCGTTGAGCTTTGGATAAGGACTGTAATGTGAAACCCACTTGGCAATCAACCATTTTTACTTTTTTTTTCTCTGTCTACATACTTGTACATTAGCCTGCCTTTTATGCATTTGTTAACATTGAATATGGTCATTTCATTCTTATGGTTCTGTTTATTGTAACTGTTCTTTGCATAAAAATTATTTATGCAGAATAATAATACTGTTTGAAGAATAACTCCAGAGAGCTATAGTTGAGGTTCTTCTCTAGAGGTGTGCAAGGTTATTACAATATTTCATTACCACAAACTAATACATCTTCAGATACAGGCACTATTAGCTTGTAATATTCTTTGCTACCGTGGTACCAACTTTTCCTTATAAAGCAATTTAATCACTTCCGTATTTGGTTATACATGAAATATTAAAGCTATGCTTCACAGGGAACACCTCCTGGATTTTCATTACAATACATTGTTATATTACTTATACAGTTAGAAAATCTATTTGTCTTTAAGCTTGTCACTGCATCTCATTGAAAAATGTCTAGCCTAATGAAGTTTTACCAGTAAAAAAAATGTGGTTTTCCAGTTGTAAGTCCTCAATTCAACCAGTCTGGGGTTCGTTACAGATTTTCTAAACCCCATGTCATCTCCATAGTTCTTCTAATTATCCTTCATAATACCACCTATCAGAACTGTTCAAAGACTATAAATCTTTGTCTTTCTAGACAGAGAAGAACAATCACATAAATTTGCGTATCCCATGAGATAACCTGATACTGTAACTATACTCTTATCCATCTAATATTAACTATATTCTTATCTAGCTTCTATATAGCAAAAGAAGCTAAGACCACAGCAATCTGTATTGCTTTACATATGAAAGATGTGGTCATCGCCTTCAAAGGCTTAACATGATTTTATTTTTCAACATTGAAAATATACGAAAGCCAAACACATTATTTTATTTTTCTTCATGGGAATAGTCCCTCAGATAACAAAGTAGAGCTACCTTTATTAATAGTATGCCCTTCTCTGCAAATCAGTGTGTGCAAATCATCCAGTGAGTTATGAAATCCTGGCACATAAGAATAACATGTACAAACCCAAAGCAATTACAGAATGCACGGGTAGTACACAAGACAACACAATGGATTAACAATTTAGGCATGCATTAATAAGTATGTAGGTACTGCATATTTAGAAGGCTTTTGAATTGAGAAAAGATGAAACTAAAGTTCTGATCAGCATTTTTATCATCCCTGTGGAAATACCAGGCCAGGTCCTCAAGTGCATGAAGTTTCCACTCTGCAAGAGAAGCAAGCTGCCACAAAGCCAGTTAACAGCTACTTAATTCTGTATTGTCCTCAGCCCCAACACAGGTTTGGCTCATGCCACCTGGCTAAGGCTCCTAGGGGACCAAACTGTCCTACCCTTGAGCATCACTCATCCAAGCAGGTACAAGCGCCACCCGGTACACATGTATGTCCATGTGTCTGAGAGCACTTTCAGACACAGCAGATCTCATCTGGCTCTCCCGGCTGCTCTCTAGCGGCTGGGACCAATTAGTTACCGCATGCAGTGGCCACAATGTGACTCGGAAACGGATCCACCACGTCCAGCCAGAGCTGCTGCTCTTGATCATCTCTGGCCTGAGTGAATCTGCTCAGTGATCAGTGCAACAGGGACTCTGGGAGCCAAAACTGACAGCATGTCTCTGCTGCACTGTGTAGAAACTTTGTAACTTGTTCTACAGAAAACTCGTTTTCAAAGACTGCAAAGAAACAAGTACTACTAAAAGCGTTTGTAATGTAACTAATACTAAAACTGACTTCTGGTATTAATCACTGTACTTTTTATTCAGAGGATGGTTCAACATACAGGATAGAAGATGCTTCTTTCTATCTGCGCACACATGCTATGTCTTAAAGAGAATTACAAAACACCTTTTAAAAATTAAAAACATGTAATATTTTTAATACAGCTGCTTGAAGCCATGTTGTTAAAACTGTGATTGAAAATAACTTTCAAACAAGTACATGTTGTATAAGTGTAACCTTGCTCATAGGTCATATTGGCCCAATAACAGAAGAATTGATAGAGTTTGAAGGATGGGTAAAATACATTTTAAAAAAGTTTGGGTAGATCTACAGGAGTTGTAAAAAAACATGCAGAACACTTATTGATATCTTGCTAGAAAGAACTGCATTAACAAATAATTCTGGATAGTACAGGCTCTAAGTTAGTTCCAAAATAGCAGGCAACATGCAGTCAAAGTCAAAACCACCTGAGCCCAAAAGGTCTTATACAGAAATTACAACAGGTCTGAGTCTTCCTTTCACTGACAGCTGTACAAAGCGCATAGGACTTGCTCAGATGTAATTGACCTGTTTGCTCATGTCAGAAGTCTCACTACAGGGCAGTCACCTCAAACAAGGATCTAATAGCGAAATGAAAGCATGCAGTAACTTGGCTGAGTGACCACACAGAAAATAGAGACATATTTTACAAAAGACAAATTCCATTAGCACTTTATGTTGCTTACTTTTACTGCATTATAAAGAAATTTTCCTTTCTCAGAGTTTTCAAATTATGAAGGAGATGATTTCCAGGTGACCTCAGCTGTGACACATTAACCAACACATGGCTTCCCCAGACTTTGTAGTTATTATAATAAAATATAGCTTGAATTACATAAAATGGGTATGGTTTGGCCCAAGCTTAAACTCTTATGCCTTGGTGCCTACCTCTAAGTGGACCTGTGATCCCATGACAGCCAGCCAGAATGATCTACAATAACCCAGCCAGCAACAGTCAGGTGCCTCAGTCAAAAGCCAGGGCAGCAATAGACAGAGGCTCAGGGAAGTTTTCTACCTCCAGGTGGGGTGTCTTTGTTCCAAGAAGCCCTTGCAGGGCAAAGAAAACCTAGCAGAAGCCTACTGTGATGGTCTCTCTGTTATATGATCCACAGCTTCTGCTGCATCATCCACATTCATTCACACATTTTACTATGACTTGATGCATAGTCCAATACCTAGTACAAGTGTAGCATCTTCAGAGGAAAATCTATTATTTGACTCTGTTACTTTCTGTGCAATTTTTATTGAGCCATTTTGCAGTTTGACATTTTATGTTTTACTTTCTAAAAAGAATTAATGAATTTTGTTTCAGAAAATTGAAATGACAAAATGTCTGAAAGTGGACAGCCGACGCTATGGCATGACTTTCCTCTCCAAAAACCTGCAGGTGAGCTTTTTGCCTTTACTAGCAAATTCTCTTGCCACCTACTTTTGTCATGACCATTCCTGAGATTACAGCACTGTCCAATTGTGTCAGATGATAAAGAGCAATTTTACAGTGTGAGGTGCAGTACCAAATTCACTTTGCAAAAGACTTCAGGGGATATCAATACCAAATCTTAAAGAGGAAGAATTACTGTTTCTTCTCTACCAATGAAAAACATTTCACAGCAAACATCTTAGTTTGGAACTTTTCAACAGAGTTGTTTATGTTCAGAATCTGCGCCAGTAACAAACAATAGTATTTCATTTCCCTTTTAAGTGAGGATACTACTAAATAAACAGTATATAACTCCTAGAAGTTAGTTTTCAGTTTAACAAGTTTTTTGTTTGATGCCTCTACGCACACCTCTTTGGTTCACACCTAACAAGATTTTGTATTTTCTCCAGAGAAATATTTAGAGTAAGATATCCATAATACGGTATTTCAATATCTCCTCCTCACTTGTAACTAGGACATAATGTGTTGAATTCTGCTCCCGTTGAGTTCTAATTTCATAAACTAGACAGAATATATGTATAAAACAATCTTATCCCAGTAGCAGTACATTTTCTGTGTGAAATGTTTAATATGATCCAACTTGCAACATCAGTAGCAGCCTGGATGCTCAAATTCTATTTCAGACTTCTATAGTCTATTTCACACACACACACACACAACCCCCCCCTTCATCAATGGGAATGTTTGACTTGGTAAAGTAACCTGAAATCTGCACATGAAAATTTCCAGCAAGTAGGCCGGTCTCTTCAGAGACTGCAAAACATTTTTTCACCTGAGCTGCAACATAGCAAAGTATTTGTATACTAGGTATTACAAAGCAGAAGCAGTAATGTGCTCTTTAACAAACTGATGGGATAAAAGTGAATCCTAAGCAAGTCTATACAGACTTGAGACACCTGACTCAAACTGACCTAGTTGCCATAACTTGGTAAGAAACCTTCATTTCAAGCTTAATTCATGTGATGAAAACTTGTAGTATGATCAGCTATGCTCATACATTTGAATCTTTCAGCCAACTTTTAGCAGTGCTATGTTACTTCCTACCTTATTTTAAGCAAATACAGTAGCGACCTACATATAAGAGAATTTGTTTTATGATTACATTTGAGATAAGATGCATTTTCCAAGGCTTTTTAACAAACACCTAGCATACTCAAAAGCTTGGCAAAAAGAAAAACTAGTGGGTTTGCTACAAAGTCTGAAATCCAAGCAAAATGTTCTATGGAAAAATCCTGCAAATTTTGAAAGCTTTAAATAAGCTTTCATAAAAAAATATTTCAGAGTACAATGTCATGAATGTACTAATGTCACTCTTACTAGCTGCCTAACAGACCAAATGATTTGAGATTTAAAGTGTCTTCTTAGAAAACGTACATAGAAGGAATTAACTGGTTTAGAATATTTTGTGGATGCCCACAGCAGTGTGGCTTCCCTTACACGTACCATCCTATCTACATGAAAGTATTTTTTCTAGGGAGGAATGCATTAAAATTTGGCTGATGGTTCTGAAGTATCTTATAAAAATGTTAGATGAATGATTGCATACATCTTAACACAAGAAGATATTGTCATAATTAAACAATAGAAGACAAGTTCCACTTTTTATGATGATAGTCTGTTTAAGGCAGATAAGCAGTGTGAGTGGCACTGCTCTATCAGTATGCTGCTAAATGCATTCAGCACAGATTCATCAATTACCACTACCGTGGCCTGTAAGTGCTGGGGGGGGAAGAAAAGACTGTGCAGACTATAGACTAACAGTGTTCATAGCCTGCAAGGATGTCATGGATGGACATCACAAACTCACTGTTCTACATTAAACTAATCTCGAGCTGCATCAGCCAACAGAAAGCTGACCATGACTTTGCAGCTACTGTACACAAGGACATGTTTATCATGAAGTAGCACTAGGTGAGTTTCAAGCATACCATGCAAAAGGGATGCACCAAAACCTTTTCCTTGGCAAATCACTGCCTTGTCTTGTTTGCTACAGATTCTGGCAAACAGCACCCATTAAATAGATCAGGAATCTGACTTTAAAACACCCATTACTAAATTTGCATAGTAGAAATATTATATTTGCTACATACTTGAATACATTCTAATTTGAAAAAGCTGTTTTGATGAACTGTGTTATAGTGGAAAACAAAATCAAAGAAGAATCCTATTGCTGCAAATAACTACAGTGGACATGACAGTCTTTTAGACAGCCAGATTTACACAGCAGATGACCTCATCAATGGATAGCAGAACAGCTGGAGCCTTCCTGCAAAGGATCTAAAATGTAATTCTTTAAGCTAAATATTTAAATTAACAAAGCAATAGGTTGACTACTAAAATAGTCCTGTACTTCTGCCAAGTACTTTAACAACAATAAATCAAGAAACAGAACAGTGCTTCAGGCTGTTTGACAAGCACGTAAAGCAATTTGACTGCTGCCTGTCAACCATCTTGCTCCCCTCTTGTATTTACCTTCATAGTCCTACATCCTCCCTTTCATCAGCCTTCGTAAGGTCCTCTGTGAAGCAGATTCAAGCTGGCAGAAAGTGGTTTTCTGTTTTGTTTCGTTTTTTTTTTTTTTTTTTTAAACCAGTGGCCAGTGGGGAAGAGACATCTCCTGCCAGACTAATATGCTGAAGTGGCTCTGCAAGGCATTAGGAAGGATGGAGTCCTTGTGACTGGGAGAAGGGAAGACAGGATCATCACAGACAGCAGTTGGAGTCACACTGCTGTGAAACCACATTTATTACTAATAAACACCAAGTAATAATGCAGCACACTAATAATACATTTCTAATGTTTCTTTAAACCTCACACTCAATGCTGTTTGCAGTGCAGCAGCCCTTTTAAGTGACATGCTCTGAATATCAAATAACTAGCCTGTTTTTGAACAAGCAACATGAAGAGGTCCTTTCTATATGGTGGGTTTCCAGCCTAACCTCTAATAAAACTGGGAGGGAGGACGGGAAAAGCTTTGCTTAATGTTACTATGAAATGTAGTTTCACAAATGGAAGGTGATTAATTAGATGGTATTGGATTTAAGACTGTTGTGTAGTGAATCCGTAGAGAGGCCAGGAAAGCATTAAAGTTATTTGAGTAAACATCACTTCACACTCCGATATTTTTAAAAGCTTCTTTGGTTTTAATTAAGCATAATTTTAACAGCAATCAATGTGGCTCAAATACCATATACCACCATTCTCATTTCCCCATTCAGTGCAGTTGAATTAAGTGCTATGAATGCCATCTTTCAGAGTTTTCTTTCTTTTTTATTGGGTCCGGGTTTCTGGATACAGTCTTAACCTGTTATACTTCTGAGCTCATGTTTGCTGAGGTTTAAAGAAAAAAAAAAACATCAAAAAAAACCCCAACAAAACAAACAAAAAAGCACACCACCAAAAAAGCAAAGTCTGTGTTACGTACAAGCCATTTTTAAGATCTACGAACACCTTGACTGATCTGCCACAACACTATTATCCCTCTCAGACATCAGACGTACACGTGAAAAAACTCCTAAGGAATGATACTGTTCACAAAATTGGGACAAAGGCAAGAAAAGTTGCCTTCAAGCACAGAACTAATGCCATGCTGATGGTAAAGAACTCCAGGAAGCACCTAGCAAAACTCAGAGTGGACAAAAAGATGACAGATGACCTTCGGTGTAGATACATGTAAGCTAATACATCTAACAAAAAATAATCTAAATCATGTACACACCATGCTGACAAATGACTCTGAGAAGAAATCTCGGAGTCATTATTGACAGATCTCTGGAATTAAGAGTTTTATGTTCAACAGCAACCAAAAAAACCTAGCAAAACATTGGGCATCATGAGGAAAGGGCATTGAGAACAAGACAGATCACATTTATATAACCTTGATCCACCCACATGTCAGGTAGTTTGTGAAGTTCTGGACTCTGCATCTCAAGGACAGACTCTAGTCAGAGAAGGGCAAACAAAATATTAAAGGATGGAGTGCCTGCCTTAGAAAAAGAGACTAAAGAGGCTCTTCAGTTGGAGAGAAGGCTGAAGCAACATATGATCAATCAAACCATGAAGGTGGTAAATAAACTAACTGCTTGCTAAAGCCTCCAGTAATAGAAGTAAGGGACATTTAACGAAGCTAGTAAGACATTAGTTTATAAAAGATTAAAATGCTTCTTTATGAAGCTAGTAGTAAGCTTCTGGAACTTACCATCACAGGAGGCTGTGAAGGTAGTGAGCATCAGCAAGTTTGAAAAAGACAAGTTCTTGCCTGGCAGGTCCACAAATGGGCTCTCAAAGCACTGAGCAGATATATACTACTTTCCCTCATATGAAAACTAAGTATGCAGAGAGAATACAGGGAACAGATACATCAAGTGGCTAGGTTTGTGTACAGCCCCTAAATAGCATCCCTTAACGTCACTGTTAGAGACCAAACCCTGAGTATGAAGGCCCCCTGGTCTGACCCAACAGAGCTTTTCTGATGTTCTTAACTTCAATTTTCTCTAATGTCTTCTGTTAAGCTCTGAAAAGAAAACCCACAAAAAAAGGTTACACCCCTGCTTCTTATCTGCTGTGAAAGATACAAGTCAGATTTGAGTAACAGCAGACCCTCCATATAAATTCTAACATACAATATCCTATGTTAAGCAATAAATTAGTACTATATCTTTAAACAAAAATAAGGGTCAGACCCAGGAGGGAATATTTGAATTACTCCAGCCAGTGTGACCCTCGCAAAGCCACAGATGTTGTTCCACAGCAGGATCAGCTATTTCAGTGAAAATGTAGCCACCTGCTGCGGGACATAAGAAACAAACATCGGCCCCTCAAACAGCAGAGCTGCAGAACAGCTCAGAGGGAGGCAAGGTTAGGCATGCAAGTCATTCACATTTTTACTACAGCAAGTCTCAAAAGATAGTAAGAGTTAAAGCTTACTGTTACTCAGATGGCAGTCTCAAAAAGCTGAGTGCAAAAGCCAGTACCTGTAGGGTATTTTCTGCTCTCTTCTCTTCTACAGAAAGTATTTATATATGAAATAGGCATATTATAACTGAAATATTTTGAGGCTACTGATAATACAGAACACCTTCTGCAAAGGGAGAAGGTATGCTGGCAACACTCCATAGAAATGAATAAATATAGCTGAACAGAATTCTCACATCGTTTCAGTTGTATGGCGTATTCTTCACTCACTTCACTATTATCATTAGCTCCCTCTCCGGTATTTGGTAACTTCTTGTTACTCAGAAGTAAAGAATGTATACATATGTATTTCATAAATATATGCAGAGATACATTATGTTATACATTAAATTGTACATTTATATATGCATTAAATGACACATTTTCATTCTTAAGGGAATAATAAAGTACAGTTTTGATGAGTAACTACTGCAGATATTTAGATTATTCCCTATAGTTTGGGAGGTTAAATTGAGAGCTACAAAAATCAGAACGCAGAAGGGTTAAAAAAGAGTGTCTGCCCCCCACTACACCTGCAAAATACCTAACAATTTTACATTTTAGGTAGTGATGCAAGAAGTGGGGTGTGCTTGTAAATGAAATTTGTAATTTATTATCACACCTTGATTCATCTCTGGATTAATACCACCCACAAGCAGGCCCAAGGCTTGGAGAGACTCGGACATCTTTTCGTTCTCCTGCATGAACTCTAGAAAGCTGATCTCAGCCACCAACATATCAGCAGTCTGCACAGCTCTGCCAAAATTTACACCTGCCTGCCTATGAGTCAAAGAACGACTCGCCCATCTTCACCTCTCTCCCTGTTACTCTGTTGAAGAGCTGTGTCTTCAGCATCAGGAGCTGAATTCCCGTGTCCTGTTTAAGAGTATCTTTTGTTAACCTCCTTGGAAAGCATTCACAGGAGACACCGGACCTGAAGAAGAGCAATCCTGGTCATTCACATATGCCTATGGCAGTATTAGGCAGCAGCAGATACTATCACCATTTGGAAACATCTGATGCCTGTAAGTGGCAAAGGGAACACTCAAATGCGGAGGCATTTTATACTTGTTTATCTGGATTTCTGCAGAGCTTCCATACATCAGCGTTTACAGTTGCTGAATTTACTGGAGACAGTGCTAACAGCTACGAGTCGGTATTTTAACTGCAGCTGAAAAACAGCATTAGCTTTTCCAAAAAGATCAGTGTACCGTTCGCGTGATCTAACACAACTAGAAAGAGATACATCATTCATTCATCTTTTCTATGATCTTCTGCAACTCTTCAGTAGTTCAACTAAATGTCTATATGTACTTATTTCTAAAAAAACATGCCACTTGTTTTCCCTAGCTGTATCAAAAGAAATAATTTTCCTACTACTGATGGTAAATTACATCAATATTATTTTAGTATCCATCTTTATCTGAGCAACTATAAAGGCAGCAGGTTGGAGAATGTGACAGCATTGACTGCTTCAGTTCCAGTTGTCTTATTATATTGCATATAGCAATACCTTCCTGTAAAAATTATTACTACAAAAGCAGCTTAGGGAAATCCAATTTTTTTTTCATTTTAGTGAGTGTCCTTTTAGTTGGGAGGCATACGGGGAGGGGGTTCATTTTCTTCTATATAGAGAAAACTACAAAAAGCAAGCTAACAATCTCTGAAACTTCTGCATTCTCTTCTAGCTTTAACTAGGTATGAGCATTATATAATGATAATAATTACGAATATTAGTATCAGTGTATAACTGATGCATATTTTTAAATGAGTCAATAGTTAATGCATTTATATTCACTTTAGTGGTGGGACGATCCCTGCTCAAAAGAAGTTCGTTACTTATTAACAGACAAAGAAGAGAAATCAACATTGAATCGAGCACCCTTCTGAAATATATAACTGAAATATTTTGATCTTTTACATCTTCTAGAGCTCTGGAAAAAAAAAAAAAAACTAGTTAAGGCAAAGATGGGCTATGTAGCAAATATAGTGACATGCATTCTCCTGCATGCACGTCCTCCTGAGAACAATCTCAGTGAAACAAGTGTCATGAGTAAAGACCACTCACGTGCTGAAGGTTCTCCATTCATTAACTAGAATTTTAGATTAAAATTTGGTGTCACTCACAAGACGGGAAAAGAAAAAAAAAAAAAAAAGCTTGGTGTTTTCAGCCAGTAATCTTTGCAGAAATTCTCCTGGTCTCTGCAACAAAACCACCACAACAATTTGGGGGCAGTAAAAGAAAATATTGGGGCACATAGAAGAACCACAAGTGAGGTATGAGGCAGACTAGCACAACCGAGTGCATCTCAGACATTGCATCATGGCTATGTGAAATGTACTTGGCTCAGGATTGCTCTCTAAATTAACCTGAAATACTCTGAAGACATTGATTTCAAGTTAACTAAATGAGGTTTCTGAAAAACTGGTTTGCCAATATGACATTTTGCTGGATCTATCCAGATCTATGCAGGATCAGTGATGTATAAGAAACTGAAATTTCATTAGCAATTTATGTTCTGTCAAAAACAATATTTAGTGGATAAGTATGCAGGGAGGGAACAATATTAACCTGTATCAGTTAGAAATTCCACACCTTGGATCTTTTACACTTACTAGTGCCTCCCCCTCAGCTGTAAAACTGGGCTTCAGCTCTCCAAAACAGAGAGTACGTGTATTTGTAACAACAGGGCTTACCGTGGTTATTCATCCTTGACATCTATCACATGATTTTGAAAAATTCTGAAAGCATATTATGCATCACGTGATTGAATGCATCCTTATAAATGAATTAATGTATCAGAATGCTCTGTATGAAGAGAGAACCAAATCAATACACTCCTAGAAAGTAGGGAAGGAAGCTTACAGCTAGCAAAGAATGAAAAACCAAATCAAATTAAATGCTCTTTATGTTTTCTGCAGACAGTGTTTCTTAATGTTTAAAATGCCCAACCTATCACATGCAAAATAATCAAGAGATAACAGAAACTATTTGCTCTTCGACTGTCAATTGTGGATGCTATCTTGCCTCCTACTGAATCAATGTCAAAACTCCTCTTTATTTCCATGATGGAAGGATCAGGTCCATCATCGCCAAGTCCGGCAGCATCCTAATGATTCCTTAAAATGTTATATAATCAAGATTCTGAATGTTTACATTAATGTCTATAAAGACCATCGAAAGGCTATTTTTTTCTAAATTAACAAGATTTGGCAATACTTCAAAGCCTTCCAATATCATCTTCTCTCACTAAAAGTACAGCAGGTTGAAGAACAATGAGAAAGAGCGCACACGGATAAACGGGATTTCATCTTTGGGATTCCTCCCTCTCAACAGCCAGTGGTCACACATCAGCCGTCACCGTTACTTTAAAATAACTTTTCTTTGAACTAAGTGCTTTAACAACTTTAAGATGCCGTCCGCGGCCACAGCAATCCCACCACCTTCATTAGCGTCCCCCGCCTGTCAATCGCCCAGCTCTGCGCCCGGGACCGCGTTCCAGTAAAATCCTTCCTCGAAAGGGAGTTCAAACCCCGGATGGGTGCGGGAACACGGCGCGATCCGCTTTTTCCCAGCGACCACCCCCACCTCACCGGCAGCCCCTCACCGGCAGCGCCGGGGCCACCGGCGGCACCGTTCGGCGCTCCCACCCCCCGCGCTCCGGCCGCCCACCCCCCCTCCCAGCCCTCCCGAGGCGACGGAGGAGCGGAGGGGGCAGCACCGCAGCCCCTCCGCCAGACGCCACTGGCGGGCTAGTGTCGCCCCCCACCGCGGCAACCGCGGGCACCACCGGGCGGCGGCACCGAAGTTCCCGCCCGCCGACCGGGACGGGGCACGGCCGGGACCGCCGCGCCGAAAGGGCACGGCAAGGGGCGCCGGGGGACCGCGCCCGCCCGCGACCCCTGCCC
>VUYV01000026.1:6167470-6195840 GCA_008711295.1 Anarhynchus alexandrinus
AAAAAAAAAAAAAAAATTAAAAAAACGGACAGAGGATGATCATTTTTTTTCCGACGGAATCTCGGAGGACTGAAACCGCCCCCGCCGGCAACATCCCCGCGGCGGGATGCCGCCGACCTTGGCGTCCCCGCGGCAGGCAGGGGACCGCGTCCGTAACGGCCGCCGCGCTGCGGGTGTGCGGCCCCGCCCCGCCCCGCGCGGGAGCATCCAACGGCCGCCGTGGCCGTGGCTGACAACGCGCCGTGCGGTGTGTGCCCGCTCTGCGGGGACTCGGCACTCGGGCTTGTCCCGCCTGCCGCGCCCGGCCCGTGTGCGTCGCTGGGTTCAGCCGTAGCAGCGATTTCGCCCGCGGAGCAGGTGTCTCTGGCTAACTTTTGTTTATGGGGCACCACCATAGTTTTGCGTTGCTGTTGTGCTGTGTAGAATAGGTCTTCTGCACCCTAACCACAGCGATGTAGTGCGGAGGAACGTGGGCTTGGTAGGGTAGCAGAGGGCCTGGAGAACTGAAGAGGTAGGGCACACCGTAGAGGAGTATTGGCTTAGTGTGATAAGGGAAGCGGCACAGGCTTGGTACTGGAGAACTTATGGCTTACCCATGGTCAGTTAAAGAAGTGCAGGCCTAGAGCTAGAAAAAGCTGGTTTGGGGGTTAACAGAGAAACGGTATCCAACGTGCATAGTAAATTCAGGTGTAGAATTAGAGCTGCAGACCAGTGAAGAAAGAGAAAGGTAGAAAAGCATGTTAGCAATGATAAAAATGACCCCAAGTGGATCCTAGAGGAGGAATAAAAATAGTAAACATGAAACTCGTACTTCTCTTGGCCAAGGACTCCAACTGCTCACGAGTCACTGTTGTCACTGCCTCACACTCCTAACTAGAATAAGACTGCGATCAGGTGATCCAGTGGAGCAGTGGAAGGGTGGATGTAACAGCAGGAGAGGGGTACAACAACAACTTACTGCATTGTCATCACTCTTTTTGTGTAACTAATAATTATTACACTCTTAAGATCTCAGTTATACTAACAATAAATGTGTCTTTTCTCTTTTCCAGTCTCTTTCCCTAAAAAGGCAGGTCAATAATACTTGAAAACATTTCAGAAAGATGTTTCGCTGCTGGGTTCCTGTCAATGTTGTTGGTGTCTATCCACTGTTTTGGCATTTTATTGTCAAGAGAAGCCCCTTACTCAGTTTTGTACTTCATCTGCTGATTTAAAAGGGTGTGGAGGTTTATTAATTCCTAATGGTTTACCATCATATTTCATGCCTTTTTATAAATGTTTCTAAAATGAAATAACCTCTGAAGTTAATCTGGTCATAAGCAAATGTTTGTTAGGTCTTTATAAAGGAATTCATTGTTAATACTAATGTTGGATACTATTTATAGGCAGAATTCCTTGTTCAGTTGTACCAGATGCGGGTACCTTCATCTGTGCTGAGTTCAGAACTGCTACTACTGTTAAACAACTTGCAAGTCATGCCCTTTCCTTTCATAGCAAGCTTTTAATGCAAATATTATTCTGGTGAGACTAATCCACTACAGCGGTAGATTTCTTTTCCTCCCACTCTTCAACTGTTTACCTTTTTTTTTTGTATCAATGATACATTTGATTTTACTGTGTCCAGTGTGAACACTGAATACATCCACTTTTGTTTAGAAGCAAATAACAAGAAATGTTTTAAATGCTTATGGGTTTAGACACTGTGCAGTAGCTCAGTCAGAGATGTCTTTCTTCTGGCAAATTGGTTTTATTAGTTCAGGAGCCACCTCAAGCCTTCAGAAAGTACCGAGTTTATTATAGTATTTTATACTTATAAAAAAGTATGGGTTTTTTACTCTTTGTTAAATCAGGAGGTGTTTTTGTCACATTTGATATCAGCAATATCTTCATCTTGTATGTTTGTTGGGGTTTCTTTTGTTTATTTAATATTCACAGTTTTAAAAATGTTGCAGAACTAACTGAAGCATTGCACAGTTACAACAATAACGCCTGCATAGAAGGAGGAAATATGAAAAATAATCCTTGTAAGTGAAGCTCTTTCATAGTAACTAGAACATAAATTTAATTATTTTTAATATTTAAAACTTTATCTAAAAATGTAAACAGAAATTCGGATATCCTGTCTGAACAGTATTTTCATGTTTAAAGAGTAGACTTTAAGGTTCAACACAATTTTTTCAGAAGTGCTGAAGATCTCTAAACAGAATTTGTTCCAAATAGAAAGACAATATACCACATAACAGCTAAATATCCTGTTTATGAGACAGAACTTCTCAGAGGGAGACTTCTTGTTACAGGCATAGAAGCACCAAATAAAAAGCTGAAAATGTGAGAAAGAAAAAGCAGCACACCTGAAATACAGGTCTGTTCACTGAAGTGCTTTAAAGTACACGTAATGTTTTCTAAAATATAGTAGAGATCACAGTACCTTGATAAACTGGATATTTTTTGTATCGCAGTAAAATTGCATAGGTTGGTTTAGCCCACAAAACTGTGATTTAGCCTTCAGTCCCATAAGGCAGAAGAGTTTGACAGTTCTTTCTGAAAAACAACATAATATTCTTGAAAAGTACTAATAGGACGTGCAGGAGCTGAACTACTCTTATTCACGGCAGAAACAGTGTAAGAAATATGATCCCGTAGAGCTCTATCAGCAGGAGTCCATTCTGGATCAACAAGCTTCTAGGGGTGGCAGAAGTACTCAGGAATCACACCTATTAAATCATCGTTTTAGCTGTTAAGACTGCCACCAAGGTGCGAACTGTGGTCTAAGTACTGGTATTTGGGGCCTTGGCAGACAGTAGGAACTGTGATGAAATTCAGCTTCAAAAAAAGAAACACGGTTGCTCTATATCCTTTGGCCTTTAACCTCATGTTTTAGGGGAGGTTCTGCTTTTTACTAATAATATGTATGCTTTGAAAAAATTATTCCATCTCCATCCAGAAAGTCTTTGTGGCCCCAGGAGGCTCTCCAATTAAAGAAAGTGATTTGGGCTCCTAGTTGTTTCCACCTGTTCTCTTCATGACTTCATGCAGGCATTTTACTTTTTTTGTCTCTGCTATCTTTTTATACATAAAGAATTTATTTGGTTTGGAGAGAATCACCTCACGGGGAGTTGATATTTTGCTAATGTAGGTAGCAGTAAGTGGAGTCGTAAGCATTATGTTTTGATATTAACTGTGCATCCAGCTGGAGGCTGATTATACTAAATATCAGATCTTCAGATTCTCCATGCTTCATCTAGTCTTTTCTCCACTGATTCATCTGTCATCTTTGTTTCTTAATGCCCTGCCCCCCCTTTTTTTTCAGATGAAAGCTCTACCTATAGACATACATAAATTGCATCATTACCTGCTGGTGTTTTCTGATGTGAGTCATAATTTTGATTACTAGGAAATAGCTGTATGGGCACGAAATATAGGTGGGTCTATCGCAGACCAATTTTCAAAGACGAATAACTGCAGTATGTGTTTGATAACCAAGAGGAGTACCAGAAAACATAAAACCATTTCCAGGATGGTGATTGGCTGACAAAACCTCCAAATCATAAAATACTCCCTGCTGTGGTGGGTTGACCTTACCTGGGCTTCCAGATGCCCACCCCGTAGCTCTCCTCACCCTCAAACCACAACACTCTCTCAATAGGACAGGGGGAGAAAATAAGATGGACAAGCTTGAGGGTTGAGATAAGGCAATTTAATAAGAAAAGCAAAGTCCACGTGTGTAAGCAAAGTAAAAGAGGGAACTGATTCACTACTTCCCTTCAGCAGGCAATGTCCAGCCACTTCCTGGGAAGCAGGACCTAAGTACATGCGGTAATTGCTTCAGAAGACAAATTTTGTAACCACGAATGTCCTTCTCGCGCCTCCTTTTCCCCAGCTTTTATTGCTGAGCTCGATGTTATATGGCATGGAATATCCCTTCAGTCAGTTGGGGTTAGGTGTCCCAGCTGAGTATTGGCAGTTGGTATTAGAAGGCAGACTATGTATTAATTGAGCTCTTCTGTGAAGCATAGTGTATCAGCAGATCTTTTACATCAAACTGTAAAATAACCTTTTAGAAATAAACATTATTTCACTCTTCCCTTTTTGTCGGGTTTGACTGTTTATTTAACTGATGTGTAGATGCAGCATTGCCTTTATATATCTGTGGGAGGAATACTTGATTATTTATTTTTAAATGCATTACAATTTGCCAGTGTTACTCAGCCTCATTTGGTAATCCATTTGTTCATATTATGTAGATGTAGTGAGATGCAAATCAGTTATGTGCTAGGTGCTATATAGACAATTAAGGAAACAAGGTTCTTGCTCCAAAGAGTCAGCTCGCATGATCTCTTCTGGAAGTACATTGTGATCTGATTTTGCACTGCCTTAAGAAGTATTTCTTTTCGTTATTTTATCTACCATGTACTACATCAGCTGGAGAGAGTTAATCTCCCCATATACAAAGCAAAGCAACTTCCTTTGTGTGCTGGGTGAGTCCTTCAAGATGTTTGTTTATCTGAAGTGGTCATTTGCAAGCACAGCTTCCATTTATATAATGTCCTTCATAGCAATGTCACTATGAACATAATCAATATCCTTAGAAGTATTTAAAGACTCCATAAATACTTACTTCTTTGCAACTGCCTTGAACAGTGGTGTAAGATAGGCCTTTTGTGTTGAGGAAGGCATGGGCGGTGGAGCATTTTTTTTTCAGATGCAAGCATTCTGCTTTGTAGGAGTGACCAGGACATAGAAAGAACAGGTTGTTGGGTTGTTTTTTTTTTTCTTTTTCTCTCTCCATTGATCCAGTCAATTTAGGTATTTTTATCTTTCTTTTTAATATATTAGAGATTTTATTGTTCCCCCACCCCATATTTAATTTTGTGGTGGATTATCTGTTTTGACAAATATTTGCACAATTACCTAAGAAATTAATTATAAAAGAATTAATCCAGCTCTCAACTGGGTTAACCAGGAGAGAAGAGCCTTCACATCACAGTCAGTGGCTGAATCCAGCTGGCAAAAATCAATGTGGTTCTGTTTAATTATGATTAATGTTTTCACTTATTTTATAATTTTGCATGCAATTTTCTTTTTAAGGCTCTTGCAGGATGATTTGGGAATTGCTATTCATAAACCAGAGAGCTTGGTTCTGTGTCATCTGATAAAGATGTCATCTGATTTGTGTACCCGCAAGGGGATGTGACCAGTAGAGGGATGTGACTTGACATTAAATTCCATTTTCTCAAAGGACACATCTACCAGAATTCAGGATTCAAGTCCCCTGGTCCCTGGTACTGGCACTGCAAAGGCTGGAATTGTCATCACTGGTACTATTTTATGATTGACACAGCGGCCTGGTTCTGTCACCCTTATTTACATTGAAGAACATCTTAAGAAAAATTACTCTCACATTTCTGTTCCTGTAGTGGCATCCATGTAGATAAGGATATCTGCCTGGGAAGGGGCTGAGGACATTGCTGCCAAAATTTATTCAAAGTAAAGACAGAAGAACTGTAGGAATATTTGGCCGTGTGCTTTTGCTTTTCATCTGAAAGAAAAAGTTGTCTATGGTCTCAGCTCCAAAGAGCTTATCATGCAAGTAGAGGAACAACAAAAGAAAAAATGGAGTATATGGATAGAAAGAATGAGGGGGGAAAAAGTGAAGCCACCACATTATGAAGCAATTCAGTGGTACCGAGCTTGCTTGTTCTATATATACACAGCTGGTGTTACATTAATTTGCTGATTGCTTGTGGTTCTACTTACGTATACATGAGTATCTATCTATTTATATACATACAGACATATGATATTCATATATTACATTAAAAGAACATTAAGTTTGAAAGTGACAATGCCTGAACTCCAAAGTGTCTGATATAGTCTTTCATTTTGTGATTGCATGGTGTTTTTCTTAGGACTCTTACCTTATTCAGAGCATAGAAGGGATGAATCCTGCTCCTTGCACAATTATTTAATATTTTGACTTAAAGAATTACTAAAAATATGACCTCAAGCCTTATTGATTACCATCTCCTATGTATCTTCTACTTGCTGCAGCAGTTCAGAAAGAAGTCCTAATAAACACATTCTCATTACTATATATCACCAGAACATCTTCTGTACCATAAAAAAAATAATGTGAGATGTTGAAATTGAAAACTGTATTGCAAATATTGTCAAAATAGAACCATATCAAAATTGAGGCACTAGATTGATGTGAGTTTATTTAGCTGAAAGGTATTTTTTAGCATGGGCAAAATTCCATACTCTTACCAGATGTTTTTCCTGGAAATAGAGGAAGTCTATTTGGTAAAGCTTTGAAGAGAAATCAATCTGTCTGTCATTTCCTATGTGCGGAAAGCTTCAACCCAAATAGATAACAAAATTATAAGCAATTGAAAACAGCATTTTTAAAATGGCAAGTATGCAAAACTATTATTAGAATGGTATTACTTTTTCCTACAATTAAGACACATACATGACTGTGTGGGATAGAATAAAACATAGATTTTAGCATCACAACTTAGCAGGATAATATTACTTGGCTAGTAGTGGGTCATTTACAGAAGTCACCACAGAAAAGTATTGGTGTATTTTTTCTGCTTCACAAAAGCATTTAATATGTGTTAAAGAAGAATGATTCTAGAAAATTTTTGAACATTCTAGAATTTTTCATCATTCTAAGACTTGAATCAGGGGAGGAATTACTCCTAATATTATAAAACTTAAAAGTCCAGCAGTCCATAAAGCATGATATTTTGGTGCTGGTCTTCAACAGTTTTCAGAACGTTCAAGTGGACCCAGATTTTGAATTTCCAGAACTTAACCATTGTAATTGTATTTGGCACGTATGTATGTCTTCAGCAAATATATTAAAGGAACATTAAGGTTTCAAAATCAAGAACTCAGATGTTAGCAAATGGTAAAATTAAGATTGTCCATTTGACCTTATTTCATGACCCTGTGAATTATGATTAATTTTAAAAAATTATGGTCACATAATAATGAATCAGTAATATAGTAGATATTAGTAAATATAGTAATGCATGTACATACAAGTGGAACAAACTCAGTAAAGGTACAGGAGGTGCAGAGTTTCATCTATTAGCTACCTTTTCTGTGTAGTGAAGTCTTCATTTGAAAGCAAAACCCATTCCTAGCAAGTTGTCAATGAATGTTAATTTGAAACTACTTATTTGAAAGACGATCATGCTAATTCCACTCTGGCAGAGTGAAGGTTTCTTCCTTTCACGTGCAGGTTGTTTATCAGTTCAGAAGGCCTCTTGTAGGCAGGACACTGTACAAGCACAATGCGCTTAGTGTCAACAGAGAAGTTCCCCATGGTTAATTCTATTTTCTGCCTTTCTGGTTTTGAGTTTCTAGATGGAGCAAGTTCCAGGCCGACACCAGTTAGTGTCTTAACAGGGGCAATGTGAGCACCCTGAACTTCAGCTGCAAACAAATGTACACAAGGATCCATGTTACTGAATTTCCCTTTGTCAAGATACAGTAATAATTTGATGACATTGAACATCCCCAGTGAAACAGCAGTTCCGTAGTATGATACAAGAAATTTACTGGAGAGACAGACATAAAGTTATCACAGGAAATTTTCCCTAAGAAGACAAAAGCTAACTGAGGTTAGTCTTTACAGTAGTTACTGTAGAAATTAAAAAATAAGTTTTGATCAGGGTGGCCAATATGCACTTAAGGAATTTGTTTTGATTTATATATTATTTTTCTTAGGTATTTGGGAGATGGTGTTGTTTAAGTCTTTTACTTTGGATCAGCTTGGTGCAGAACTTAAGAGTGACTGTATAAGGAAATGTGTTTCTCCTCAGTTCTGAGGCTGGCAGAGGACAGAAACATACTGCTCTTTATTACTACGTCATCTCTGTCTCTCAGAGGTGATGATGAAATTTGTAGCTGGTTAAAGAAAATGGTTTGTTTTCTGGAGTGCTGCAGTAGTGTTGAAATGTAATCACAGGACATAGATGTCTGGAGACCTAATCCCAGCCTCACCAAATTTGTTGGAAGCTATTTGGAAGAATTTTATAAAGCTGAGTTTTCTTACACAGGCTTTCACAAATAAGGTAAATTACCACTATTCCTTTTTTATCCCCATTTTCCAGTCTTGCTGTCTATAGTGCACGTATACTTTCTTTAACCACAACAACAAAAAATTAAGATCCTGGAGCACTCTGCAGTATGTTAGTTTATAACATTAGTATTTTCAAATATAGTTTGCCATTTATTATTAGCCAAGTGTTCATATCGTGGTGCCTCCAGGAACATATAAAGGTGTTCTTGGTTGTCGTCATAACACTTTGTTTTGAAGAAAATGATTTAGGCCTCACGATCTGGCCCAAGAAGCTGAGTCCATGCTGTTTCTGTTTTACAGCATGCTGTCGGCATGGATAGCTGCCAGAGCCTGTTACAGCTACTTTTCATTAGCTTCCCTCCAGGCACATAAAAACTACTGCCCGCTTTGGCAAAATAGTTTCCATAGCCAAAGCCACCAAGACTCAATCTGTAGCCTTCAATACAAGAGTACTGTCCCAACAAATTAGACCAGCAGCCTATAGGAGACAAAGAAATAGAGATTCTAAACAGTATGTGACACTGTGTACGTGCTATTTCCACTCTAATATTGGTTTATGAAAAGCTGTACAAAACCTTTTAAGACTGGAACTGCAAAATTACTTTTTGTGTCCAGCTATACATGCTGAATTCATAGCTTTCTACTTCTTCCTTTTTATCTAATATCCTGTAGAGCTCTTAACTGTGATCACAGAGAGAAACTGGAATCATATTCTCAGTGGTAAGAGACTATTTCTTATCGATTAGTTATTATTTTTGTTATATGTGCACCAGTATTACAATTAAGATGACACAATCTAATTTACCAAAGAGTATATTGAAGTACTTTCTTTACCGTTCCATCCCCTCATGGTACAGCTATGCCTCCATTCACCCATAATTTTTTAACTATTTCACCCTTTGTACTGAAAAGTCATCTTCCTTTTTTTTGTTGAGAGGTGACTTTCTTGATCATGAAATGAAGTATTTGGTGAATTTTTTTCTACTGACGGCAAAAGCAGCCTTCTTTTCAGTTTGGAATATGCAGTTTCTGTGGGGAAGGAATGGCTCTTTCAAAGGTACCTGTTGTGATAGAATGTTGTTCCTCGTCAGCATCTGTCATACGTATCATTACATCAGTCTAAAAGTAATTTTAAATGGATACTGATAGTGATGGTTGCAGTGTCGAGAGCCAAAAGGTAAAGTGGGTTTGAAATTAGCTGTCATCACATAGATGTCCCTTTGAGGTTTTTCTAGGAGGTTTTTTTTTTATTTAACCAGGTTAAGGGATTTTTAAAATCACCTGCTGCAAATGTGTAGTAGATTTTTCATGTCTGTTTTTAATAAAATTGTAATGTACTCAGTTAATGAAAAACCCATTCATAATATATGTGAAGACTTTATTCTGTCTTGTTCTCTCCCACACCCTACCCTACAAGATGGGAGGTAAGGAAGGTGTAGGAAATACGTCCATGGAGAGGTAAGACTTTGAATTTTTCACCTTTTTTCCTGAAGCAATAAACAGCTGCCTTATTTTTTGTTTAAGGACTATACTGGAAATTCAGCTCTTTCATGGTTAAATTGTCATTTAATGTTTTAGGAAGCCCAAAAGTAAGGTCAGTCTGATTGTGTTCCTCAGCCCATTTTAACACAGTTCCTCTCTTTAAAACATTGCAGAATGCTTTTCATGTCAAAATCGTCAAATGTAGCCCGCATACAAGGTGAAATGCTGCTTGTGAAAGTCATTAAAGTTCACCCAAAGGATTTAACTTAGGTGCCTCTTAATGGATGAAAGCATGAAAAGAGACAAAGGTTTTAATCTGTCTCTTTTTGACTTCATGTTTTCCTGTTTTTGTGAGTGTACTCAGGGTAGTTAATGTTTTTGCAATTATACCTAACAGTTGGAGGTGTACTTGACTGAAATGACCCAAATCTTACATAAGTAATTCTGATAATTATCCTGCACTTTGAAAATAAGGCTTGAACTATAATTATTTATGGGAGGGATATTGCAAGAAATGTACAGTGTTAAAATAAGGCAGATCCTTAACATGGTTTTAATGTCCATGCTGAGCGCTATGTCTTTTAAGATACTAATGTAAGTATGCGTATTAATATGTACGAAGGAGATAAATGCTTAACAGAAGACAGTACAAGGTAAGTACCCTTTTTGCAGTAATCAAGCATTTGCTTTCAGCAAGTCCTTCACCTAGAAGGAGTCCACTTCAGCAGTATAGTAAAAGTGTTATTTAGGACCCTCTATAGTTTTGAGGATGCCCCTGACTCTATAAAGATTCCAAAGGGATCAGTTGATATGCTGCATCTATAAAAACAATTTAAGTAGCTCTAAGTAAGTCTTCATGCCAATTATATTAATGAAGCTGCAAAGGGACTGCAAATTTAGAAGTCCTCTAAAGTCCAGTGCTGGCCCAGCAATTCAGAAGCTCCTTAACAAGATATTAAATCAGGCTCTTTAATCTCTCTAATTGGTGCTTTTGAGTATAGAAGAATACATGAACCCTGCTGTGTTCTAAAAGCAGTAGAATATCTTCACTAGCCAATAATGCCTAGTGAAAATAGACTTCTCAGACTGCAAGTCTTCTGTACTGAATAATGACACAGAGAAGTTTGATTTCGCTGCTACTGGTCAGTGCAGTTTTGCTGTTGAGCAGTGCTTGACTGCAGCTGTGCTGGAAATGGATCAGCTCTGCCCTCCATGACTGTAATGTCCCATTCCTAGGCATTGCTAAATATCCTGTCCGTCAGTTAAGGGGTGACACATAGGAGCAGCCAGAGGAAGTTATCCTGCTGAGAGAATGGGAGTTTCCGTGCCGTGATTCCTCTCGGGAGCTATCAAGCCTCTCCTCACAGAATGGGACTTTTAGAAACTGATGACCAGTTATTTAAACTTGGGTACTAAAACTTAGAAAGCCTAGAGGTTAACTTAAAGATATTTACACTTAGAATAACAACTTTTTCTCACAAAAAAAGCTCTAATGGATGCTAGTTCTTTTAAAACCATAAAGACCAGCTCCTTGGCTGCAGTAAATCTGTATGGTTTCACCAGAATGCATGAGGCTTTTTGGCAGCTAAGGAGTTACTATTCATTTAGCATTCCATTTAAAGAAAATCTGTAAAGTTGCTACTTTCTAGCTACAGCTTTTATCCCAATCTCACTTTCAGCTGCTACATGCATTCTTTCCAGGGTGTGACTTCTGTAGCGGTAATGTATGTATACATTAGGGTGACTCAGGCATGCACCATCTCCCTTGCCTTCTATGGAGAAGGGAGGAAGACAAACACACATCTCAGTGGGTTCCAGCCTTATCTTGTCTCTGATTACTCCTGCTCTAAGCTTTTGGCTGAAGTTCTGAAGAACGCTTCTACTTCAATTTTTTTCAGATAATTTACATTCCTTTGCCATTTTTTATTACCCATACCTATTAGTTTTCTAGAACAGGTTTACAGGGTGTCATCCCTTTGATTTGTATAAAAACTCCAAGACAGTATGATGGGACACCTGGCTTGTGTTTCAAAGACATAATTATGCAGTATCATTTAATTTTTCCTTAACATGCATCCTCACTACTGGAGGAAGAAAAAAGGCCACCCACTGAGAGAAGAGAGTGCAAAGCTAGCGAATCCACTAGAGGAAGGCTCTACGCTTCTGTGGCTGTCCCATGCTAAGCAGAATCCCGATCATGGAAAATCCAAGGAGATTTGCCCTGTATGGTATGTCATTTATGTATGTTGACTTTACATATTATTCCCTCTGGGAAAAAAAAATTCCCCTTAGTCCTGCTTTTTTTCTACTATTTCATCAAAGCCTTTATTTCAGTCATCTGTAGCTGGCCAAAAGGAACAAGAACTTTCTGTGACTCTGTGTTTTTATTTTGTTTAGGTGAAGCAAAAAGGTCTGTATTTTTTAAGGATATTTTCAGATGCATTAATTTCTTAGTGTAAATGAGTTTTTATTATCATAACTGGTAGCTGTCGCTCCTCTAAATTGTAGGATACAAGTTTAAATTCATCAGAATGTGCAGGAGAATAAAAATTGGCACAGGACTATACTTTAGGTAAAAATGTTGCAACCGTATTAGCTTCTCGCTGGAATTAACAGCTTGCATATGATCATACCTATGTAAGTGCACATAAACAAGCAGTCACCATCTCACCCTCAAGATCATTCCTCATTCCTGACTAATACAGTCTGGGGAATGGGGGAGATTTAAAAGTTTAGTTCATGTAGAGCTCTAAATATTTTACACAAATTTCATTGATTTTCTTCAAGCTTGCATTTTCTGAGGGTTTTCTTTTGTTGTTGTCTTAGCAGAAATTTTGTTGATGTTATTGTTAGTTGTGTTATCTACTCTAAAAAGCAAACAAAGTTATTTAGATCTATTTACTGATCTTATGGGTTTTTAAAAATAACTTACCATGGTTACAATTAAATGGGGGAAAGGGGAGGAATAAGAGAGAAAGATCTTGCCAAAATAATTTTAGAATGGTCACAATGGCCTATAAGCTAATGCTTTTTAACAAAGTTATCAAATACAGTGGTATCTGAGTGCCTTGTGCAAAGGCTAATTATTCTTTTGGGAACATTTATTTTACGGGATCTTTTCTATATTTCTGCATTTCATGAAAATACTTTGGAGGAGTGAAGCATGATGCATAAAGAGGAGGCTTCACTCTCTTGAAGTATTCTTGTGGAAGAAATACTATGTATAGCTTTTCTTGTGTGTATATACTTCATCATTGTTTCAGTGTAGGTATAGAAGAATAATCACATGTGGCTATCTCACTTACCCACAATCCCATTCCTTTGGGCAATGAGTTGTAGTGGAGCAAGTATGTTGTTCTAGAACACTGCACAATAGTTTTAACATCAAGCTATCTTTCCTGTAAATTATTCCAAACACCTGCCTCTGTCAGACACTTCAGAAATTATTTTGAAAACTGCATTTTGATTATCCTTCTCTGTCACTCTAACAAACCCTTTAAAGTAATTATTGCATGAAGAATTTCACAAACTGTTTAAGGAAAATCATATGTATAAATTCATATTAAAAAAAACTTCACAAAGTACTTTTTGTAAAGTGCTTTTTTATTATGCATTGTCAACAGTTAAATGATATGTTGCTGTTTCATGCAAGCTGGAATAGTGTTAAGAGAGCAAATGTTAATCCATAAACACGTTAAGGAAAAAAGTGCTAAATTTGCATAAGTTTGTACAGGTTTAAATATGAAACTGGAGAGCTGCTTCAGTTAAAATGACTTTGAATTAGTTACTGAAACAACCACTAGTCTAGTTGTTCCCAAGCCTTGTTCCAGTTCTGTCTAGGATGTTTGTTTTTATCCTGTGTTAAAATTTACACTTTTTTTTTTTTCTGTCATGCAATGTAATGCCATAGTAGCAGCTCTAGGAATATAGCAAAACAGTACTATTCACCAACCAGTTGTGGTTAATATGCAATAACAAGTCCATTTCAAACAAAGTACTGCATGATATTGCAAAAAAAAAACCCCAAACCCCCCCAAAAAAAACCCAACCAAACCCCCAAATCTTCTAGTATGAGCTAACACAACAAATGTACATAATATGTCATGGAGCAACAGCTCAGTTACAATAATATCAATACATAAGAAAAAAGCTATGGAAATATATTTTCTTGTTTTGTGCACACCAGGTGCTTCACATCTTAATTTGTTACAAATGATAAACAGTAAATTTGAATTATGTTTCTGCAGGACAGTCATGTAGTAAAATATTTCTTGCAATGTTCAGGAACATAGAGAGACAAGTTGTTTTAATTACAGACTGAAAAAAAAATCTATTTTATGCATCTTCATTGCCTTAAATATAAACTAAGTAAATAAAGTCTAAGTGACAGTATATAATACAAATTTTCATATGTAATCTCTGGGTATTAAATTCTTCAAGAAGGACTATAAAATAACTGGACTGAAGAAATACCTATTTACGACATACTTTATAATGAGTGACAGACATAGCTGATCACTCAGCTGTTTTATTCATTTTCATCATAGAATCTATTTCTTTTAATTTGTTCTTCTATAGTGAGCTGTTTGAACTTGACTTTCTCGCCTTGGAATGATGGAACAGCTGTATATCTTGAGCTCAGTAAATCTAAGCTTGTGTTTATGTCATTCTTTGACACTTCGATTATTTCACTTTCTTGACCGGCATCAATACCATTCAGTTCTGTATCGTAATTCCCATGTTCTTTTGAATATGGGCTGCAGGACTTTTTAGTTATGTCTACTGAGTCTATTAGACCACCGTCTAAAGCCAGGTTGTCTTTTTGAAGAAAAGAAGTTTTCAGACTGTCAGGTTCTTTTCCAGTGCATACCAACTCAGTATCAACAGGGAATGTAGTATCAGTTGCCTCCTTTAAAACTAATGTGCTGTTCGTGTGAGACTTCTGACAAGTGGCATCTTTATTAAATCGAGTAAGACTATTAAAAGTAACAGCATTTTCATTTTTTGAGTTCTTTTCATCCCATGAAACAGTTACAGTATCGCTAGAATAGTGCTCATGAAATTCATACATCTCAAATATTTCTTCATTTCCAGACCGATTTTCCAGCTTTGCAAAGGCATGCTGTGATACAGTGCAAATTGTATGGCTTAATGCTGTCATTGGCTTAGACATAGCTGAGAGAGTTGCTTCCTCCCTACAAATGTTTAGATGTGAAAAAATGGCATTACTGTTATTGTTATTGTTATTCAAGCTGAATTCTTTGTGATTCTTTTGTACGGTGACATCATCAATGTTAGTAACCTGTACCACTTCTGAATTATCAGTTTCACTAATTTTTTTCTCTCGCTCCTTCCCAGCATTTTTCACAATCACATTATCACCTTCATTAATATCCTTTCCGCTTTCCTCCCTATTCTGTGATCCTCCTGTTCTATTCAGCTTATCATCTTGCACGTTCCCATCTTCCTCATCTTTTCCCTTATTGCCTGCTTCATTTTTCTTTGCTTTAGAGAAATTTGTATCTTCTTTTTCAGGCAGAGAGCTAAGGGATGAGCGTTGGTTTTGTTGTGCATTTGCAGTGTCATTTTTATTTTGCTGTCTCACAGCATTTTTTTTATTGCCCAGAGGTTTATTTGTATGTAAACTAGAATCTTCTTGAGCAAATCCTTCTGGGGGCCACTTTGGCTTATTTACTTTAGCCACTTCTTCAATAGAAAATGTTTTCTTAGGTGTTGCATCATCTGTTGAAGGCGGCCATGTCATCTTTAATTTACCTCTTTCTGTGGATTTCTTCAAATTATTATCCAAAATATCAGGATGAATACCTTCAGTACCTGAGTACAAGTCTTGATCAATTTCGGTAATTGGTTTAGGATTAACAGGTATACTATTAATGGGATTTGTTTCTTCACCATTAATATTGCCAACTGAGCTACACTGATCTTTAGAATTCCATAATTCTTTATGCTGCTTGTGTCCAAAACCTTCATCATAATTTCCTTTTGATTTGAAAAGTTGCTTAAAATGGGGTTTACAATATATTTTTCCATGGAGAGCAGCGTAATTTCCCAAGCTGCGGAATGGAAGAAAATTTGGTTTATGCTTTTACATATCATAAATCTACTGTGAATTTTACACTTTACTTGGTATTTCAAGTACCCCTACATGGAAGTATATATAAAGAAAGGAAGAGCAAAAAGAGAGCAAATGCAATGTATTGGCCAATTCTGACCACACACAGACACAAAAAAGTATCTAAAACCTTTAATTGCAAATTTCCATACAATTTCAAAGTCAAAATGATGGAGAAGAGTCATGCTTTGTGATTTAAGAAAGAACATAAACTTATTTGGTATTTACACAGCATAAACTTCAAACAGGAATGTTCCTCAGCACTTTGGGGTTGTTGGGATCTTTTTCTACATCATATTAAGACTGAATCCTCTTTCTTTTTTTTCTATAAAAGAGGTGGGGAAAATATAGTGCCAATTTTCTTTAGGCTTTGTGCGAATTATAGAAATTTGTTTTTGATTATATTTGGATTCTGCTTCTAAATGAAGTAAAGGAAATGTGTGTAACTAACCTCAAAGGTGTTAAAATCAGAACTGTTAGCCTTTGCAGTCTGATAGAACAATAAATACTACATTTCATCTAACGATTACAAGAGTTTGTAATCGTTAGATTACAAACAAAGTTTGCTACTGCAGAGAACCATCATCATTAATTTTATGGATGAGGAAAACTGAGAGAAAATTTGGTCTGTGTTCAGATGTCTTAAATTCCACCCCAGTTTCTGTGTGTACTGCTTCCTGTTCATGAGCTGTCCTGAAGGTCTGGAACAGTCAGTAGGAAGTAATATGCAGAAGCATTTGGAAGGTACTGGGTTGAAGCAGTTCTTTAGAGAATTTAAAGGACTCGTTCCACGTCACAGTGCAAATGTCAGTAGCAGAGAAGAAAAGGGGAACCCGGGTTACTTCCCTGTCAACATCCTACAGGCTGCATAGCCTAGTTGAAAATAATTTCACCAGATGTATTTATATTCAAAGGCAGAGTTCTATGAGTGAGCATGCAGTTGCTTCTTACCTTAATTGACTGCTACAGTGGTGACATCGGAAACATGATTTATGAAAATTCTGCTTGTCAGCAACTAGGCATTCCATTGGGTAAACTCTCTGTTGACAGAGTTTGCACGTTTCATTTTCCTGAATCTGCAGTTTCTAGAACCACATATTAAAAAGTTACGAGTTAGTTTAAACCACATATTATGATTTATTTTTAACTGTATCAGTCCATATGTTTTGTTAAAAGTGTAGTTTTCTTTATGCATTAACTGGTATCTCAGCTGTCAATTTTAGGGCTTCATTTTTGTTCAACTAGCAGTAATACTTTGAAAGTGAAAAGCTACTCATCTTTCCCTTTTCAGAAATCCATACATTTGATGGGACTATTCACTTCACTGCACCAGGTACAATATTTCCCATTTATTCATAATAACTATACATTTTGTAAAATGAGACGGGATAATAAAAGGTTTATTAATATAAGTGGAGTTGAGTATAATGTATGTATAATCTTTGAATCTACAGTGTGATTTGGAGAACAATAAACAAAGGGCAGATGTTTGAAATTCTGATCAGGAAGTTTTACTTAGTTGTGTCAAAAGCACATCAAGGTGCTCCACTTCTCTGTTAACCTGCAGACTGTACACTCATATGGTCCAGATATGCAATGGACATAATTATTTGTGATTTTTACAATTTTCATGTTCAGACCTGATACTTTCTTCAGTTAATTTTTAAGACTGAGCTGGCTACAATTATATTAGCTAACTATATCAAATCCTTTCTTTTTTGAATTATAACTAATTATAAAGGAAACTAGTTCTCTGTAAAGTATAAAGCATGAATAGAAGGTTTGTTTCATACCAGTAAGGGGCAGAAGGAAATAATGGATAATCTGTTGGGCTTGTAAAAATGCATGCTGCTCTTCTGTCTTGATTTCTGAATTACTAAGAGAACCATACCAGCAGACAAATACAAAGAGGGTGGACCAAATAATTGCTTGAATAAATATATCCCCCTTGACAATAGTAATGCCCCTTGACATCAGCGGAAAATTTGGCCCTTCTCAGCGTTCTGTGTGGTTTTGGTTTGCCTGCTGGTATTGATTTTATAGCAATTTGCAAATCAAGACAGAAAAAAGAATAAACCACCAGTAGAAACAAAAACGAAAAATCCCCCAAAGAACTGTTGGTCGTGAAACAGAGAGCCTCAAATGGGGCTTAACTTCGTCTCCAAACGGGCTGAGGCAGCGGGTGTGCAGTGGGGTGTTCCGCACGTGCCTCCGTCAAAGAGAAGAGAAAAATAAAGAGAAAGAGGGAATTAAAGGGAAGATTATCCCAAAGCAACTTTCAGGACTGAATAGTGGAGCCAATATTCATCATCTTCATGAAAATTAATCATGTATTGGGTGTCAGTGGCACGGTTATGGTAGCTGGGGGGCTGCAGGGGCGGCCTCTGTGAGGAGAGGCCAGGGCTGCCCTGTGCTGGACACAGCCGGTTCCAGCCGGCTCCAGCGGACACACCCCGGGGCCCCGCGGCCAAAATGGTGGCGCCTCAGGGAAAAGCGTATTCACGAAGCAGCAAAATTCTGCACATGCAGCAAGGACTGAGGGAAAAAAGTGTGAGAAACAACCCTGCGAACACCACGATCAGAGAAGAAGGAGGGGCAGCAGAAGAGCTTCCCTGCAGCCTCTGGGGAAAGGACCACACCGGGGCAGATACCCACACTGCAGCCTGTGAAGGACACCACAATGGAGCAGGTGGGTATTTCCAGCAGGAGCTACGGCCTGTGGAGAGCCCACACTGGAGCCAGGAAAAGTGTGAGGAGGAAAGAAAAGCAGAGAGGAACTGGTATGGACTGACCCCAGTCCCCCATTCCCCATCCCCTCTGTGCTGCTGGAGTGGGGGAGGAGGTAGAAGAGTCAGGAGTGAAGGGGTGAAGTTGAGCCTGGTGAAAAGAGGTTAAGAGGACACGTGTTTTAGTGTTTGTCTTTGTTTCTCACCATCTAAATCTATTTTAATTGACAAATTAAATTAATTTTCCCCAAGGCAAGTCTGTTTTGTCTGTGAAAGTAATTGATAAGTGATCTCCGTGTCTTTATTTTGTTCCATGAGCTTTTTCATCCTGTTTTCTCTCCCCATCTTGTTGAGGAGGGGGCATGAGAGAGTGGCTGGGTAGGGGTCTGGCAGGTCAACCCGTCACACATGAACAGTCCTACAAAATCGGGGGGGAAGGGCTGGTCTACTATGTGAGATCATCAATGTTTACCACGCAGAAGAGATCCAAAGTGAAATCCATATAGATTGACCGTATAGAGAATGCAGTATTCTACTGGTACTGGCTATTTCTTCTCACTTTTGACATGTTTAAGTACACTGAATCTGTCTGGGATGCAGTTAATTTTCTTCATAGCAGCTCATATGTTATGCTATGTTTTGGATTTGTGGATAAAGTATTGATAACACATCAATGTCTTAGCTATTGCTGAACAGCGCTTGCACTTTTCTTCCTCCCACTCTGACCCCCCTTCCTGCCCCAAGTGAGTAGGTGGGGATGCACAAGAAATTGAAAGAGGACACATCTAAGGTGTCATGCTCAGCAATAAAAGCTGAGGGAAAGGAGGAGGAAGAGGGGACGTTCAGAGCTATGGCGTTTGTCTTCCCAAGTAACTGTTGTGCATGTTGAGGCCTTGCTTTCCAGGAAGTGGCTAAACATCTGCCTGCTGATGAGAAGGAGCGAATCAATTCTAATTTTGCTTTCCTTGTACCCCACCTTTGCTTCACCTATTAAACTGTCTCTACGTCCGCCCACAGGTTTTCTTGCTTTTTGCTCTTCAGATTCTTTCTCTCATCCCGCTGTGGGGAAGTGAGCAAGCAAGCGAACAACTGGGTGTGGACTTCACTGCCAGCCAGGGTCAACCCACCACCGTAAGTATTTTGTTGGACCACCGCCAGACTGTGCCTCATTTTACAAGCTACTCATGTTTAATTCTGTTCCGAGCACAAACAGAGGTAGCACCCTTCTCAGTGCCCAGAGTTGGGAAACCCAAAGCAGAGCTTTCTGTTTAGGAGTTATGTGGGTATGGGAGTGTTTAGCTTTGTTCTGACATTTTCATCGCTGTTCAAGCATCAGCATTCTCTTCGTGTATTTCAAATGGCTAAAGCTATGGTAACATCTGGTTTTCCTACAGGATCCCATCCATATTCAGTGCTGAAAATTGATGCACAAAAGGAGAATGCTAAGTTTCAAATGCATAACTTTGCAATCTAAATACTATTTTAATATAATTTTTAAGTAACACATGGACCATGAGAAAGAAGGCATGTTTTATTTTCAATGTTTACTTCATATTCCTATATAAATATTCATGTATATATTCACATACTTCATATATTCAAAAAGTTTACTTCAATATGAAACAAATAACAGGCTGAGCTTTCTGAGGGACACTGAGTGGCTCCACTCCTTGGTGATGTGACACCTGGACTCTGACATCAGGTAAATGGGTTTGCTGCCTTAATTCAGACTAGGGCTGTATCAACTGGTAAAATCACCCAGAGGGAAATAGCAGAAAAAAAAAATTAAATTGCATGTTAATTTGTAAACAGTTTCAGTAATTTTACTCAAACGGGAAACCCACCGGAACATAGTTCACTTTGTCTTGAGTCACATCTTGTGCTTTAATAAACTAAAAACAGATGTGCACAAAACATGACCAGTATTTTATCTCCAGAGTTATTTTATACAGGCAACATTTTACCTCATTTAAGAGGATGTTGCATTAATTTTAAGTGTGAGAATTCAGGTGCATTCTGTGCACGTTTTCTAGCATGTCAATATTTCAATATGTCAATACAACAGTAATGCTATTTTAATATTTTTATTTTAGTATCAGTTTTCATTTTTATTTTGCTCTGTATAATTCTTCAGGATAGCTCTCGTAGCATTAATCCTCATAATGGTGGAAGAAATAGTAGATAGACACTTTCACAACAGTTCCTGCATCTTCAGCTTCTCAGCCTTCTGGTCTTCATGAAGATCTACTTGAATTTCTATGTTGTATTTTTGTACTACTTGCTTATCATTACCATCAAATTCAGAATCAGAAAGTGTGCTTTGCTGTGGTGTTACAGGGGCTGCTGCATCTTGTGCGGGACCTTGATCTTGTTTGTTTGATTTTTGTGACGATGTTTACGCTGGACTTAATTCCTCTGAATCCTTTGTGTTCCAAGGCTGTGTTTCAACTAACTGTTTTGCCTTGCACAAAGCACTGCTCATGTTTTCCTTCACTGAGATTCCACATACCACTGTAATTTCCGCTAGGTCTTTGTTGTTCACAGGTAAAGGGTGCGTTTCAAACATCCAGTGTGCTATTCTGACATGCCTCTTTACAGTGTCTGTTCTATGGACAACTTCATTCTCCAGTCTTTGACCAACATTGTGTCTGGCAGCAGACAGTGGCTGAGGTTCAAAATGCTTTATGCTTCTCTTCATACTTCTAAGCTTTTTAATCTCAGACCTCTGCTGCAACAAGTTAAGGACATCCACTGGGTAGCCCACATTTATCCCAGTTCTATGCTTCCAGCATGTGCCTCAGAGTCTTTACAGCACCACTGGGAACTTCTCAGATGTGAGTTTATTGTGATGTTTGTTCCTCATCTTGATAAATTTTATTCGTAGAGTCCAGTGGCTGCATTTCAAACATCCACGTGACTGTGCGAACACCTACCCTAAGTAGTGCAAGAGCCTTGTTCATATTTCCTGCAGAGGCTGGGTCTGAAACATCCAGGCTATGTATTTAACATTTCCACTTGCAATGGTTTCCTGGTCTGCAATGCTTCTAGCTTGGTCTGGGTCTGGAGGGTCATCTTTAAATGGAAAAAAAGGCTGGTTCTCCAAGACCCGTCTTATAGAGAGGACCTCTCCTCTCTGGATTTCACGCCACTCTAAGCATTGTTTTTCTGGTCTTGTGAACATCTGAATGATGAAAGCAAAGCCATATCTAGCCTGCTGCACATCTGACATTATATCCCATGTTTCAGATATATCCTGATAAAATATTAGGTAATGTTTCTTGAAGCTTTTTCTTAATTGTGGATGGAAACATTTGTATAAATGTCTTATTTCACATAAATTGCTTTGCTTTGGGTACAGATCTGTGGAGATGGTGGGCTTTGTTGGAGAGCTGGATGATTCAGTGGACTGGTAAGTTGCTGTCATTTCCAATGGAGCTTTTGCATAAGTAGTGGAAAACTTTTCTGTGCTTCCATATTCATGGGATCTGGAGCAAATCAATGCAGAATTAGCAGTTCCGTCCTGTTTTTTCCTTGGTGTAGAAGTTTTCTGTAGTCCGCTTGCTGAATTAGTAGCAGCAGAAGGTGAACTAACTGTCAAAGGCAATGTAATTTCCTGGTATGTCTTTTCCATCTTTAGGGAACAAAAGTGGTTGGTTTTTTTTTTAAAGTATAGTAACATAGAAAACAATTTTTCTGTTCTTCACAAAAGCTAGTTCTGCAAGGATCCAAGCAATAGGATTATAATAAAATCCGAAAGGGCACAATCCATCAGCTATTGCTCAGAATGCATAAAAACAATCTTGAGAACTAAGAGCTGTGCTATTTGCACCATAGGATATATGTGAAAAGAAATGTGTAATTCATACAAAATGCAGAATTCTATTTTAGCAGGCTTGGAGTTTTTGCTGCAACAAATGCAGACTTTGCATTAAAAACATGATGTAACGTTATGCTGTGGCTTATGCTCATTTTCATTCCTTCTGAAAGTGACATTTTCTATGCTTTCTATGCTGAAAATCTGTGGTGACAGAAATTATACATATTTACAGATTCAAAACAAGGAAAGAGGAGACTATTTGGCAGAGGAGGACAGGAATGCAAAAGTTTTTATAAAGGTTTACTTTTAATTGTGTTTGTCACATACTGTAAGTACTTGTTGAGCCTTCTAACGTACTTCATATTATGTTATGTGCACTTAATTTCTAAAGTCCATATATTCTCACCACTTTCGTAGGTTACATGTTTAATCACAATTAGTCAAAATAGAAACTCAGACTGCATGACAGACCAATGTCTTAAACTCACCACTTCTAATTTGCATAAAGAAAGATCCCTCTTATTAAAAGCACAGACCTTTACTTCTTTTGCAGGTGTTGCAGTCTCTCTGTCAGAGTGAACAGCCTTTTCCTGGGCTGTCCTTTCAATCTGCTCTTTTAAAATCTGTGTTACAGTCTTTGGGAGCTCTTCGTTCTGAGCTGCATTGATTACTGCAATGGGAAGAAGAATAAAAAAAGGTCGTTTTTCCTCCACCCTGCATTTTATGAAATTGACTTTATCAGTGAATTATAAAACATTATTACATTAGAAAAATTGTACTTAGACTTGCAGAAGTCTAGAGAGTCACTTGATCATGAACAGAAATCCGTAGGGAGAACGACAGAATAGTTGTTGAGAGACAGGTTATCAGCTACTGTTTTGCCATACCTTAATGGTGTGGCAGGTCTAAAGGTTGACGGGGGTCTGTGGGCAAATACAGTGCATGAATTCTAATACCAGGACTAAACTGCAGCAGCAGCATCTTAATACTGTGGTCACATTCTGCAGGGCTATTCAGTTCAGCTATAAATTGAGCCATTCTCATCCACAATTTTGTGGATATACATGGGCTTGTGTTTGCCTGTGTTTTGAGACAATTCTTCAAGTCCCCTGTTCTTTCAAGCAACTGAGCACATATTTAAAACCACCTCCTTATGCAAAAGGCATCTATACCAAATTCTAAACTTGTTTCTTAAGTCCCATTGAAGTCAATGAATGTGCTTTGCTGAGAATTCAGAGCAATGTGCATTTTCATGTTTGTAAGCTAAGAGCGGTACATTTGTGTCAGTAAAGACATTTACCATTGTTTGTTTGTGAGCCTTTATACTCATGCCACTTCTTACCTGTTTCATCAGCGTGCTGAGTGAATGTAGAAGCCATTTTTATCTCATGAGTAACTTGCTCGTGATGAGAAACCTGTGCATAAAACCTTCACTTTACTACAGGATTTAGTGCAATATGTAAGAATTTTCCATACTTCTGCAACTGTATTTAAAATGTTATATCAAAGAAAAATATGAATGTGAAACCTAATTAATTACCATGTTAAACAATAATAAATAAAAAACACTTAATAAAACACCTTTAAAAAATTATTATGCACTGCCTAATGAGGGAGGCTATTGGCAGAACATCCAGATCTTGCTGTACCAAGTGGTAAAGGAGGAAGAAGCAAAGCAGATATGTATCAGCATCTCAGTATCACTGTCCAATGACATAATTATTAATTGATATAGTTACCTCTTGTGTTTGAGAGGCTTCCATTTGACTTTCTTTGGAGGTCATTTCATTGGACTCAGCTTCCCTGGTGCTGCTTGATACTGTGTACTGACTACTACTTGACTTTTCCTAAAGACAAATAAAAATAATCTCACATTAACAGCTAATAGTGAATTCAATTTTTCTTTTTCTTTTTCTTTTTTTTTTGCCTATGAACGGCTTTCACAAATAAATTCTAGTCTAAGTGTTGTAACTAGAACAGTCATTTTACAGCAGAGTACCGTTGTTATTATGATTGATATTTGTTGCCATAAAAATTAGAACAGGCTTTTTTGTAACAGAGAAGATGTCAAGTCATTTCTATTACCGCAGCCAGATTTTGACCTGCAGATACGGAAAGCTGCATGAACATGTACAATGTATAATTAGACTGGAAAGGGATGAAGGTGACTAGGAAGACTGGTTCTGGCTTTACATGCTGTTCCATCAACTTGTTACCTATCAGTGGGCATGAGGCTAATGCAACTTTGTAAAAGGAAGTATAATAATATGTCTATATAAGAGATGCTAACTTCCTGCATATGCTTTATACAACTCCTCTGGTGCAAAAATCATGCTGAATTGCAATTGTGAAAAGTATGACCCATAGGCTAAGCAGAAGATCCTATAAAATATACAGGCTAGCATTGTATCTACAAGTCTGACAACTGCAGTGTAATAAACAGCATATCATTGAGAGTTTAAAGCACTGTCCAAGATGTCCGTGTAAACTAATTTCTGAGGTTATCTGTGTTTAGTTCAACTCCAGATTCTGATTTGTTTTCTTATTTAAAGCCTGTCACAGAACCTGTGTTATATCACATTACCTGTGTCCATTGACTACTTTGAGATTTAATGACTATAAGAAATAAATCCTAAGGACCAATATTAAGATACCAGTTCTGTGCTTCCTCTCTCTTGCACACTAGCACGTACACAGAGACATCTAACAAATAATTTCACTCATGTCAAATTAAATTTTCTCCTTCCTTTGTGAGAAGGAAGCTTGCCTATTAGTTTCTACTGATAATAAGCTTTCAAATGAAAGGAGCTTCTGGTCCCTCCAGCAAGAGCTTCTCAACTGTTCAATGTAATGTGAATGTGAATGGAGACAGCCCTGTGTTCCTGAGATTGCTGCTAGCGCAACAGAGAGCTGTAAGCTTCCTGCATCTCAAATCCTGGCACCTCCTTGAAATCCAGGTAATTGTGGGACAAGAAAGTAGTGGTATCCCATAGTCATCCCATGACAAAGCACATATTTATCCCATGAAAAAGCATATATTCAAACTAAGGAATGCTTACACTGCTTGCATCTCCACTAAAATTTCTGCTGAATCAATATAGGGGAGCATCCACAGCCTGGCCCATAATTTCTGCCGTACAGGGGGCAGCAAGGGCTCTTAAGGATCTATGGGAGAGAAACAATGTGCCTCTCCTTCATGGGCTTTAGGAATTCTTTTCCACCTCTGTGCTGCCAAATCATCTGTTTCAACTATAAAATGAATTAAAACCACACGAACAAAAGCTAAAATAAATTTTCTGATTACTGGCCCAGTAAACACTTTAGTGTGTTACCAGTATCAAAATTAATCCTATCTACCGCAAAGTTTGAACTGTCAAAGTGAGGTGAGGCTTGAGGAGAGCAAGTCAGAGCATGCTTTACACTCAAGTTCTGTATGTGTAGCAGTTGTGATGGTCCATACACGTACCAAGTGAAAAAGAGGCAGTTCAATGAAAATCAAGTGCAAATTTTTCCATCTATTCTCTGTTTAATGACTATGTGTAGGTGTATGTATAATGTGCCTTTTCATTTTATATGGATATGCTTTTAAAGATATTTATGCAAGGATGTGCTTTTTTCATTTAAGATACACTTCTCTGTTCTAGTGTGCATGGTTTAGATATGTAAGTCAAGCTCTCATTACTGGAAAAGCTCATTCATGAGATACGAAATATGTTCATGATAGTCATTATGTGTCCTTTGAATGGTGTGGGGTATTAAAAAGGAATATAATTAGCCTTAATGTAGTCAGGAAGCAAATCTAATCTGAATGTCACTACTGCTTTATTGCTGTAACTTTGGTACTGCTCATGAAGTAGTTGCCATATTGCAAAAGATTATAATTGTTTAATGCGACAGCTATGGCTGTCTAAAATGCAGCCTAAACATTATGCACCAGATTTTGACAATATAATTACACGGCCTTGCTCTGGGCATGCAGGGAGGAAGAGGGACTTGGAGGTTCTCATGTTTTGTGTGTCTGTCAAGATGGCTAATTGAAATTCTAGTGACAGAGGGTAAAATTCTGCTTGTTTATTATTCCAAGCAAGTGGAGAGCAGGAAGACACGTGGTTTCATCCCTCCTCTGTAATGGCCAACTGTTGGATATAGGATAGGATATCCTGTAGGTAGGATTAATTTAGTTTATCCCATTAGAGTTTGTGGCATGTTTTGTAGACCCCATAGATATATGGGAGAATATTCTGCAGAATTATTTGATGGTCTGCATGGGATAAGGTTGCTCTTATCTTATTAAGCAGGATAAATTGTGCCTCTAATGCAGCACTGTGGCTGAAGATCATGATATAGATTTAATACTAGTTAAGGGTTATGCTTGTGGGAACTTGATCCCTTTATTTGTTTCTATGGAATATGCAATTCCTGCCGTACTGCGTGTTATTAAGTCAATCAAGGTTATATAATCAACCAGATCCCGCATTGCAGTGTCAGGAGGGAACAGCTCCCCTCCAGCTGTGCAGGGGAGGAGGACAGACAGAGAACTCAAAGTCATTTTTGGTGGCAGAAGTGAAAAGACAACTATTACGATTGGTTTTCCCGTGGCCCAAGAATCACCTTTCAATTACTTTTTGCTTACTGTATGCCATATAACGAGTGAGCTTCAAAAAACACTGTCAGGTGGATGATTGTTGGCATGCTGCTAGCTCACGAACTGTTTCTTACGGTCATTTTATTTTTATTTCAGACTTCCATTGCCCTCCATTCTCCTCTGTTTGTTTCAAGTCACCCTTTATGGGTGCTGCTGGCCTTCCCATGCATATCTGTATGGCACTTAATACAGAGAGCTATAGTGTCTCTGCATAGTAAGTCATTCTAACCTAAAACAATACTATTTAAAAAATAAAGATGTAAATCTGAGAATAAGTCTGTATGTGTTTTGTTAGAGGAGTGCATTTTTATGTAGGCATTCAGATTCTGTTACTGAAGAGAACTGTAATTGCTGCACGCGTTTTATATGTTAGTGGCCCATACATCAATTTTAGTGCCTCTGCGTTGCAATAATTTAGATTGAATTCTTATTGAAAAATGTGCCAAGATTTGATTTTCCAGTAACTGTTCTGTGTATTTTAGACCAAGGTTTGCTTTTCTGTGTTGACATTTTTGCAGTTTCCTTCTGTTCTGATAATAGACAGAACATACTTTTCCTTTCAAAACTAAAATTGCTTTGAGGCTCAGAATATGTATGCTATGTTATATGCATACGTACATAAAACATGTATACAATTCTATATATGTATGTATGCACATATTGTTCAAGGGAATCAAATGGCCTAAAAGCTTGTTCAAGCACAAGAAAGCCTTTTACTCGCTCACATTTGAAGCACATTGCTTTTAGTTGAACTGTACATTATGGTGATCATATAAGCTCTGTGAGAAGTTGGCTGATATAGTATGGTTTATGTATTGGCATATTTAGAATTTACTGTTCTAAATGATCGGTATGTACAAACTTGCAATTCCCTTTAGGCAGCAGTGGAAGTAAATTGTGAGCCTAAAGCTTCACTTACAAAATTAGCAACAATAGACTGACCGATGATTTACTTGGTGTGGATCTTCTTTTCATCCATAGCACCTGGATGAAAAGAAGGTTATCAGAAGTAGTCAACATGGATTCACTAAGGGGAAGTCGTGTCTAACTAATCTGATAGCATTCTATGAGGAAGTGACTAGATGGGTGGATGAGGGGAGGGCAGTGGATGTTGTCTACCTTGACTTTGGCAAGGCTTTCGACATCGTCTCCCATATCATCCTCACAGGCAAGCTTAGGAATTGTGGGCTAGATGAATGGACAGTGGGGTGGATTGAGAACTGGCTGACAGATAGAGCTCAGAGGGTGGTGGTTAGTGGTGCAGAGTCTAGTTGGAGGTCAGTAACAAGTGGTGTCCCTCAAGGGTCAGTACTGGGTCCAGTCCTGTTCAATATATTCATCAATGATCTGGATGAAGGGATAGAGTGTACCATCAGCAAGTTTGCTGATGACACTAAACTGGGAGGAGTGGCTGACACGCCAGAAGGCTGTGCTGCTTTACAGCGTGACCTGGACAGGCTGGAGAGTTGGGC
>VUYV01000026.1:6196308-6219613 GCA_008711295.1 Anarhynchus alexandrinus
TCCCACTCTGGAGACATTCAAAACCCACCTGGACACTGTCCTGTGCAACCTGTTGTAGGTGACCCTGCTCTGGCGGGGGGGTTGGACTAGATGATCTCCAGAGGTCCCTTCCAACCCTGACTATTCTGTGATTCTGTGATTTCTTCCCCAAAGCTATGCTTTTTTTACCTATTTATGTTCTTATCACAGTGTCATCTGCCCATCAATACTGTAAGAGTCTTGCAGAAATTTCTCATAAGAACTACACTTATCTGCACTTCATCATTATGATTTGTCAGCGTTGCTTAGTTGTGTGTATATACTTAGGGTGTTTTGGGCACTATATGGAAGATTATATACCTGTGTCATTCCTGACACATGATACTATATGGTTGAGTGAATATCAGATACTTTCAATATATTCCTCTCATCCTTCTTATGTAGGAGGTTCAGCTCACTTGCCAGAAATGGCTTGTTTCTGATACTGGATAGCGAGACTTTGAGCAGCTAGCTAGCTGAGCTGGGGTAGCAAACCACTGCAGGCTGGCATTTGCAGAACAATAACACTGAAGCTCATGACCTCTTCTCAGCTTTCTGGCTGATGATAAAAAGGTGCTCATGATGCCAGTGGTCAAATTAAAGACCAGGTTTCTAAACAAACTCTGGTTGAGTTTGTGAGTGCATGGCAGTTCTGTGATAAGTTTTCATTGCCGCTCAGCATTCTGAACAAGGGTTTAGTGCATCCTACTGGTAATACGGCACCTTTCACTAGGAACCAATCTCCCTTACAATGAAGAGAGATATTAGTGGTGGCTGCTGCCTGGGAAAAACAGAAAGATAAATAGTTCTTATTTGCATATTTGATGTCAGTATTTTGAATGAAAAGCCATGCACTCATTATGCAGTAATTGAATATGGAGTAAAATGTTCAGCTATTTAGATTACTGTTTAAAAAATGAATTGCTTCCTTATTTTAGCTTGGATTAATAGTTTGAATTTATCCAGATATGGAGATCTGTCTTCAAACTACATGATTTCTCTGTTTTGCCCTGGGATTGATTCAGTGACCTTGAATAATCTTTCAACTACCTAAGTGTATAATCCCATTTTCCATGAGAGTGCAGTTATGTTAGATGGAAATGGGATTTTATGGTCTTGCAGTAAGTTATTTAACCTAAATTTAAAGATTATTCCATATAGTCTGGAGTCATTTTATTTCCTGTGAACATGACTATTTCTGCTGATGATTGGAGAGAGCCTCCTCAACTAGCCACAGAGGACAAATACATGGATAAGTATGCTTAGAGGTCACATCTTTGTTGAAGAAATGGAACCATCATAGTGGCTTTGTGGAGAAATAGATATCACTGTTAGGCCAGGGAAAATGCATCTTCACATCACAGAAATGAAATTCCTTGGTTCTAAGTAAGAGAAAAAGTCACATCATTTCTGTACATTGTCCTGCATTTATTCATCCAGATAAATGGCAGCTAGGTTTGACCACGTCATCAGAAAAGTATGTGCTTAACAATTCCTTTTAACAAGGATTATGCTCCAGTACGATTATGTCCAACTATGGGATTTTTCTGCTTAAGTTAAAAATGCTTTGATACATCTGCAGCAAACTGTGTATTCTCCCCTACAAACTGGAGTTTTGCTTGTTTTCTGTGCAAACTGTTGATATTGGTATTAATGTGCAACAAATGAGAGATAACTGGTAGATATGATGATACTTACTTAACATTAAAATGAACCTATGGCAGAATGTTGATGTGTCCTGTTCTACAAAGTTGGAGGGCAATATTTCTTAAAAATCTCTCCAAGAAGTGCAGGATGGTAAAGCAATTTACTGTGCCATTACTGTTTTTCATAGCACACAGGACAGATTGTGCAATGTGTTTTATTCTAGGGGATTTCACATAGTCCAAAATCATTATCTCCTACAACAATTTTTCATGGTATATGCTAATGAAGTAATAAAATGTAAAGACCTTTTATCTAAACTAACACTTAGCTGCTGCTTTGTTCTACTTTTATGTAGCATCTGGGTTCTTCTGTGCAATTTTTGATCTGTTATGGGGAGTTGATTAGATTTAATTCAATGGAAGCAGGAAATTCCTTTTGAAAGAGAATGGCTTAACATCACATCAAGTGCAATATATGCAAAATATCACCATGATACTTGATAATGAATTACAGTCTTATAGACAAGGTTGAGTATAAAATACTGCTATGGTAGTAATCTGCTTTGCTCATCTATTTGCTGTGAGTCTAGTATTGCCTATGTTGAGTGGTCGTCTGCATAAAAAATATATGATTCCTGTAGTATATATCAAAGACAAAATTCTATGAGTATGAACATTAAGGAAACATCTTAGTCATAATGAAAACTCTTCAGTTAAGCAAACAATCATAGTTTTTCCTCAAGCTATCTAGCAGGGCATACTTCATTTGTTAGTATTAAAAATGCTATTGTTACCTGTACAGATTTGTGCTGGTACTGGTACTGAGCAAAAGTCTTTTGTGAAGAGGTCATCTGCACTTTCTCAAATTGTTTCCTCGCTGCTGCCAGGCCACCAGGCACAGTACAGAACTTGGTTTTCTCTGCTGTCTAGAGTGATAAAATAAGGCCAGTTGTTTTAATTTGCACTAAGAATGTACTTCTATGAGCTGATTGTTTTTAAAAGTAGTTAATAAAAGTATGCTATAAGGCTTCTAAATTTTAAAGGGAAAATTTGGAAACACTTGGTTATGTCTGTAGCCTTACAGGTAATTTCCACTGATGTAATCTGTAAACCCTACTTATTTTAACAGTACACATGAATTAACATTAGCATTCAGAATAGATACAGTCATAAACCAGTTACTTTTCAGGTGTTGTCATCAAAATACAGAACATATACGTACTGTTACTATTAACTGTTGAATCTCAATGGCTCATTTTAGGACTTTTTCTTGTCTACCAAAAATGAGAACCTGCAAATTATGAAGTTCTTTTGGAATTTTGTAATCTAGAATTTGTTTAGCACTAGTTGCTAAATGCTCCAGTGTGAAATAGATCCTGCTGGCGTAGCTGCATATTTATCTCCGCTTAAACTAGTGTCTGAGGACTCAGTGGTTTCCTCTGTAGTTTTAGGGATCAGCTGTGTATTTTCAGTCATGTAATACTCTGTCTTTGCAAGAATGACTCAAACAATTATAAATACTGTTTCTGGTAAGTAAACATATCCTGTGTTCTGCACAGGAGCCATACATTGTGATTTGGAGAACTAAAGGCCAATGCATACTTGAAAAATGTGCATGTTTGGCCTGAATCTTTAGCACCAAAAGGAGTAGGTCCCGTCTACTTGGTTGTCAGTAGCAATCACTTTCCAGAACAATCCTTCTCTGCTGTTCCCTCTTCTACTTGTTTATCTTGAGTTCTGTTGCATTCAGAGTTTCCACCTGGCCGTCTCTGTATTTTTTCAATAGCTATTGTTGAAAAAACATGCAGAGAGCTTCAAGCAGGCCTTTGTCAGATGATCTTTTTTCACTCACAGTGCTGAAGGTCACAAGAATGCCTTTACCCTCAGGGTCCCTGTTCTAGTGCTGTCCCTTATGTGTTACCTCTCCCATGGTACTAGAATGAAGCATTCAGCATTTGAGCTTATTAATCAGCATGCAGAAGATAAACCACCCAATAATTAGAAATAGCCTTGTAATGAAGGTTACTAAGTAAACTTAGGTTTAGTGCTTACACCTGATGAGTAAGCAAGCAGATCATAAAAACCAGATTTTTTTTCCCCTGGGATGAAGGCAGAGTGACTGATTCTATACATACATGGATGCGTGAATGTGAAAAGTAATTATTTTAGTGAATGAACATTTCAGGCACACCTTGCCAGCCATTTGGAGACATTTTGAGGGGTAAATGCAGTTATGGGTCCTTTAAGAAAACATATTGATTCCCTTTAATGGAACCAGATATGCAGTTCCTTTTTTCAGGCAACCATCCATTTCAGCAAGAAATTGTGAGGAGTGCCAGAGTGTAAACGAAGTAGTTCCTATGTGCTCAGCACGGTTAGGCTGGGTCAGGCTTCACGCAGTTCTGTTCTTTTTGAGAGTACTAACTTCAGCAATGCTTCCAATTGCAGGAGTAGGGAATTGGAACCTTCTCAGCCAGGTGAACTGCAGGAATCTGCTCCAAATGCACACAGGCAATTAGGAAATAAGGAATTGAGCAGGCAGGAATTTGGTGGTTGGAAAACACCTGGACTCTGGTGAGCGTGGCTGGTGGCTGCTTTTACTGTGTGCCTTTTGGGTAGCCAAGCAGCCCTTCAGCTGCTCCCAAGATCTCCCAGGCTCTTCTTGCGTATGGCCAAAGGTGCTGGCTGGTGAGAGCTGCATTGTAGTCCTTCTTTTGCCAGAGGTGCTCTCTGATTTACAGGAATTACTCTGGCCTAGTTTACAGTAGGAAAAAGGTGTTCTTCCCATGTGATGAAAGTTTAGTGTAAACAAATACTGTGTTCATTCAGCATTGAAGCAAGCCAGCATAATGCCTCCATTTCCTGGTACAAGGCTGTTGAGCTACAACTTCTAGGTAGGATTTTAAGATATGGTAAAAATACATTTTTTACCCCTTAGTATTTCTGCAAAACTGAGGCAGATTTTCCTGATTTTCCTGGCTGAGATCTGAAGACCAGATTTTCAGATATTCCTGACTGATAATTAAATGTGTGGTGGTCTTGCTCCATTTAAATAGATTATAAATTCTGTTAGCCAAATATTTTATGTGCTACTTGGTATTAATATTAAACGTCATTGTAAAATACCTAATCCCTATTGAAAGACATGTAGAGAGATGAATAAAACAAAATTTAAAAGGTTTTTTCCTAAATATTTTTTCATGTAATGTGCACTTTTAAATAATTTTATTATAAAACAATACTTTTTCATACACCTTGTCTCATTGAGCTTCTATTTTAAAATAGAGCAATTTCAGATTCTTTAGTTTGAACAGCAAGAGGTCTAAACTTAATGTGCTTTTGAATATGATTTTATTATTTGGTAATATTTTTAGTAATGCAGAAACCGCTGGGTTTTGTCATTATGAGCTGAAAGAATAACCGTGTTGCAAATCTGTCTCAAGCCTATGGTTGTAATAAATGTGGTTCATGCAACACTCAAATAAAATGAACAGTACTTGCAATGAATTAAAGGGAATTGTCCAAATGACCAAAGGTATATAGCATGAAAAATCACATTCAGTAGGGCAGAAACTGATGCATCAATATGTTTGCTAAGTAGGTTTGGTAATTTAGTTTTCAAATTTTGATCATCATAGTGGTCCATCAGTCAGCTTGTATAAATGAAGAATGTAGGATATGTCACTACGCAAAGCAAACACAGACCTAAGAAGATAAAGGACCATTAATATCTTACATGAGCAAAGGAGTTGCTACTGGCTATCTGGGACACAGCAGCCTTGTACATAGCCATTCTTTCTTTCAAGGAGGCAGTGTCCTGGAAATCCAGCAGTGTATCAGCCCTGGGAGTGCTCTCTTTAGGTAGTCTTCTTACAAGTTTGCGAGAACCCACTGTAAGTACAAAAAGACATCATATTTTCTAAGAAAGAAACAAGTACCTTTTTTACAAATCTTGAAAGAAAAGCAGTAGTAGAAAGGAGCAGTATTATCAACATTTTAGCTAGTGTATCTTATTTTAAACTTAGAACAGAAAAAAATAATTCAAGGAAGTTTTTGAAACTGGACAAAATTCCTTGGGGAAATAACAAAAAGCTTTTTTAAAGAAAAATCCCCATACAATTTTAACAGCAAGCATAGTATATTTTTCTTGATAGTGTTACATTTGCATTATTTTATACTGTAAAAAGTAATCGTAAGTACTACAAATAACCAATTATAATTAGATATATTATGTCCTAATTAGCTTTATACATTATAGTATTTGTTTGCTTAACAGACAGTCCGTTCTGAGTTGATTATAGATTTCAGTTGTTTGCTGATATGGCATTAGAGTATGTTTTAGTTGGTTTAGTGCTACTAAAACCTTATTGAAAATCATCTAAATTACTAACTACATTTTAACCTTATTTCAAGATGTGAAGGTCATAGAATTCTTTATAAGCATCTGCAATTCAGCCACAGTGAATACGGAGACAACAGTTGAGAGTAGTCTGGAAAAAGCAGCACTGAGTTACTACCACTAGGAAGTTTTTTGTTGCTACGTTCTACATTCATATGACTGTATTAGAAGAATTCCATATATCCAGAAAGACACCTTAAATTTAGCATAAAGTTATTTTTCCTTCTTGTTTCAAAGGGAAAAAAAATATGCTGTGAGGATTTCTCTTGTCTGTGATCAGAGGCAGAAGAGAATTCATGTAATATCACAAGCTGGATGTTCCTCTTGTCCTACCAGGGTTTCTCTACAGTGAATGGAAAATTGGGTTGAATGACACTGGATTTCTATAACCAGGACACCCCCTTCCTTTTTGGGAGAGGAGGGACTTTTAAGACTTCAAGAAGATATATTTTTAGTAAAGCCACTAGAATCTTAATTTTTTAATCCTTGTGATTCATTTATCTCCATGTGTATGGGGTGGAACTTTGTGGGTGTTTGTAGGGCCTGAGGCCTGTACAACATTTGCCAGAGTTGACTCCTTGNAGACTTTTAAGACTTCAAGAAGCCACTAGAATCTTAATTTTTTAATCCTTGTGATTCATTTATCTCCATGTGTATGGGGTGGAACTTTGTGGGTGTTTGTAGGGCCTGAGGCCTGTACAACATTTGCCAGAGTTGACTCCTTGTTCTGGAAGCCTAACTGTAATACATATTGCTATACACATGGGCATTACAAAAACATGTGGTTGGTCAATCACATTTTTTCTTAGCTAAGTTGGTTCACTTTTGATTGTTGTATTGTTTTACTAAGCCAATGGCTGAGAACAGACAAGATACAGGTAAAAAAGTTGCCCATTTTCTTTTGAAGTACCCCCCCTTTTCCTTTCACATCATGAAATGCAGCAACGAAAGAGACTTTCCAAAAAGCTATCTGTTCACCTGGCACAGAACAGAGTACCAGGGAAGGGGTATCCCACCAAGCAGGGAAGAATTCCAAGCCACGTGTGGCCTTTCTGCCTGTTCACTGTAAAACTGGCATAGGTGGTCAAGGTCCAGATATATCAAACAAATATAACATGCAACTCTAATCTTCAGTAAAAGTCAGACATAGATGCAGACATGCATGGAAGAGTGGTCTCAGTGTAAACATACCCAGTTTCTTGGTAATTTTACCTGACCCTACTCATAACTTACATGAGGATAATTTTCTTTATTATGCTTATCCCATATGCAGTACATTTGTATATTGCTTGTAATCATGATGGACAGAAGAATCGCTACAGTTCAAGAAAGAACAATAGCAGCAGTAAGAATCAGCTGGAAGGGAAAAAATGTTTTCAAGAGAAAGTAGAAATCAGAAGAGAGAGAAAATTGCTGTTCTTCAAGCAAGAAGTCTGCACGTTAAACCAAATCTAACCAAAACAATGGAAAGGTTGAAAGTACGCTTTGGCAGCACAGAGGGATAGTCCACCACAGCCAAACAGTGTCAGTTAATTTTTAAAGGCGGATTGAATTATGTAACAGACTACTACCAGCATGATATTTATAAGCCATTGCTTTAATTCTCAAGAATGTTCAGGAGTTTAAAAACTTTCTTAGTATTGTTCTGATTCAGTAAGGTATTCTTGGATTCTACCTAATCATAAGCATGTGAGCAGTTTCATTAAATGCAATGGGAATACTCATATGCTTAAAGTTAGACGTGATTAAATTCCGTGCTGATTTGGGGCCGTGAATTTAATGGACTGTATTAAAAAACATTTTAATAGATACAAATTATTAGCCACCTGGGGAGTGAAGGTAATAGAAACTATTCTCCTGTTAACTTTAAAACAGGAAATGCCCTCTATTTAGAAGCTAGTTGTTTTACAACATAATGTGAAACTCTTTGTGGTGGTATGAGAGATTATATGATCTAAGCTTTTGCTCATTCATTTTGCTCATATTGCTCTAAGCTTTTGCTCATTCAAAACAACTTAAAGGTGTAATATCTTCTGACTCTTTCAGGGATAAATGCGTGCTTGTGATGAAATAGTTTGTAAGAAAAGCCTTATGTTTACCAAGGTGAGGTATGCCAACAAAAAGCTGTTTGCCTTTGTCATGTGGGACTCATACAATAGTATGTTTCAGAGAATTAGTATTTTTTTTTTAACAATAAGTTACATTGATTCTATAAAGTAAACAGAGTTTGACAAATCTGTGCATAATAGGAGTTGAGAATTCTGGCTTTCTGCCTTTATTTTTCCAATGATATGACTACATTAGCTATCTCTTATGGGCTTCTCCAGGTTTCCAGGATAGGTTGAACAGCAAGTATGAGCATTGCCTTCCTTGTTTTTCAGTGGAGAAAATAGAAGTTGTTGGTACTCAGTCGTACAGCTTGATGTAAATGTTGCTTGATACCTCTACTAGGAAAACAAGATTTTAACATAATTGGTGGACAACCGGCTGAGTATAAGTCAGCAGTGTGCCCAGGCAGCCAAGAAGGCCAACACCATCCTGGCCTGCATCAGGAATAGTGTGGTGAGCCGGACTAGGGAAGTGATCATCCCCCTGTACTCAGCACTGGTGAGGCCTCACCTCGAGTACTGTGTTCAGTTTTGGGCACCTCACTACAAGAAGGACATTGAGGTGTTGGAGCGTGTCCAGAGAAGGGCTACTAAGCTGGTGAGGGGTCTGGAGGACAAACCTTATGAGGAACGACTGAGGGAACTGGGGTTGTTTAGCCTGGCGAAGAGGAGGCTGAGGGGAGACCTTATCACCCTCTACAACTACCTGAAAGGAGGTTTTAGAGAGATGGGAGCTGACCTCTTCTCCCTGGTGACAAGTGATAGGACAAGAGGAAACGGGTTCAAGTTATGTCAGGGCAGGTTTAGATTGGATATTAGGAAGTATTTTTTCACTGAAAGGGTTATTAAACATTGGAATAGGCTGNTGAGAATTCTGGCTTTCTGCCTTTATTTTTCCAATGATATGACTACATTAGCTATCTCTTATGGGCTTCTCCAGGTTTCCAGGATAGGTTGAACAGCAAGTATGAGCATTGCCTTCCTTGTTTTTCAGTGGAGAAAATAGAAGTTGTTGGTACTCAGTCGTACAGCTTGATGTAAATGTTGCTTGATACCTCTACTAGGAAAACAAGATTTTAGCATAATTGAAACATTTAACAAAAAGTTCCATAGCATTTTAGTGGTTTGAGAGTATTGCTCTTGCTGAAAAATTGAAGCAAGTGGATGTATATTGTCATTGGTTATAGAAACTCATGGTGATGGGAAAAATAACTTATGGATCAGCATTATCTTATATGTTTCAGAACCTGAATATTTATTCAAGTGCAGAGTTGCAGATTTCAGTGCCTAACTTCAGCTATTAGAAGTTTAAGAGCTTTCACCAGTGCTTTCAAACACTCAAATGAGTCTATAGGGAATTTACTTCTCATAAGACTGTCTGAATGCAGAATTGGGTATTATGGCTCTCACAGGAGCATGGAAAAACATTATCCCCTGTGGGTCTGTCACATTTTTAGAAAAAGCTTAATTTGTAAGAGGCATGAATTGTTGACTCTGCATTTTTACATAGTTCGTATTCTTTGTTATTCCTGGTGGACCAAAAAGTGCTTCTGAAACATACTGTGCCCAATTTAGACTCAGAGGCAAAGCGGGTATGGAAAGGAGGATTCCATTCTCTTGTTAGAGAGGAAGAAGAAAGGCTTTGAACTAGGAGAGTCTAAAAGGAGAAGAAAAAAAAAAAGGCCATATTATAAAAGATACCTGAAAAACTTGAGAAGATGTAGATAAGAGCCACAAAAAAATACTCCCACGTGGAGAACTGCAGCTGTATCTAGTTGGTGGAAGAGAAGGTTATGGGGTGATATGGTCATATTGTATTATTATCCTTCCAAGAAGAAGTTAGCAGGTGTTAAAGATCTCTTTAATTTGGTATGGAAAAAAGGAAAAAAAGATAACCAATGGCTGAAAGTTAAACCTGATAAAAGATCAGTTATTTAGTTTGAACAATGAGCATAATAGACCTAGAAGCATTGGCTAGAAAAGGTCTTGTGCACTGAAATTTCCTTTTCCCTTTTATCTGCTAGAATGTGGAAATGCTAAACATGCAGGCTAAACATTTTCTGATGGAAAAAAAGAGTGGACTCAGTAATTGGTTGCTACTGTGTAGATAGCTTATTAATTTTATTGGAAGAGTGGACAATTCTTTTTATGCTATTTATTTGGGTAATCTGTTGTTTTACATAAAGTCAAGTAGGCACTCAGAAGTCAATAAGTGATTTTCTGTCAGAAAATTATATCATCTATGTTGTTTCTGTGTTAAAACAAACCAAAACACAGATACGTACACTCTTTGATACCATCAAGCAGTGGTCTCCAAAGTGGGATGTGTGCACCCCAGGGGCTGTGCAAGACAGTCCATTGGGTGCAGGAAGAAAATATTCTTTGTAAATAAGCACTTTTTAAATGATTTTTTTTATTTCATCCATCATCCTTCTTTAATATCTATTTGCATGTACGTTGCCTAACATACATAATGTATTGGTAGAGTAGTACATGTATACAATTTGTAGATAAATATATATACAAACATCAGGAGTGCATGCTCAAAACTGTTTTACTGATAGTGGTGCGCCATCAAAAAGGTTTGGAGACCACTGCCTAAGAGCAAAGCGAGACATCAGATCAACGTGGTAATGCTAACCTCCAGAGCTGTTGCTGTGGCCATTTTCTGATGACATCTTTTCAAAGATTGCTCTCCCCCTTTTCACGCTAGACTCCTTCAGAGAAATGGCAGAATGGCTCCCAGGCTGACTCTTCCATGCTGATGAAAGTGAACTTCTCTCACTTTCTTTTTCCTGTTAGAAGACATCAAGAGGATGTGCATTAAAAGATATTGGTAGGAAACAGATGTGGGTTTTGGGGGGAGGAGAGCGTATGGAGAGGCAGCAGAACAGAAGGGGGTGCTATTTTGGGGGAAGTGTTCACCAGCATGCCATAAGGTAAATTTCTGTAGCACTGCAGGTTGCGGATTCATGTGTGCTGCCCAGTTTATAGTTCAACAGATAGTGATGCTTGGCAGTTTTCTTTTGCCGTTTCTTGCACATGGTTTCTTCCACAAGGGAAGAGCAGTGGTGGTGGTAAGGATCACAATAAAAGACACCAGTTGCTCATTTAAACACTATTTGTACATAGAAAAGTTGACAGAGTAAATTTTATTAATTTCATTTACTGGTATGTAAGAATATGTAAAAACAGCAATTGATGGCTTGGAGACCAGATGTACGTGGGCATTTGTATTTCAGAAATCAGATTTTCAATTCTGCTGTGACCTATCGACTGAATTTAGCTTATCACAATGGTGGGTTAATGTTCCATAGAGATAGTTCACACAATGTCATTAGTATCTCATCGTTACACCGTGGCCTCAGCCCTTCGAGGCAAAATGACTAAATTATTGCTAAGCAAGACTTTAATGTGTCGAAGCTGGTGTTTTGGGGTTCTTCTCCTTCCTTGCAATCAATATGCTACTCAGTATGGAGTTGAATACAGTGGCTGTAAAATCTCAACTACAGTTATTATATTAAGTAAATAACTGAAACAGCTGGAGTAGCAAAAAGGCTATTTTTTTGCAAGTGAATAACATGAAAGATCCACTGCGTATCCACTTCCGCTGTTCCTGTAAAAGAGGTAACTATCCAAAAAGACAGTGGCTAGGTGGTTGGTCTGATAACTGCATAGATCTCTCCAGCAAGGTTTTGCCAAACATATTTGCCAGAGCCTTTTAATTGCTTAAATGGCATATGTTTTCAAAATGTACTTCATTGCAAAATGTACTTCAGTATGCCTTCATTAGACTACTTTCTTTTTATTGTTTGCAGACAGCTTTATTATTGTCTACCAGTTTAATGCTACCCATGTATATGATCTCACTGAAGTAACTCCTAACTGCTTTTAGATTTACATATTATGCGTGGTCTGTAAGAAGCAGCAAAATTTGCCCCCTGAATTGATCATCCTAGATTGGAGAGTATTTTCTAGTAACTATTTAAAAAAAAGAGAAAAGAAAGAAAACATTTTTTGATGCAGTGTGACTTAATGAATCCTCAAATAGAACTCTTACAAAGAAAATAATATAAAATAAATTGTAAAAGCCATTTTCACAGTAGCAAATAATCAATACATTCACCTTGATTTCTATGAAACTAACAGTCAACAAGCATTAGAAATATACTTTAAAACAAGTGCCTCATTAGCAAAGACAATTGTGCTTCACCCATCTTTAATAAATTTACACTTATCTCAAAGCTGCTGATACCTTTTATCTTAAATATGTGTTGTACTTTATTCCTTGACGTGTAGCCATTCTTTGCAAGAATATTCCTCCCAGTACATGTACAATAGGTTATGCCTTATGGAAACTCATAATTTTATAACAATCTGTCTGTTTCTGTGAGTTACAGTAGCTTTTGCTTGAGATTAGCTGAAAGATTTTTGTATGATGTGTCAGCATTGAAACAAATGACTGATTAGACCATAGAGGCTAAAGATGTTTTATTACCATGAGTATTGTAAACTCCTTTTTTTCAGAAAAAATGCCTATGGTATCACCAATCATCAGTAATCTTGTCGTATCAGTTCTTCCCCCACCCCTCCCCCCAAAGAGCACTGCTACTACTGCTTAAATGGAATTGAACTTGAAAGATAATCTTGAATACAGTGGATAATTTTAGCAGATAGCCAGGAGGTACAATCAACACACAGGAGAACTAAACATGGCTAGATTTATAGGTGGTATAGGGGATCTTAACCAATACTGTGGGTTTGTTGCCTTTTATTTAGCAGATTTACAGGAGATAATTGGTTTAAAACTAATTTGAATGATCCTCTAATTTCTTTTACAGTTAGCAGCATATTTTCCTTGGCTATTACAGAAAGTATTTTTGGAGGGTAATAGCAAGAGAAAGATTTCTGGAGTGAAGAAAGTAGCTGTCTTTCTGCTCCATGACACTTCCTTGTACCCTTCCTCGCTAGTCTGTCAGATACTTTCAGGCTGTACATCCCACTCAGAAATGACACAATGGCACAGTGCCAGTAAGATAAGCTCTGTGATGAGGCTGGGTTACAGTGCAGACGTGGCAGTGCAGGTGGGCAGTTGCAGCACAGGCAGGGTAGAGGGCTTGGCCAGAACAAAGGTATGATGAGAGGAATGAGATACTTACGTGCCAAGGGTATCAGAAGACAGCAGGCGGCTGAAATGAATAGGGTGTTTTGTGTGGGAAGGGCTATGGCTTCAAACTGCTACTCATTTTGTACCCTTTTTCAGAGTTGGTTATGAGTTACAATTACAACCCAGTACTAATTATAACTCGGTATTAATTATGATATTTTGTTTTAAAAGAGCTGAAGAGCTGACCATTATGTCTGAAATCTGGTGTGGACAATCTGTGATGCAGAAATGGCTATGCAGCGGAGAAATGAAGGATGGGGGAGAGAGAGGAGAAATAAAAAAAAAAAATGCAGCTGTGCGTGTTATTAGATCAGCCTGAACATGTCTGTCTTCTACTTCTCCAGTTCTGCAACCAGCCAGTACCTGGCATAAGTGAGAACAGCCCCAGGATCATATTGCCACAGCATTGTGTGTGCTTTCAGTAGTCAACACCAGAGAATCACGTCAATGATGTTCTAACTTCTGCAGTATTAGAACAAATTAGAAAACTGGAAATATACTGTGTTCCCAACTACCATTGGCATCTTTGAGAACAAAATCATCTAGGGTTTTTTTTATTCCTACTACATTTTTTGTAGTTACCAGTAACAGCTAAAAAACTTCAGAATTTACTGTTTCTTATTCTTATTCTGGCAAGCTAGGGACCAATATAAATTTCATTTGCATTTTTCTTAGCTCTATTAATTTTATTAACTTGTAGCATATTTCTATAATGTTTTTTCAAATTTTCATTCCTGCAGTAGCAATTCCATTACCTATAAAATTTATATAAGTTAGAATTTTGGACATTTGTTTTAATAGGAATTTAAAAAAAAATGTATCTTTTTTTGACAATTTTTAATATCAATTACAGGAATATTTGCCCTACTTATGAGATTTTCATGTAAATTCTTTTATGGACAGATTTCAGAGATATTGGCCAGATACACCAGAAGGTATTTTCATTCAGCTTATTTTCCTGTGTTCAGAAAAGCATATGTCTCAAACAAAACTGGAAATATGGGATGATATTTACAAATTGCTTAGTCATAAAATATTACCGTTTGTCTTTAGTGTTCGATTTTTCCACCTGCAATCTTGTCTAAATCTCAGATTTTGTTTTGTAGTAAGCATTATTCCCATTTTTGAGGATTGCAGTGGGGGTTTTATTCGGTATTTTTGTAATTTGGAGATTTCAGTAAACAATGCCAATTACCAATTCTAGGAATACTCTTTTCAGTTTTATGCCATGATATTAATTTGTCATCCTAGTCCTGTGAAGCATTTTGTTATAGGTGACTGAATGCAATTTACTGTAGCTTAATATTAAGTAGTTTGAGACTGGTGTTTATTGTTCCAAATCTCTTTGCTAATTTGTCTTTTGATTTCTATGTACTGTTGCCTGTAATAATGTAACCAAAAAAGAATAACTATATTTTCCTCTGTAATTACACAGACATTTGGGGGGACTGCTAATATATTCTTCCACGAAATACACTTCCACTGTAGTGGATCAATAATTTTAAATACATTAATTATCTTTTAGTTGTTTCTAATTAAGTTCTCCTTATTTCATAGCTAGTTTTAGCTTTAACCACAGTGTGCCACAGTTATCCATATTCTTTAAATCCCTGATATGGTGAATCCCTATATAGATGAATGGTCAGTTTAATGGTCTCTGTGAGGATGGTGCTGTTCTGATACACAGTGATGGTCTGGGGCAGAGGAACTGCATGCTTAGCACTGTGAAGAACTTTTTGTTCTAAACAAACCAATTCTATGACCATGTGCATTCTCTTCTGTTCCTCCCTTTCACTATCACAGTACCCCCAACATGACAGTATCCAGCTGCCCTCGCCCCATTTTGCAAACAGCATCCCTGTCTTAGCGGGACTTCTGAAGAATGATTTTCTTGCACTGTTGCTCCACCTGAAGTGCTAGCGCTCAGATTGATTCTCAGAAAATGATATTTCCTACTGTGAAAAAGCTATTGGAAGGTGTTATGATTACCGTAAACTCCTTTTAATCGGGATAAATTTAATTTGCATACTGTTTTATTGGGGTATCTACCCAGATAACCTAATGACAGTGAATGGCAGAGACATCTGCTTAATAGGGATAGAATTAACATAAATGCCACTTATCAAAAAAGCATCAAGGTAGTGCCGAGAGGTGCTTAATTAGAGGCTAATATATGCAACTCTTGCAAAAGTTGCCAAATGAAAACTAAAAGAAGGATTTTTTTTTCTTTCTAATTAATGCAGGGTTCAATTAACATCAAGCTTTTGTAACTTACATGTGTTCTTGGTGGGAGCTGGTATTCAATTGGGACATAGACTGTTGTGTGGAGCACCCTGTTTAAAAGCATTTATTCCATTTTTTGTTGGACATAATTTGTTGAAATCCGTCTATATTTAAGTAGCTTTCTATCATGTAATTACTTCAGTTTTATGCACTGGCTCTGATATTATATTCTATTTTTGAATGGGCTTGTCAGAAAAAGGTGACACAAGAAGCTATTTTTATGTTCTGATCTCATACTCTAGACATGATGAAAAGAATAAAGCACTGGAGTGCCAAATTTCAAGGAATATGCAGTCATTACATTTAGAAATGCCAACGATATAGATTCCAATTTCAGTGGCCTACTGAGTGACTATGCTTCATTTAGATAGTGGATTTTCCACTGGCTATCCAGTCCTGCACTAATCTAAAAGTCAGTAAGCCAGAACACATAAAGTTTTAAATAGAGGAAAACTATTTACCAAATTACTACTACCTTTTCTGCATACATTGAACTACCTTGGATTGGAAGAGGAATTTGCAGTCAGTACATTAAATAGATTGCCACAAGCTACTACTAATGTTCAAAGTATTTAATCTTTTTTTAAAGGACATCTTTAAGTGTATTCAAAAAATGCACTCATCCCTATCCCATCATGTCTTAACTACTTTTGTTACATGTGCTACGTAAAGGAAAGCTAGGTACCACCTAATTTTCATTTTATTTATGGTTTCCACTAAAAGAATGCATGTGTAAGAAATGACAAAGCGGGGTAGAAGGAATAGGCCCAAAGAGAAAGGGTAGAAGCATAGGTTGAAAGGAAAATAATAAATCCATAAATAGATGATGAGGTGGGAAATGAATGGAGCAGTAGGATAAGTGTTTAGAAATCAAATCAGTTGCTTTAAAAATAGTTACATAAAATCTTGATCCATCAATGCATTTTATTGTGGTTGTAACTTTAAATACTTGAGGGTTGCTATTCAAATAATTGTTCTCAATAGCAATTCAAGTTATACTTAATGTCTAAGCGCTTTGTGGGACTGGCTTCTAACATTTACTATTGTCTACAAAAGGCTGGTATCTCAAATTCCAATTCAAAACAAGAGACTGCTTAGCTGGAGAGTACACAGGAATGATTTGAGGTTAATTCTAGTGCTGAACGAGCTGATAATATCTCCTGTGAATCATTCAATCTCAGTGAAATATAAAAAAATAAAAGATAAAGCAACATAGTCCTGGCCTGCCTGGAAAAAGCCTTTGGAAATGCCATCATGAGACAAGTCTGTTTCTGATACATTTCTCATTTGTAATTAAAAATATGATGGAAATCCATTCTGGTGCAATTTAGAAGCAGGGAGTGCATGGAATCATGTCTACCATCTGCTGGAATGCTGATGGCATTATTAAGATTGATGACAAACCCCCTAAAGTGACTGTTACAGAGGAGTGCTAATAACACCTGCTGCATTAACTCTATGAAGCCAGTAAGTAAACTGTTGAGACAAAGCAATGAGTCTTAGTTGATTCTCTGCAATGCACCACTTCACTAACACAGAATTTCTCAAGAGGCTTTAAAAAAAAACCCTATGGCTGCGTGGAACCTGCTCATTCATTTTATCCCCAGACCAGCTCCAGAGATGCTTATCCTTTTCAGCTGTTACAGATGGTTTTAAAATAAGACAAGTTTTTCATTTGGAGGAAGGGTATAAAATAACTCCGCTGTATACATGGAACAGAGGCCCTGAAAAGAGCTTGTTGTCAGCCTGAGGAAAACGAAGATCTATTTGCAGAATTACCATCTCAGAACGGGGCTCTATGCTAAGAAAAAACGTTGAAGGGCTAAATTCTGCCTTGAAATGCCTACAGATATCACCTTTAATTACCAAAACTCCACTGATTTGCCATATATCACCATAGCAAAATTGATACAGGGTCCCGGTCTTACTACTTAAACAGCGATGGCCTAGTTATTTGAGCGAAAAAGGGAAATTCTTTAATTGTTAACAGGGTTTGGCATACATTCAGTTATTGAGCTGTTCAGACTCTGTCCCATGGAAGGAATATCAGTTATATGCAGCTCATTGTAATATGTTGATTTGAAACTTTATAGCAGTATGATAATGAATATTTGTGCTAAATCAGCAACTGGACAATGGATTAAATAGACAACTATAGGACATACATTAGCTACAGAAACATCCTTTCCTAAACCAATACTGTGCAATGGTCCACCTCTACTGGCATTTTTTGAGAACAAAATAGTTGTGTGTTTTAGAAGCACATAAGAAAACTGAAGCCACAGTTAAGTAATTTGACAGTGACCCACCATGTTTTATTCAGCTTTTTTCAAGCATGTGGTACTACAGTGACTGAGTACCATCCATTAAAGTAGGCCAGCTACAATATCTGTAAAAAACTCAGTCAACGTAAAATTTACGAAAACTGCAAAATAAAAAGCTTGGTAGAAGTAAATCTTACTACGGCTTTTTAAAGCAGATTGAAATAAAATCACATACAAATCAAGTAGAATTTATACTAAGTTGGTACTAGAAGTCTATATAAATCACTGGCAATACATTACCAGCAAAACATGCAGAATAACAAGTCCAGATCTGAGACAGCTTTCTTTAATAGGAAATACATTAGAAAAAACAGCAACAAAAGACTGGAGAGGGTACAGGCAGCTTTGTAGCATTAACAGGCTACAATTTTCAGGCGTGGTTCAAGTCATGGAAACTGTTTTCTAATCTGGTATGATTAGTAACCAAGAATAATGTCAGAGTTCTTTTTCCAAAATCATGACCTGTGGCAGCATTAAATGCTATCTCACCACATAGGAGGCACAAATTAAGATTTGAAGCATCATAGCAAAAATTAAACACAGTAGCTTTCCTCTTCTATCTCCTCTTGCTTTTTTCACCAAACATTTCAATCAAACATGATAACTTGTCCTTTCTATTTATATAATAATTCCAAAGTAATTGGAAAAAAGTTTTACCACAACATTTAAAAAACCCCCACACTTTTGTAAATAATCGTACTCTGGTTTAACACAATAAAGTTTTATTTAAAGCTTCCAAAATAAACTTAGTACCCTCTTTGCATTACAGTTGTAAAAGGAACACTGCCATACACAAAATTCCCATGTCAGCTCTAAGTCTATACTTCTGTTCTTTATTATCTTTTTTTCTCTTACAATGTATATTTAGGAATGTAAACTCTCAGTGTTTTCACCCTTACAGTGGAAATTTAAGAACCGTTATTTTGTCAGTGCTACTGTTAATTGCAGGTATGGGACTGGCAAAAAATGTTATTTCTTTGGGGTTTCATGAGAGCATATGTGGGCTTGGGTTTTTTGTTTGTTTGTTTCTTAAACTCACTGACAATATATGCTGTTCTTTGCACACTCTCTTGCTGAAATTTACTTAGATTTTGAGGCATATCAGTTTAGACCTCGTAACATTCTTAAAATACCTCTGTGTGTCTGCCTTTAAGCAAAACAAAATAATGATTCTGAAAGTGGTGTTTTGTAGCAGGATCATTTGGTGTCTAGTATTGCTGCAGACATTTACATTCTTTCTGTTGTCATTTTCCACAGTCATTTGCTATTTCATGTTTTTGTAATTATTTTAAATAGCTGGAAATTATTAGAAGTATATTGTGGTGTGAAACAGAAAACAAAAATAACAAAGCAGAAACAAAAGCACTAGCAGAGTGGAGAAGCAAATGACTTGCAAAACAACTAATATTTCTAGTTGTTAGTAGGTACTTTCTTTTAGCTGCACATTCTCACATATACTAATCTTCTCCCTCGACCCTTCACTTTGTTTCCTGCCAAAATATTGCCTGGCTTCTAAGATTTGTTAATATTCCAGTAATACTGAGCATGGTAGTTCCCAGAGTCCACTGATACCACTTTCAGAAGCAGGACAGAGGAAGCATTTTCCTTTAGTTGTTCAAGCAACTGAGGCAGATCCCTCTGTTGTCAAGAGCAAGAAGAAAAATGCACAGGCTTAGTCTAACTAAAGTCAATCTCTCCCTTAGTAAGAGCTCCAACTAGTTGAGACATTTTGAAGTCTTAAATGTGTTTATTTCCATTAAACGTATACTAATTTTAAAAACTTAAACATATGGTGTACTCTCTGATACTGCTTCCAAAACTACAGTAAGCAATATGTGTTCAAGTGCCCATAATTTTTCATTTATTCAGGAATAATACCAGGCACATCAAGTGAACCCTCTAAGTCATTCGCTTTGCACATCACCAGGGAGATACATGCTTGGAACTTTTAGTGAAGTCTACAGCACTCCTGAATTTAAGATTCCTTGTAAAGTTTTTCTCAGTGAGCTAAATTAAAATTTACCCCACTGGGGTATTTTTTGCCTTTTTTTTTTTAATACAATGCTTATATGGGCTCAACTAACTATCTTAGGCAAAAGCTTTTTTGTCTAATATTCATTGCATGTTTTTAAATTAGTTTTTTTCCCCACAATATTGCTATCTATTTGCTAGTAAAATTATGTATTACTAGCGTTCCATATTTTTAAGAAAAAGCATTTTCTTTGGTCGGATACTGGGCTAATGTTTGAAAATTAGTATTAAGAGAAAATGAAACTGATGTTCTATAATGGAAAATTAACAATGAGCATATAAAGAGGGTATTACTTAAGAGATGTAGCTACAGAGAATTCAAGATGAGCTATAAATTATGGTAAATGTTTGAGACTCTGAGACAGTGGAGATTCTCGAAAATGATATTAGTAGACCATTTTCATACCCATAGTCCAGCAATGATATTTATTATCTGTGACAGAACTTCATATAAACAGCTTCAGAGAAGGACAGTGCATAGCTGTAACACTCCTGGGTATAAAAAGTTCACGAACTGCCTAATCTTGAGTAACATCTACTATTCCAATCTTATTAATCTAGTCTTACAGTTGAAATAAACGTATCGTCTCACCATGACACAGAAGAGAGAAAAAAGAAACAGGGTTAAAGTATGGCAATGGTATTTTCTTTTCATTTTTCTTTCCCATTTACTAAATGCCTAGAGATTGCTGAGCTTTAAGATAACATGCCATGTTACTTTAAATCTAGGCAACAAACATCTAAAAAAGGATCCCATCTTTACAGAACCTTTTTTGAAAGAGACAACAGAGCAAAAAGAAGAGGTGACAAAAGGGAGAAGACACAGAGCTAAAGGAGCACAAACAAGCACACGAGAGATCTTGTTTGTGAAAAAGGTCCCTGAAAGATCTCTTCTATTAAGACAGCCGATGTAGTAAAGTGTATTTAGTAGGTCATTATAGTACAGTAGATGCACCTTCTGTACTATAATGGCCCATGTTGGCATCTACCCATATACTGGTACTACCTGCACCTTGGACATATAAAGATGGAATGTATTCTATGCTGTACTTCTCTTTGAAAACCCAGGAACTGATCTGCTTTCATGAAGATTCAGAACAGTAGTATGAAACTCCTGAGTATGGTTATTTTGGACGCATTTACTTCAACTGTGACAACAACTTAAAAAAACATGGTGAGTCCATTTCTCTTTCTACTAGTTACTGTCAGAGAATAACAGAGTTGTTAACAGTTTGTTCTCACAGATATTATACAGGTTGGAGGAAATATAACAGGAATAGACATATTGGGGATTTTATTTTACATATTAAAAAGCGTATTGAAATAGTCAGTGATTGTGAGCCTGTTTTGGTGCAGGTGCTTATTTGATTGTTAACTTGAAATTGTTCATTTGACATATTACACATTGTACTCTGCAACAGCAAGTAATGTCTCTTTCATTCATGTTTAATTTATGGATCTGCTCTCCCCTGCACACCACCACCTGTGGATTTCTCAGACTTTATGTCACAAGCTTATTCCCTTCCTAATCAACTTAACTCAGATGTTATGTTTCCCTCCAAGTGCTGTTTCCCAAGACGTGCTGGTAATGGACATATTTACTTCCCATCTTTCCTCATCACTTCCGTGCTTCAAGGATTGATTAAGGTACTGCAGGCTGGTAAATTGTTCCATATACCAGCAGACAGAATGACAGTGAAAATGTTTTAAGATTTGTTTGCTTTCTGCCACAAGTGACAAATACTTAAGAAGAAGTTAGTTAGTATAAGAAGTATTGTCTATAAAATATTGCAAACTAAATTGAAACTAAATGTGGAGATGAAGTTAAAGAACATGCTATAAATGAAAGATACTTTTCCAAACGTCATTTGCTGACCACTGACCGTGGAAAGGAGCTGTGCCTTTCCAAGTGCTTTATGGTCAGTTTCCCACAGAGGTTATCAAGCTCTGATGCCTCTGGCTAATAGGTTGGAAACCATACAACAAAAATATACTTGGGTAAAGCAAGGTATTTACTGGCTTTTGTGTCTGGAAAGAGAAGAGGTAATTTTTTTGATGACCCAGAAAGCACAATTTTTCACCCTCAGGATCAAACTGTACAAAACTCAATGGACATCACATACAACACTCTATGATTTTGTGATTCTAAACTTCTAAGTTAAAAGGTTTTAACTTTACTGATCTCTGCAGCTTTTAAAATGTTAAAGATTATTTCTACAACACCCAATTTCTGAGTCGTTTCTGAGCAATCGTATCTTTAAAGAACCCTTTCATGACTTTTGTGTGTGTGTGTGTCCTTCTTAAGAAGCACCAAGGGACATTTTCCTTGTGTTACCATTCTTTTGGTGTGCTTGCTTAGTAGCACACAGATTAGAGAGAGCATCTGTATATGGAAGGCAGGGCTTCTCTGCTTTTCTCTGTCTTCTGGAGACTTGAGCCAAAGACTAGTCAGTCTGCTATAATCCTGAACTTACAGGAAGGTAATTTCTGCTAAATCAGGCCCTAAAGAAATATTAAAAATATCAAATCTCCTATCTGTTCAGAATAAAATTAACAGCTTAAGAAATGAAGTTAGTCGGGTACTTTCAAAATGGAATTTCTTCTTGTAACCGCTGCAGCTTACAGTGCACTCTGAAAAGGATAAAGAAATAAAAATCACACTTCCCTAAATCCTCCCAAAAAACGAGGGAGAGCAAAATGAAATGACGTTGTATTTCTTTCCATGCATCTTAATGTTCTTTCATCAGTGCCATTTTTAATGTTGTATATAGAAACATACATAGACACTTTTATTCTACTACTGCCTTACATTGCAGTATTAGCACTTTGAAAGAAAACCCCAAGCTGATGCTTTTAGGTTTTCAGTTTTCCTGAACTGAATGCAATTCTCCTCCATTTACTCCATTTCCAAATTACAGACTCGGCTGTAGAACTTCAGGTAGCTCAAAATAAAATAATATTTCTCTTTAACTTCACTGGTCTTTACTGAAAGAATTAAAAGCAAAACAACATATCTGCAGTGATAGAGGTAGAAGTCCTGACAATATCTCAAAAACTGTCAGAATCCCTGTATTCCTAAAAAAGTCATTTTGTCTATGCACTTTTCTCTCTTTCTAGACTTTTACAATACCTGTTAAAATGCTGTGTATATATAACACATGAGGAATAACCCCATGCATCAGTACAGGTTGGGGTCTGACCTCCTGGAGAGCAGCTCTGTGGAAAGGGACCTGGGAGTCCTGGTGGACAACAGGATGCCCATGAGCCAGCAATGTGCTCTGGTGGCCAAAAAGGCGAATGGCATCCTGGGGTGCATCAAGAAGAGTGTG
>VUYV01000026.1:6219913-6354535 GCA_008711295.1 Anarhynchus alexandrinus
TGCCCAGAGAGGTTGTGGAGTCTCCCACTCTGGAGACATTCAAAACCCACCTGGACGCTGTCCTGTGCAACCTGTTGTAGGTGACCCTGCTCTGGCAGGGGGGTTGGACTAGATGATCTCCAGAGGTCCCTTCCAACCCTGACCATTCTGTGATTCTGTGATATGCAACTTCTTAGGTATATCTGTTACCGTGTAATGATAGAAGTATGACTGTGTTCAACAGCATGAAAAAATTTGGACTTAATCTTGTAGAGAAAATGTGCTTTGTATTTTTTAAATGCTTCCCTGTTCCAGAAAGAACTTTCAGATTGCCTTCCTAAGCAAGTCAGTCATCCTAGGAAGCAGCATTTGATGCACTGTCAAAATTGTTTTTTCTGTTAGCAAACTGTACTCCACAAAAGACTCAACTCATCATAACAGATGAAGAGTGCCTCTTTAAATTAAAAATACAGCAGCCAAAAACCCAGGCAAGAAGTCTTTTTAAGAGCGGGGCAGAAAGAATGTAGGGAATAGAGCCAGACAGTAATCAGACAAAAATGAGACCCAAACCTGAAATCATGGCAATTTGTTAAGGACAAGTGATCCTAAAAATAAGCCACCCTCATCTGCAGCACATGATACATGATGAATCTTCATGGATTCTGAATAAGCAGTAAACAACAAGAACATGGTGAAGCAAAAAATGTATCTATTAAATCTCAGTACAAAGGAGACTTCCTTTGGAAAGTTTGGTTGAGGGCATATCACTATAGTCCATCCCATGCCGGTCATTATAAAATTGGAGCCTGCTCAACAGTACTTTATATAAATGAGATTAAAACCAAATTTTATTTCTCATAAGGAACTGGTGGTGCAGAAGATTCAGTTTTCCAACTGACCTGTCCTACTTTTTTTCTAGAAAGCTTCCTCCTTGCCATAGCTCAAACACTAACGTCTCTTGCTGTGAGGAAAAGTGGATGACTCTACCCTGTTAAGGTGAGATCCTACTACAGATTGTTTCCTCTGCTGTACACACCTTCAAATAAAGCACAAAAAATGGTAAAGCTGAATTGAGAGCAGAAGAATTTTTAAAAGAGTTCTTGAGGCTCTGTTAAAGGAAAATATTACATTTTGTTATATGGAAAACATTCAAATATTTGGCCTAGGCTTAGTTAGTTAATAATTAGGCAACTAGCGGAACTAGTGGCACGGACCACTAGAGAAACTAGTTAACAGGGGTGTGGTGGAGAAGGTCTGAAATGTTGAGTTGTCACAAATGTGAATCATTTGTGCTGATTTGAAATCCAGTTTTGCAAAATACCTTGAGGAAGGCAGGTGCACTCTCCAGAAAATAGTTATTTCTGGGTGTATATACAATGAAAGTATAACAGTGTAACTAACAGAGTAGCTTAGAAGGACTGAAGAACTGCAGGTGATACACTGGGATAGAATGTGAATCACTGCCAATTCACTGATTAAACAGAAAGGAACAGCAGTACTTTATAGAAGACCTTTATTTATATATATGTTTGTGTGTATATATATATATATACTCATTGTACTGCAATAGTTCATGGGACTGTTTGTGAACAAAGGAGCTTTGGAAAGCTCCATTCCCACCATTGGAACAGTTGATTTCCCTGGTGTAAGACATTGTAGAGATCAGCGAGAACTCTGTCAACATGTCCAGTTTCTAGAAAGGCAGAAATTTAATACATCTTCCAAACTGTGAAAAGCCAGTCCAGTTCAGAGAGGAGTTAAATAAGAATAACCAAAGTGGGAGGGAGATTGTTTCTCCAGATGATATGTAAGGTACCTGTAAAGAGCCAATATATTTACTGAGAAAGTAAAAGCACAGAAGAAAAGTTTTCCTTTAAGGAAAAAAAAAAAAAGAATGTGAATTTTTACCAAAACTTCTTCTTCATGATCTACAATTCAAGTCCCGTAGACAATGTGGCCTTTCCTTGTGGAATCTTTTGCTATTAGAAAAAAGTTCATGAAAACAAAGGGGAAGAATACATTGTGTCATGAAAAGAATGAGCTAAGAAGGAGATGAAGCCAAAATCCAGAAGGGTGACCATACTGCACTCCCTTCGGTATCAAGCTTTTCAGCAAGGGTAATCATTTGGCCATCCCATGCACTCCTCACTATTCACTTTCATTCATTCATAACAAAAATGCAAATGATGTAAGTGCTAACAGGGTACAAAACGGACCTACAGTTGTGGGGTTTCTGTTCTTTTCTGTATTACATGACTATGCTAAATTAATATAAATGTTTCTGAGAATGTTAAGGGGAAAAAGATGCTGCTTGTTTAAACAATTTTAGTGAAGGTCTAACCTTTTACATTAAACATCTGTTCCCTTCATTTACTTTCTGGCAGCAGTTCATATGTTTTCTGCAAAGGACACAGTTTAATGAACATATACCAGATTATTTAAATGAATGGTTTTAATGAGTTCTTTGAATAGGTTTCTCTAAAAAGTAAGCATGAAATTACTTTCTCAGTTGGGATGCTTTAACATATTTTAAGAAAAACATACATAATCACTTTCCAGCAAACACAGGCCTTAGTTGCTTTAACATTCCAATGCCTTTGAGTGCTAATAAACTAAAGTAGTTCTTTCATGGGAGTGATAAGTCAATACAGTAAATTGATATTTTAATATATTATTACTTCCTAAGAAACAGTTTTTTCCTATAGAAAAGGCGAAAATACTTTTCATTTTATCAGCATGAGACATCGGTTTATTTCTAAATAATGGAAAGATATGAACAGGTCTGGTAGTATAGGTTTCCATTAAAAAGCTCCAGCAACAGACTTCATAATTAACTTATTAATACTCCTAGGAAGGAAATACATCCAAGTTCCACTTGGATAAACTCAGGCAAAAGTAATTTGACTTTGCCAAGTGATTTAGCTTCAAAACTATTAAACTTAGTCCCTGACTCTATTTACTCTTTCTCGTGTTCTCTTACTGCAATATGAAGTGTTACTTCCATTCAAATAATGAGGACTGGGCATAGTTTACCATGTAGCCGAAAGTCCAAATACACTTGCAGCTGCGTATAATAATATCTTTCACTTTTGAACCAACAGAGGGTTCTTTATATGATTGATCTAATTGTTTAGAAGTCACTTCATGGTTTAACATTATTTAATTGCCCCGATTTTTCTCTATGGGTTTTGTACATATACAAATAACAGCACTGCAATGGAAATGCAACCTGAATGAGAGGTTTTAGAATTTTTAATCAGCGGTATTTTGCCTTTTTAGAATAAAATCTATTTTCCTACGGAATAATGTAATAAGATGGGCCCCGGTCTTGAAAGTCTGATTAGTTAAGAGATACTCCATTTAAGCAGGGTTACAGTTGGCAGTCTTTTTCTAAGCATCAGGCTAATGAGCATGTTCATTTATGCATAAATAATATATGTAAAGTAATATAAATGTAATATAGTTAGCTGGCACTGAGCCTTAAAAGAATTTTTGTTTAAATTTTAAAAATTCCACTGTGATTTCTATGGCCTTGGCTTAGTTTTACATATAGGCATTTCTAACTTTGTTCTAACCTCTACTGCTTCTGGGTGAAACCACTACAAAAATGCAAGGAAAATGCATTAGCTCATTCCCAATCCTTCACTCCTCCTGCCCATGGAAATGTACTATGGCTGAACAAGATTGAATCTTAAACAATCAGTTTGCTAAAACCTTTGCATAGCCTTGCATTATATTGTGATATAAGTATTTTCTTGTATCACTGATTGCTTGATAGAACTATAGTCAAAATGTATCTTCCAAAGGCATACTAAATTGCCATTGTATTTCATGACAAGTATCTTATCTCATGGTGTAATATTTAACTACTAAAATACTTAACATTCATTAATATTAATAAATGCCTTTGTCACTTCTAGCATCTAGGGTCCTTATCATTAATCAGATATACATCAAATGCTTAATATGCACCTTTAAATATCTTCAGTATATTAATTTAATATATGATACAAAGTCCAGGCTTTATACATGCAAAGTCTGAGATTGCTGTGGTTCATATTTGTCTTGCATGATTTTGTTTTTTTCATGCTTATTCACTATTACCAGTGGAGGAATCAGTAATTTCTACACATTTTTTGTACCGTTAGATCTTGGACATAGATGTTGATGCCATTGTTAGCACCAGCATCATTTTGGCTCCAACTTTTCATATTACTGAAATAATCTGTCCTTTCATAGACCTCGTATGCCTATGGAGCTCACACATGTATGAATGCCTACATTTTTTGTAGACTCACTTTCAAATTTTTCTTTTTAAGTAAAAATGTTGAAGTAATGCTTACATTGTGAAAGTTTTATATGATGCAGATTCCATTTTTCTACATTTCATATCGATTGTATCTTGGAAACCTCAAGGTGTTTTATAATGCTGGGAAATAAATCCTCAAAGGCAATACAAATCTTATTTCCTAAGACAGCTACCTGAACAAGACAACAGAATTCAAGCTTTTCCACTTGAATTCTGAAAAAACGGCCTGTTCCTCATGCTTTTCCACCCCTTGTCACTTCCTAGTTCATAAGCACCATCTGCTTTTCAATGTTCTTTGCAAGATACTGATCTTAACATTTGCAATTCCTGCATGAGTTTCACTGACTTAGCAAAAAGGCATGCTTGTAGAGAGTACACCTCTTTTTTCACTTCTGGCTGGCCAGAGTAAAAAATTGATTTTAACCAGAGCTGTACTCAAATATATTTCATATGCAGCGCTCTTGGGAAACAAATGATAACGAAGAGGAAAGTAACACTTCCTTGACTCTTTTTCACCACCTCTCACTCTTTTTACTGAACCTTTGCTTCACTTTTGTATCAGAAATAATAAATTTTCTCTTGGCGGAACACCTAGCAAAAAGAGATATATTTGGAAATAATTTTTATAAAGTGTGTCAGTGATATAATAATACTAATGGTCAGATTCTAAGCTGCATGTGAATTCAAAGCATTTGCAGGTGAGGCAGTCGCAAATGTTGCAAAGAAACTCTTAACAAAGTAATATTTAATTGGTGTAACAGTTCTGAGACTGGGAGTAAGGAGTTCTTTTACTTTCTTGGTAATTATTATTTAAATAAAGGTCTGCAATCCTGTCGAGTGAACAATGCTTTCTAAATCAAAAAAGTTATTCTTTCTCACTCAGTAAGGAGCTCCTCGTATCAATAAGATTTAAAAAAGAACCAATTTGCTCCTACAAGAATGTTCATGTCTGCAATACTGAAGGTACTACTTCATAGGAGAAAAAGGTTTGTTTTGCTATCATGAAAAAATACTAAGTTAGATCAACCAAAAAGGTCTCCACCTTAAAATCATTTGAGTATGCCATTTAGCAGCAGTCTATGACTATTTTATATGGTCTTTAAAGTGCTGAATAATCCCATAAAGTTCTAACCTTTATTTTATTGGTACCTGCTACTTTTTGTGTTATGTGTCTAAAGCCAATGAAAAGATTTTTCATGAATCGCATGAATTTTTATTTTACTCTTCACATAAAAAAGCTTTCTAATATCTTTTAATAGCAGGATTTTGTGTATGAATTATATCACGGTCAGCATGCATTATTCTGAACTCTAGTTTCTGGACCAGAATGTCATGTTTAAATCACTCTGGGCATTAAAATTAAAAGGGTAAATGGCTGACTACATGGACTGGCAGGGTTATCCTGCAGCAGTTAGAAGGTGGTAGAACACAGATTTGTGACATCAAGTTTTAGGATATCTTTGATTGGTAAGTGGGGTAAAAATTATTCAAAGGGGATTTTATTTTTTTTTAACCTGATAACTGAACAAGAAGTGAGGAATTACAATGTGGAAGGTATAAAATATTCCATCAGCAAGCAAAACCTGCAACGACATTTTAATTTTCATGCAGAAGTGGTAAAGCATTGTGAAAGACTTTTTTAGACACAAAAATGAGTAAAGTTGCCCTGATTAAGTTTACTAATAAGATTTTCCTATACTTCTCTGAAGCATTTTTTAAGCTTTAGAAAAGCCTAGCTTCTCCCCAGATAGTTCAAAGAAATCACAGACATTCTCAGACAAAAATCTGATGACAAATAAAGGTTGCAATTTGTCCAGGCCTGTCCTGTTATGCCAGTGAAACCCAATGGTTGAAGCGAAAGCAGGTTTCTCAGTTGAAAGGAGTCAATACTGTTCTACAAATAAGAAGCAATTGCTTCACAAGTTTTAGAATGTTTGCAAATAGTTTCATTTGGGAATTCTTCTCTCAGGCCATAATATCTTGATTTTCTGTCCCCTAAAAAGCACTGGCCAAGCACAATTGCACACTAACTTACCTGACAGATCGCCAGATAGTGCCAGTCGGCAGACTGATCCAAAGGATGTCTACAGGACATCCACAGGAGCTCTGCCCAGCCCTGCCTGTCACTGGCAAGGCATGGGAGAGGGATGGTGTGAGGCTGGGGAAACAGCCCCACAGTCCTGGGGCCCATCTCTATTCCCTCGAGATGTCTGCCCAGCCCAGGCACTTACCTTCTTGCCACCCAGGGCCTCAAAGCGACTCCGCAGCTCCTCCACAGTGATGGGGAAGTGCTCGATCTGCTGAGGGTCACCTAGGGTCTCCTCCTTGAAGACATCCGCCCTCCTGTTGTCTGCTGGCACTTTTTCCACGGTGCTGCTGCAGCTGATCTTACCCGGCACCAGGGACCGTGGGGCTGGTGAGCACTGGAGTGGCAGGCCAGGTCTTGTAGCATTGGTGGACTCCCATTGCTGTTTGAGGAGCTCCACGGAGCCCTTCTGCAGGGGCAAGTCTGCCAGCTCCAGCTTGCCCTGCCAATGCAACATGTACCTGGGGTCAGAGACAGGTGGCACTGCGCCAGCAGAGGCCATCACAGGGCGGCTCGAGAGCCCTTGCGGGTTGCGGGAAAGGCCAGGGCACAGGCTGGCGGCTGGGACAGAAGCCACTTCCCAATGGAAAGTGAGATCCAGTAAAACCAGATCCAGTAGGAGTCAGTGAAAGGGTTCAGTGTTTTCATACAGCAGGAATATGTTAACTAAAGAGTGAATTTAGGGTGCTGTTCAGATATTTTATTCTTAAGCTTGCCAGCAGAATTGCTGTCTATCATGAACGGAAAAGCAGCAAGCACACAATTAGGGAGCATTTCAGACAAAGTGGGGCTAATGAATGAGTGCCTGGTAAGCAGTGTGTGCTGCACTGAAAGGTGTTGTGACAGGTGACTGCTGGTTTCTTTTTGATTTGATACAGCTGTCAGTATTGTAGAGTGAGACACAGCATTTTAATGCAGCCAGGAGACAGAAGGGCTACTGCATTAGCTGTGAAAGTACAAAACACATCCCAGCTCCTAATTGCACTGTAACTCTTCTGGCAGGTAAATTACTAAGTGCTGATATAGAATCTTTCTGATCAGTTGACTGTGTTCTCACAAAGGCTTATTCCATCTTTCTTACAGTACCCTTGGGAAGGAAACTTGCCGTTCTACCATTTTGCACCAGTTGCTGAAAATCTGCTACCCATTTCCTGAAATCAGCTCCCAAGACGCTTGATTTCAAGGTTTTCTGCCCTGTAGCAAATACTCAAACGTAAGTTTTAATCTCTCATTCAAAATGATTTTGAGTAGAAAGAACATACTTTTAGAGCAGTAAAGAGAAAAAAATGTTAACAAAAACTGAGACCCAGCTACTAGTTAAAATCTCCATTCTTCAGCCCCTCCATTCTTGGCAAGAGAGTTTGTTATGTGTTTAACTGTCCTTTAACATGCTTACATTGGATTGATCTTAAATCTGCATTATTAGGAGTTGGGCTTGGGTTTTTTTTGAGTCAGTTTTTAACCAGAATTAGCGTGGTCTGTAATACTTTGCTTAGGAGGAAAAAACACAGGAAGAGCGCTGGGTATTTGATGCACTCCAAGAATATTTTTAAAAGGAAACTCAAGATCCACCTTCCTTGAACAAAACAGGGAAGAGTTTCTTGGCTCACAGCTCTCACCTTCTTTCCAACCAGAAATTAGCCCAAGACTCGTCTCTCCTTTAGCTTTTTGGCAGTACTAGGTTGTGACTATGGCTAATGTTCTGCTAGTTCCCCTTGACTGATGCAAGCTGTCTCCCATGCTCTCCCCTTCCTGCAAACAAAAGAGTGACACCCTTCCTTCCCTTACAACATGTGCCTGTTGTTCTCAGCTATGTGGTTTCATCAAAGATCCTAAATGGGTCTGACTTTTAACCCAAAATGAAGAACAGCTGTTAAATTCACCAGAATGTTCAACCTAACTCATAGCTGTGTGTTAGAAATACTCCTGATCCACAATGCATCTAAGGATTGACTTCAGACTGTGAAACAGGCTTTTCCTAATTCAGGTGAGTGTGCTTATGCAATATCCACTTTCTGCTATGTTTTGCTTCATTGCTAGTGGGTCCTTTTGTTGGTTTCAGTGGTTTTCAGGGTAGGTGTTATGCCGTCATTCAAAAATAGTCTGGAGTTCACCTCCTTCTCCTTCGCAACTCTCAAAATAGACTTAACTAAGAATGGTAGCTTCTTTTACCCTCATCTAGCGTGGAACCTATGGCTGCTAGACGACAGGTAAAACAGATGTATTTGCTTTGTTTGCATGCACGAATTGGCTTCTATGAGGTGAAATTGTGTGGCAATTCAAAGGTTTATAAAGTTGGTGATTTGCTGTGCTTCCTCCCTCCCCCGCCCTGAAAGAAAAATTTCATTGTAACGTCTGCATTTGTGTCAGGAATAAATTTGACTGTAGGCCTAAACCTGACTTTAAGGCACTTCCTAAAGATATATTTTAATGAAAGTCTCTCTCTGAAACTTGAGGGAAAAAAAAAACAAACCAAAACCCCAAACCAGAATCTGCTGTGTCCTAGAGGTCGTTTCAGGTTTTCACATTTTATTACTGCTATCTCCAAAACCGGTCTGTGATCTTCTGATTTCCTTCCCTGCATGTTTGTGGTAGTTTAAATCACTGTAGAATACTAATGGGAATTTATTTCAAGTAAAATATTAGATGAATATTATTTTAATTGTTTCCTGAGCTTTGTAGAGCCTTAGCCTTTATGAAAATGTAGGAAAAAAAATAGAAGAAAGAAGAAAAGCACAGATTTGGACTTTGACCTAAATCACTGTTCTAATTTCATACTGGCTTTGCTGAATGTAGTTTTTAACTTTTACTGGCCACCTGTAAAATTATCTTATTTAAGTGAAAGGGAGAACAGATATTGTTGCTTTTATCAAATATATTTTTATTTCTTTTGTTTCTGCTATTTTTAGCTCTCAGCTATCTGGCTATATTTGTCCTCTAGCCTATTCACTTCTCCCCCAAACTTATCTTGATTTATTCTCTCATAGCGACAATAAACTTACTACACTATCCAATTTGCTGAAATTGCAAGGAAATTCACATCTGTGGGTCTGTGACAATCCTCTTCCCAAGAGCTGCAGAGCAGGAGCCTGTCCATGTATGGGACTTGTGGCAAGGCAGAACTTAGACTGTTACACTCATGTTTTCAGTCTTGTTGCACCAAACCCCTGCTCATAACAGTCACATAACAGCTCATAAAAATGGACAACATATTTTTAAAAAAATTACCAATGTGATAGAATAGAAGTTTCAGCCAGGTTAAAACTCTGCAGGGAGCATTGCCCTCACATTTTCCTTGGCTTGGGAGACTCAAGTGTGCTTCTGTGGCCAACAGTGATGTGTTGGAGAGAGCAAGATTGCAGTACCAAACAAATTAAGTTAGCTAGTGAGCAGTCATTTGGAGCAGAAACTGATGGTGGAATTTTTTTGAAGGAACTACCTAAAATGCCATATATCCTTCAAAAGTAGGTCTTTGTGAATGCTGCCTATAAACCTTTTGCATGAATGTGTTTGTTTTATGATGCCAGTGATAGTACAGCATTCAAACACTGCAATCAAACTTTTCCTTTTTTCGTGTTTCTTCTCTGGGATCTTTTGGGTCTCTCCCCCACTGATTTTATAAGAGGCCTACGGTAATTCTTCATTGCGTATAATAAATCTGATAAATGTATGCTTTTCCTGAGCTATAGAATGCCTCTAGATTTTGTAGACTCATGAATTGCAGATATCCAGTAAATTTCAGTGTTTTTTTAGACCTGAAATTGTTGATAGATCTGTCTTCACAGTAGGATTGTTGAAATGGTATTTATCTTCTTGCGCTGTAAATGAGATATGCCCTCTTCTACTGTTCGCATACTATTTATTCAGTTGGTAGGTGAATATATTCATGCAAATAATTAAAAGAGCTGTTGAGAAAAACTGTATCAGTTCTGCTGCGTATTCCTTTGCCAAAATGGCTGCCTGCATTTTCATCATATTCTTGCTATCTTAAATCTTTCTTACATGTAAACTCTTTTATTTGTTCACTAGAAAACAGGTAAATAGAAATCGTAAAAACAGTAAACTGATACAGTTTATTTGTAGAACTGTTTGTGAGTAGTGTTGCTATGTTCATTTAGCTGTATCCTCGTGGGATGATATAATCATGCATATTGTACTGGTGAGTCCTCTCCTGACAGTAGAAGACAGTCCGTTGTCAAACAACTGCCATTTGCCATTGCATATTGACCTGGATTTCCTTCTCAATTTAAAAAAAACCAAAACAAAAACCACCAAACCAAAAACTAAAACAACAACAACAACAAAACCAACAAAAAATCCCCCAAACAAAAATCTTTTGAGGGCAGGATTTGGGAAGTCCTTTCCATGATCTCCCATACTACTTCATACAAGTCTTGCCTCTGACAGCGCCCCTTCTGTCCCACTGTGGACATCTGGCTGCAGTTAATCTGCACTGTCAGGAGTCCCTGGCATGAGGATTCATAGGCCATCTTGGGATAAATTATGAGGGAAGGACCAACACATTGCAAATGAAGACTGTATCTCATTCAACCCAATGTGTTTTCCAAACCACTGAAGAACAACCCCCTAGGGTCCAGTGGAGGTTACAGAACAAAAAGCAGTTGACCCCTTAGTTTGTGGCAATGCTGGGAAGGGAGGCAGGGGATGAAAGAGAGGACCAATAGCTGCCTAGATTCTCCTCTGAATCTAGTCAATAATAGAATAAAATAGTTCAGTTGGAAAGCATCCACAACAATTATCTAGTCCAGCGGCAATATTCACTGGCCACTTTACTAAATAATCTCTTCTCCCCTAAGGACTCTTTAAATGTGCCCATGATAGCTAGGCGCACACTTCTGGCACTGTTGCTTGAAAAGCTTGCAGTTTCTGCTGCGGATAAGCAGAGCCTCAAGTATCTGTAACATTTCTTCATTTACATTTCAGACACTTAACAAAAGCAGCTCAGACAAGTTTATGAAAAGAGCTAAAATAGTTCTTGATTACTGCAAAATGTAAAGCACTTCCAAATTCCTAGTCATATTTTGTGAAAATTAATTTCAGCTGTCATTTAACATGCCAACCTTTATCCTGATACAAATGTGCATAGCTAAATAATAAAACTTTAAGAAAGGTGGTTTCAACTTTAAATTATGGCAGACCCCTATTCTAGCAAATGTAACAAGGTTCCAGTATTTTGAGGTAAATCACACTAACTCTTATATCTTACCAGCAAAATCAACACGTTTTCTCATCTACCAAGAGAGGACTAGAAAGTGCATTATTCATATTCATGGGACTTGAGGAAAGACATGCTTATTTTTTTCCTTTTATCCCCTCATTCTCATTTATTATGTGAGCAGTATCAAGCCCCACACTAGAGAGCCTATTTTTTTTTAAAAAAAAAGCAATTAATTGTGTATTTGTACTGAACTTACCTCTGTGTTCTTCTCAGTCAAGTTTTCTGGTTGTGACTCTGCTGCACTCATTGTGTGCCTGTTTAAAGGAAGACAAATGTAAATGTTCTCTAATTCATTGGTCTCGTTTGACTAACGAACATGAAGCTTGATAGACACACGTCTGATAGTAGTTACAAGACACCAAATCTCTTACGTGCTTGCCTCGCCAATGTATTATTTAGTGAGGCATGGAGGTAAAGTATGCTTTCTGCCATACCTCTGGCTGTGCTGTGTGTGCTCACCTTACACTGCTTAGCAGTGGCAAAGGCTGGAGGCAACAGCTTTTGTTTCAGTGCTCTTTGGCAGGAAACAAAGCACCTTCCAGTAAAAAATAGTCGGTTCTTAACTACTTAGGAAAGGTTCGGAGAAAAAGTACAATTGATAAGTCATAAGTCAAATGGGTACGAATTCAGACCACATAATGATACCACATTCCAATGCAGCTGGTTTTCTAAATAATAAACATAATTGCTTTTCAAGGGTTTCACTGTGGACCAAAAGTACATATTATAAATCATACAGGAAAAAAGGTAGAAGGATTTTCAAAGGTCTTCCTCTCCCCTTCATTCTGTTTTCATCTGCTATGTTACAGGGCTGTTACTTTTTCTCCCACCCCTCCCCCCACCCCAAATCTGTAATCAAATTTTTTAGATTAATCTCTAGAAGGGAATTACTGTAGCATAGGTGCTGAATTCCAATATATACTGCTTATTGGCTAGAACAAATTAATTCAAAGAAGGAAATATGTGTAAAATGAATAATTTTAAATCTTAGAACCTATTAAGTGCTGGTAACTTGGCAATTGAGGAAGATACTCCTGCTCAGTTTGAAAAAAACCCAAACCTTAGAATCTGATGCATGAGCCAAGTATCTTGTAAAGGCAATGCTGACATCTCTTTACCTCTTCATAGAGAATGGTAATTCTATGACAAATGCTGAGAAGCATCACTTTCCACTAATGGCAAGCTGTGCATTTCCATCCCTTGTTACGTGTTTGTGGGAAGTCAGACACAAATACTTACAGGCATATAGCTTCCACTTAAAAAGTTCTCTTTCAGCTAATCTTAAGTGCCAGGAAAATTGGATGGTTATGACACACCAGCATTTTTATTACAAACCATAAATGAATTAAAATGTACTTGCAGTTTTTAGCCCTTTATTCAATTCTGACTGTTGCTTCAAAATCCCTTTAAGCGCCTCTGACAACAGATACATGAACAGCAAGAGTGTATGTTTACAAACTCTTCTTGTGGCCCAGTTTAGAGTTGCAGAATAATTTTGGTTGGCAGGGACCTCTGTGGGTCCTCTGGTCATAGAATCATAGAATGGTTAGAGTTGGGAGGGACCTTAAAGATCATCTAGTTCCAACCCCCCTGCCATGGACAGGGACACCTTTCACTACACCAGGTTGCTCAAAGCCCCATCCAACCTGGCCTTGAACACTTCCAGGGATGGGGCATCCACAACTTCTCTGAGCAACCTGTTCCCGTGTCTCACCACCCTCACAGTAAACAATTCCTTCCTAATATCTAATCTAAATCTACCCTCTTTCAGGTTAAAACTGTTATCTGTCATCCTATCACTACACTGCCTGATAAAGAGTCCCTCCCCATCTTTCCTGTAGTACTTTCCTTTAAGTACGTCCTTTAAGTAGTATCTTTCCTTTAAGTACTGGGAGGCTGCTATAAGGTCTCCCCAGAGCCTTCTCTTCTCCAGGCTGAACAACCACAACTCTCTCAGCCTGTCTTCATAGGAGAGGTGTTCCAGCTCTCTGATTATCTTTGTGGCCCTCTGGACTCACTCCAACAGGTCCATGGTCCTTCTTATGTTGGGGGCCCCAGAGCTGGACACAGTGCTCCAGGTGGGGTCTCATGAGAGTGGAGTAGAGGGGCAGAATCACCTTCCTTGACTGGCTGGCCACCTACCTCCTTTTTTTCTCCTCAGATACAGGTGTGTCTGTTCCCAATTTATGTGTCTTTCCATTATCTTTGAGAGAGTCCTCTGTCCACATCTGTCACAATCTCACATTGGCAGATGAAGACTGCAGTCAAGAGGCTCTGCCTTCTGACCTGCTCCTTACCGCTGTGGGCAAACACAGCCAAAGTTTGGGGTTGCTGGGCCACCATCTCCATGGGTGGGCATATGCAAGTCAGCACAACCAGCCTGGCCTCCTAGAACTCTTTTTCCAAAGAGACCAGCCAGGAGCATGGAGGGACAGAACTCCAAATGACTTGGTGTCCTTAAGGACATGTTTTCTGTGGACTAGTCAGCAGATAATAAAAATACCCAAACATAGGCAGCATCTGCTTTTCATTGTTACTCTCAACTACTTAGCTACCTTCAGATTCTCTCTTATAGCTAACTGGGCAGAAGTGTTCAACCAGCTCTGGCACGCAACACTTGATTTTCTTTGATTTACATTTGGGTTTTTTTCTCTCTTTCTGTAGTATAATGGAGACTTTTCTGACTTTCGGGCTAAACCTCCTTGTTCAGTAGAAAGTTTAAAGGACTCTTCAGCTAAGTACAGGGTACTCTAAGGGTACCTTCTTGCATCCACCCTTGTGCCACATGTTTTGTAAATCATAAAAATGACATGAAATCTTACTTTAAAAACTGCAAGCCATGAAATGTACAAAATAACAAAGTCATTTAAAATACCTACAAAATACTACTTTTTCCCTCTGCCTTTGAAATAGTAACAAAGTTTATACTGGAATAAAACTTACTATGCTGGAAGTTGATTATGCATGACCCATGCTTCAGTCTAGTGTTTAATGAAAGGTGGTTAAATCTGTGCGCACAATCTCCTCTATCCTGCCCTTGACAGTTATTTGTATTTCTGTGTAGTTGGTACACAGTATTGCCAAATCACTGTGCAGGTTTTTTACCTCTTTCAAGTTTGATCATGACTAAATGACTACAAGGCAACAGAGAAGGCCCTTTGTTTCATGGTGTGTTTTAAACTGAAGGTTTGGAAAGCTCATGGCAAATATTGCTAAGCATGAAATCCTTGTCCTGAGGCTCATCCATCTCATTTCTACACCTCCATAATTCTCACTGACTCCCCCAGGTCTGTCCTTGTGAACTAGTATAACACTCATATATACTTGTAAAGTGTCTTTTATAACTGAATACTCTAACTGCTGTAACTACAGAGGAATTTATTGCATTTAGCTTTTGCTTTAGAAAATCTGTTTAATCTCTTCTAAATATTTTTTTTACAAGAACTATGTTTTAAAAAGAGAATTTACTTGATCACTATCTGCTTATCATCATTGCTGATAACTCTTAGTTAAAACACATTCATTGTCAGGCTATTTGGTGTACACTACAGTCCTCTGGAAGCGGCTTTTTTGGTTAACCTGTGCTTTGTAAATGAGAAATTCGGAGGGAAATCCTACATAGACTTCTTTGCTCCTATAGAGAGAAAATCGGGAAAAGAAGTTGGAAGTTTGTAATTACAGTGACATAACTGGAATTAATAAATTAATTAAATTAATTAAGCAATAAATTAATAAAGCAACTTGGTGCTTATATGTTAAAAGGTGATCCAGAGATGCACATTACCTATCTACATTAGAGTACCATCTGTTCTGTATTTGTATATGGCTGACAGCTAATAAATGTCCTTGGGAATACATTGCAGGGGGAGAGTGCAGAAAAAAAGGTTTTGATGTTGAGGTTTAAGCAAAGACCTGTTGCTTGAGTTTAAATAATTATTACTGAGTTAGATGTTGTATTTCAGAATAAGATTCTGCTTTTTTCTACACAGATAGAGCCAGTGAAATGGAAGTAAAGATTTTATAACCGTGTCACTTTAGCTGGTGTTCTGGGAGCTCTGAATTGCATCTACATGTAACTGTTATGGCTCCATCTTGGCAGGAATATATGAATCAGCACAGAAAGTAGTATCATTTTGCGAATGTGTGAACAGAGCAAGCCTTGGCAACACACGTTAAATATCTGGGTGAAATTCCCAAGATCATGGCGTGATTCACTCAAATTGGGTAACTCTTTAATTGGTCGGTTATTTTCAAATGGAAAAACTGAAGCTGGCTACCTTGTTGGTAAGAATGTGTTATTAGTACGTTAAAAATAATTTCCTTATTATAATTCACCTAAAATAACCCTTATGTGATTTCAAGGGACAGAGGCATCCATTAAAAACACAGCTGATGACAGTGGATGGTCAGCCCTCTAACTTTAGAGGGCAAAGATCACTGTGCTTAATCAGACACCCTCTATTACAGAAGCAAATATTTAGGATGCCTTAATCTTGCTCTTTATGTCTCTTAAGAATGACTGGTGAAAAGCTATATGACGTGCTTTCAGCATGATGGATTTTTGCATTATACTGCAGTAATAAGCCAGCAAGGAGCTTCATCCTGAGGGATCCTGAAACAAGAATATTTCAGTTACGTCTACCATCTTTCTGAGACTATCACGAGAAGGACTTCTGGTCAAGTTTTCCACATGAAAGACAGTATTATTAAAGTATACTGTTTAAATTATTTCCGTTCTTCTAATAGGTAGTGTTTGCCATATCCCTTCATATAGGAAAACAAAGGTTTCAGTGGAGATTTTATGATTATTGTGAATATATGAATATTTATTATTATTACATCAAATTATTATTACGAACATAGGAGTATCTCCTGGAAGTATAGGCATCTTGCATTTGTTCTCCCTGTAGCTCATTACTTGCTTTCTGGGCAATATTAAATATACCTTTCTTTTCTTGTTCTACTGTAAATATTATTTTCTTACTTTGTGGCCTGTTGGCATACGGGCAGGAAAAAGCATTTGAGGGCAACAGCATGTGGGAGCTTCAGTGTGTTATAGACTCCTGCATGCTGGAATCAGTCAAGACTGTTGGCATGTGTAGCTTTGGATGTCCATTTTGACAACGTTAAACAATTTGAAAATGACTGGGTGATTTCAAATTTGATACTATGTATGAAACAGAGGTGAGAAAGGTCCCAGTTTGTTGAGGGAAGCAGAGATCAAACCAAGCGCATGGACAGGCCCTGAGCTGACCTAAGCAATTCACAAAAGCTGAGTACAAAGACTAAGACAGGCTAGTCCATGGTGCATAGGATAACATGCGAGCAATACAAAAATGAACTGAATTCAGTATTAGTGTCAAGACAGACCTTAAAGACAAAGTCAAGGAAGAAGGCAAGAACTGAAAGGCTGAGGCAGTACTTTGAAATACTCAGTGCACAGAAAAAAGGAATAACCTGACTAGCGTAGTGTGTACACATGGCAAAAAGTACCTAAAACTCACATTAAGCACAAAATTGATGATACATACAAGGCATATCCATTGTTGACCATGCTTGTGTTAGGAGTGACATATTTATATCTTAGTGCTGGCTTATGTAAAAGGTACATAATCTGATTCACTTTTGCTGCCACTGCAGTTAAACATAGGGAAATATCTTCTGACTTATGATGAGAAGGTAAAATCTTGGTAGGGATTGCTTCAGAATGGTATCTTCTGAAATAAGATATGCAAGGTTATTACTTTTTCCTCTCTTTTACACCTAATTAATCTTTTTGTCTCTCCACTAGGGATTTAAGGTGAGAATGAGAAGGTTTAAGAGTATCCATAGCAGTGATTGGGGTCTTCCTTTGCACTCTGCTAAGTACAGGAATTTCCCACTGGGAATATTATGTGAAAAAAGGAAAAAAAAAAAAAAGGGGNGTTTTCAGGGGGTGGGGATATTTATTTTTTTTCTTTTTTCTTTTGCCTTTGTTCCTCCACAAAACAGTAGGAGCACTGGAGTAAGACATATTGTCAACTAAATCTTATGCTCAAGAAGCACAAACAGGTTCTGTGACATTATTATTTCAGTGTGTAAGCAACAGGCCTTACAAAAAACACTAAAATAGGAAAGTAAATAAAATACGAGGCATATACGCCTGAACCTGTGCTGTTAGATGTACTTACTATGGGACCTCCTAGAACAGGATATTGTTGTAACTGTCTGCACATCTGTGTTTACAAGTGATTGCAAAAGGTTAAGGAGAAAGGCAAATGAAAGTGAGTGAAAAAAGACAGAAATTATCTTCTCTCATTGACACATTCTTACTTATGTACCTCAAGGATTCACCAGTTCATACACCGGAGGATGTAACAAATAATGAAGCTCTGTAAAAAATGGACCTGAGGTGACATTTATACTGAAAAATACTTCTGTCAAAATTGGGATTCTCTTGGTTGCACTGTAATTTTCCAGACATCTTCAATATCTATTTTTGAGGGTTCATATAAGATTCTTGCACTTTCTGTGCATTGTGATCAGTACATCTTCATAATTCAGAATGGTTAAACCCTGATTTACAGGTGCTACATAATTAATTGGGGAGCAGACATCTTAGTAAGAAAACATGATAAATAAGTTGTTATGGTTTTGAAAATACTGATAATACATGAACTAGAATGAATAAAAATCCTATATCTGATATGTAAGGACAGTCTGATATTAGTGCACTCAACTATAACTGATACTACAGAAAGATGTAATTTTGCTACTGTGAAGACCAGTAAGGCAAAAAACCCTTCAAACTCACCCTCCACACAAACAACAAGACTGAAGCAAAATATATCTTCTTTCTTTTAGAGATGAAAAATAGCTGTGGGAGTGGGACCTTTGGGAACAGTTGTGGAGTTGTTAAGTTTCAGGTTTGGATAACTTTTTTTTTTTTTAAAGAAATCTTTAAAATTTAAGAAGAAGATCAAATAAAAGCACTGTGTGAAGTTAAAAGAGACAGTTGCATTCTCTAAAACCTCCTGAACTCCAAACGCTCCTTGACATCCACATATTCTCCCAAGTGCAGTGATTCTTTTGGGTGTGTAGAGAATTGAGGGGGAGATATCAACTGTTGAGATGTTTTTCTTTTCCTTTTTTTTTACTCCATTCAAATGCACATCAACTTACAGAGTTTTCAGATAGAGTAAATTATGTGTTCTCTTTTTTTAAACCTTTGAAATAATAATTATTTTCAACATATAACTTCAGAGCAAGTCCAGTTGCTTTGTACTAGCAGTGGATTCTCTAAATAAAATTTACTTTAAAGAGTGTGATATTAAAGGGCATTCTGAAAGAGAACCTGCTGAGAAAGTTCAGATAACTCTCATCTGCTCTTCTACTAGATGTGTCAGAAAACTGCAGCCCTTTTCCGAAGTAATAAGCTTAACAAAGATAAGCCTTACCATACAGACTAGAGGCAAGAATTAGGATACCTTAGTCAGGGACAGATTTGTAGCCTCAGGATTGGCAAACACTGACTTGGAAAACAGCTGTTATTTAAAAGATTTAAGTATTATTCAGGATTGCTGACAGCTTTTAGGTTTTAAAGTAGCCTGGAACAGCTTTGGTCTACCGCTTTACTACTTCTTCAGTCTTATGAATGCAGTTTCTATGTTCCACTTGAAACAGCAGTGCAGGCTGCCTTTACCTGCTGCCAGGGTGTTCTGCAAGGAACCTCTCTCTGTCCTTTGTCTCCATTGGATTTGCAAGAGCACTATCAGAAGGAGATGACAGCATTTAGTATCTCATATAAATGAATCTTTTTTCCTCTGCCTCAAGAACTTAGCTTCACTGCTTGCTTTTGTCACCTTCTTGTCTTTGAGCTCACTTCTCACCCTGACAATGGAAGAGATTTCATTACTAATAGTAGCAGAATTATTTTTTTTTTCTCTTGGAAAGAGATAGTGCTAATACTGTCTAAAAATCTGAAGAGAGAACAAAGCATTTCTTGATACTTTCTCAGACGCACTGCTGAGTAAGCAGGAAAAAAAAATGTTTTTTATGAAGCATCTGAAGTCAAAATTAAGCTAGAGTGAAACACAATATCTTTTTCAGATTGTTACATTTGCATTCAGATGCATCCTTATTGTACTGTTCAGTTTTCAATTATGTACAGAGAGTCAGTAGGTTGTAGGAAATTACTGAATCTTGTGAAAGAAACTTGGCAAGAAGTTTTCAGGGAGTGATTAGGACAAATTCTAAAGGTCAGAGTAACAAGGACATGTAATGGGGTTTTTAGAAAGAAAGATTGAAGGAAGGAAGACACTTCAAATACCATTATCAATGAAAATAACAACAATAGGAGTAATTTTTAACCTGAAAGAGTTTTACCAAGGAGTGAACATGACATCACATAACTGAACAGAAAAAGGCATAGCTAAATCAACTCTGAAGAATTCTTGTTCAGTAGGACTTTATAGCCCTACAGTGATGAGCTGTGGGAAACAGAGTTAAAATCCTGACGTTTAGAGTCTATGAAAATCATACACCAAGCAATACTGAGTAAAACACATGCAAAGCATTAATTTGTTCTGTTGTTGTTCCTGGTAGGTTTTATTTAGCTTTCTCTCTCTCTTCCCATAAAATTTCCTCTTTTATGGATGAGATATAGGTAAGTGGTAAAGAGCAGCACTGGGAAATAAAATATAACTTGCATTTTTATTTATACCTCTTTTTTAATCTATGTTGTGCCCAGAAACATAAGCTTACAAATCCAACAATTAAAAAAAGAAATTAAATATTCTCAGCTTTGTTTGAACAATTTGTGGAGCCCTTCTAGTGCAGTGTTTTCATTTCATGTCCCAGCAGAGGGGGATTAGACCTTAAAATAAGGACAGAATGGCTGAAGAGATTGTCCTTATATTGGCTTGCTCTGGTTGTTAAATGTGACCATGAGAACTGTAAAAACAATGAAATCCTATCTATCTGAAGCAAACTGTTCCTTCATTTTATTTAGACATTGGGTAGTGACATTGCTTACACTGCAACTGCAACTTACGAATGTACATCTAGAATCTCAGGTTGATTCAGCATGAATGCTTGTTAAGGTGATCTTTCAAATCTTTCCTGAGTGCCACTATGTGGCACATGAAGGACAACCAGGTGATCAGGCCCAGTCAGCATAGGTTCATGAAAGGCAGGTCCTGCTTGACAAACCTGATCTCCTTCTATGACAAGGCGACCCACTTAGTGGATGAGGCAAAGGCTGTGGATGTTGTTTACGTGGACTTTAGTAAAGCCTTTGTCACTGTTTCCCACAGCATTCTCCTGGAGAAACTGGCTGCTTGTGGCTTGGATGGGCATACTCTTCGCTGGGTAAAAAACTGGCTGGGTGGCCAGGCCCAGAGAGTGGTGGTGAATGGACTTAAATCCAGTTGGTGGTTGGTCACAAGTGGAGTTCCCCAGGGCTCAGTACTGGGTCCGGTTCTGTTTATATCTTTATCAACTATCTGGACAAGGTGATCGAGTGCACCCTTAAGTTTGCAGAAGACACCAAGTTGGGCAGGAGTGTTGGTCTGCTTGAGGGTAGGGTGGCTCTACAGAGGGATCTGGACAGGCTGGACTGATGGTCCAAGGCCAATGGTATGAGGTTCAACAAGGCCAAGTGCCAGGTCCTGCACTTGGGTCACAACAACCCCATGCAATGCTACATACAGGCTTGGAGCAGAGTGGCTGGAAGGCTGCACTGCAGAAAATGACCTGGTGGTATCGGTCGACAGCCGACTGAATGTGAGCCAGCAGTGTGCCCAGGTGGCCAAGAAGGGCAACAGCATCCTGGCTTGTATCAGGATTTGTGTGGCCAGCAGGACTATAGAAATGATTGTACCTCTGTACTCAGCACTGGTGAAGCCGTGCCTTGAATACTGTGTTCAGTTTTGGGCCCCTCACTACAAGAAAGATATTGAGGTGCTGGAGCATGTCCAGAGGAGGGCAACGAAGCTGGTGAGGGGTCTAGGGAACAAGTCTTATGAGGAGCAGCTGAGGGAATTGGGGTTGTTTAGCCTGGAGAAAAGGAGGCTGAGGGGGGGACCTTATTGCTCTCTACAACTACCTGAAAGGAGGCTGTAGTGAGGTGGGTGTTGGTCTCTTCTCCCAAGTAACAGGCAATAGGACAAGAGGAAATGGCCTCAAGTTATGCCAGGGGAGGTTTAGATTGGATATTAGGAAAATTTTTTTCACCAAAAGGCCTATATCAAGCACAGGAACAGGCTGCACAGGGAAATGGTTGAGTCGCCATCCCTGGAGGTATTTAAAAGATGTGTATATGTAGTGCTGAGGGACATGGTTTAGTGGTAACTTAGCAGTGTTAGGTTAACAGTTGGACTTGATGATCTTGAAGGTATTTTCCAACCAAAACAATTCTATGATTCTTAAACAGAATGAATATTTCTTTGGGGACTGGGGGTGGAGGGAATAGTGGGCCTATCATTTCAGCAGCACTTAGTTTTTTGCTTGTTTAAACTGGTTGTGAAACAATATCCACAGTCTCATTGATTTTCCATAAGATGTCCCAGTTATGTATCCAATTTAAATCTTAATTTTTTCAGCTGTATTGTTGCACTTCTTGTTACACAGCTTCTAAATACGTTATCATTGTTGCTTAAATCTGTCCAATACGTGCTGACTACCAGCTATATATCTTCCCATTCATCCTTTAGCAAGACTATAAGCTGCTAGGTATTTTACAATTTTCTCAGAAATTAGTTCCTTTCCAAGTCTTTAATGATTTTTCCTTTTATTTTTTGAAATCTCCCCAATATTCTGCTTGCTTTTTTCTTTTTTTTGGGGGGGGGGAGGGGAGAAAAAAGCCTACATTATTCTTGATACTTTGTCTCCACTTCTGAATAGAAAAATTGTCTGATGCATGACTCAGTGCAGTGAATATACAGGCTTGAGTTAAAATTGCTTGGATGACTGAACTAATTTTTGTGTGCAGAAGTTCACCGTCTGCTTATTGGCATTTTTACTGCCAGTCCATGGTCTTTTTTGCTTTCAACTCCCACTCTGCATTTGCTTTCATGGAGGAAAAATATTTTACAAGAAAGTAATAAGTTTTCTGCAGTACGTTAATAACCACAGTGGAGCCAGTGGACCTGCCAGGATTCAGAATTCGTTTAAAATTCAAGGACTGTTGTTTGGATGTTGATGGGGACATCATTTCAGGCATTGGCATTACTTTTGGTAATCAAAAGAAACCTTAAAAATCATCCAAGAAATGTTTAATATCAGGATTGGGATTTTTAGTGTGTGTCTGATTAATTTGTCTCAGAGCTTCTCTTCTGGTCTTTCCTTGCCTTCCCAAGCCATACAGAGCAGTGGCAGTATCGTTCTGGGGCAGCTGTACTTTGAGTGTGCCTCTTAAACATTGTCAACTGTGGTAGGCAGTCCCTACCACAGTGCCTTTTTTTTTTTTTATTTATTGCTACGGTCCCTATTTTATTTATTGGAAAAACAAAATATTGTTGGCATTCACACAAACCTGTTACAGAATACTTACAAGTTATTTCCTTGGTTTCTCTAATAAAGTTTATATTCAGAACACTTTTCCAACAGGGAGACTAATAGGGAAAATACTAATAAGGAAAGACTAATAATTCTGTCAGTATATCTTTCCTTTTAGCTCAAGGCATCCTGTTGCCCAGCTAAGTTGTTCACAGGCTGGGATATATAGTTACCTGAGGATTGAGACAGGGAGGTTACACCATAACATTTCTCTTAAGAACTTTTTAAAAAAGGTCTGCCTTATGTAACAGAATAAAGCTTTTAAAAGAGAAAGAGAGCTAAGGCATTAATATGCAACTTTTTCAGGTGAATTTGGTAATATGTATTACGTACTCCTAGTCCTTCATTTGTGTGACCAACATTTGCCCTATTAGGGGCGTAGTCCAAACTGGCAATCAACAAGGTGCAGGTCTTTAAATGAAAAAAACCCTGCTAGCTTACCCAAAGGTCTGGAAGGCCCTTTCCCTACTTACACATGGGTCTGCCATTTTATGGCAGGATGCCACCACTTTGTTCTCCATCATAACCCACGTCTCTTCTGCTGACTGGCTGGCAAGACCGGCCGCCCCTACCTACACAGGCAGCCAGCACATCAGGAGAGGAAGCCCCAGTCCCAGCATACAGGGAGGCCGCCACTTTTGACAATGTCATTCCCCACATGGCTTTGAGCGGTGCAGAAGGCTTTTTCTATAAGCATTGTTTGTTTTTTAATGTTCATTATCCAGCCAGACTGGTATGGAGACTGATTTGGTATTTGGCTAAGGGGTTTGGTATAAATGACATATCCTGCGTTGTAAGAAATAAACCATGAAAGCCCTGAGAACACAGCACCTCATCCGCTCCCATGTGTACAGGCCCCAGTGTCTCACACTAGAGCTGTTCTGTTAGCAATGACTCCCTAAACACACACATCTGCAAAGCTGTTGGGAAGAGAATTGTAGAATAGTTTGGATTGGAAGGGACCTTTAAAGGTCATCTAGTCCAAATTCCCCTGAAATGAGCAGGGACATCTTCAACTAGATCAGGTTGCTTGGAGCCACATCCAACCTGACCTTGAACGTTTCCAGTGATGGGGTATCTACCACCTCTCTGGGCAACCTGTTTCAGTGTTTCACCACCCTCATTGTAAAAAATTTCTTCCTTATATCCAGGCTAAATCTACCCTCTTTTAGTTTAAAACTGTTACCCCCTTCTCCTATTGCAACAGGGCCTAGAACTAGTTTGTCCCCTTCTTTCTTATAAGACCCCTTTATGTATTGAAAGGCCGTGATAGGGTCTCCCTGTAGCCTTCTCTTCTCCAGGCTGAACAACCCCAACTCTCTCAGCCTGTCCTCATAGGAGAGATGCTCCAGCCCTCTGATTGTTTTTGTGTCCCTCCTCTGGACCCACTCCAACTGGTACATGTCTTTCCTGTGCTGAGGGCTCCAGAGCTGGACACAGTACTCCAGGTGGGGTCTCACCAGAGCTGAGTAGAGGGGCAGAATCACCTCCCTCGATCTGCTGGCCATGCTTCTTTTCATGCAGCCCAGGATATGGTTGGCTTTCTGGGCTGCGAGCACAGGTTGTCAGCTCATGTCCAGCTTTTCATCCACCCATACCCCCAAGTCCATCTTGGCAGGGCTGCTCTCAATCCCGACATCCCCCAGCCTGTATTGATACCAGGGGTTGTCCTGACCCTGGTGCAGGACCCTGCACTTGGCCTGGATGAACCTCATGAGGTTCACATAGGCCCATTTCTCAAGCCTTTCCTGGTCCCTCTGGATGGCATCCTGTCCCTCAGTCATGTTGACTGCACCACTCAGTTTGGTGTCGCTCACAAACTTTCTGGGGGTGCACTCAATCCCACTGTCTATGTCATTGATGAAGATACTGAACAGTACTAGTCCCGCTACGGACCCCTGAGGGACTTTTTGCTGATCTCCATCTGAACATTGAGCTATTGACCACTACGCTCTGGATGCGACCATCCAACCAATTCCTCATCCACAAAACAGTCCACCTATCAAATACATACCTCTCCAATTTAGAGAGAAGAATTTTGTAGGAGACCATGTCAAAGGCCTTACAGAAGTCCAGATAGATGACATCCGTAGCTCTTCCCTTGTCCACTGATAAAGTCACTCCATCATAGAAGGCCATGAGGCTGGTCAGGCAGGGCCATGGTGAAGCCATGCTGGCTATTTTGAATCACCTCCCTGTCCTCCATGTGCCTTAGCATAGCTTCTAGGAGGATCTGTTCCATGATCTTCCCAGGCACAGAGGTGAGGCTAACAGGTCAGTAGTTCTTGGGGTCCTCCTTTTTACCCTTTTTAAAAATGGGTGGAACGTTTCCCTTTTTCCAGTCACCAGGGACTTCACCTGACTGCCATGACTTTTCAAATATCATGGAGAGTGGCTTGGCAACTACATCAGCCAATTCCCTCAGGACTCTGGGGTGCATCTCGTCAGGTCCCATAGACTTCTGTATGTTCAGGTTCCTGAGGTGGTCGCGAATCTGATGTCCTCTTACAGTGGGAGGGACTTTTGTCCCCCAGTCCCTGCCTTATAGTTCATCCACTCGAGAGGTGTGGGGAGAGAGGTTGCCAGTGAAGACTGAAGCAAAAAAATTGTTGAATACCTCAGCCTTCTCCTCGTCTGTTGTTACCAGTTTGCCAGTCTTGCTTGTCATGGGGGGGTATGCTTTCTTTGACCTTTCTTTTCTGGCTGACATATTCTTTGTGTCTCTTGCCAAATCCAGCTCCAGCCATGCCTTGGCCTTCCTGACCCCATCCCTACACGACTAGGCAGCATCCCTATACTCTTCCCAGGATACCTGTCCCTGCTTCCAGTGCCTATGCATTTCCTTCTTGCCCTTTAGTTTCACCAGCAGGTCTGGACTCAGCCTGATTTCTTACACCTGGGGATTGAGAGCTCTTGTGCTCTATGGAAAACGTCCTTAAAGATCTGCCAGCTCTGTTCTACTCCCTTGTCCCTGAGAGCAGTTTCCCAGGGTGTCCTATTGACTAACTCCTTGAAGAGCTGGAATTTTGCTTTCCTAAAATTCAGGGTCCTGACTTTACTCTTCCCCTGACCCATATCCCTCAGGACTGCAAACTCCACCAGTGCATGATGACTGCAGCCCAGGCTGCCTCCAATCTTGATGTCACCAATTAGCTCACTTGTGTTGGTGACGAACAGGTCCAGTATCACATCACCTCTGGTAGGGCTGTCTATTTCCTGGCTTAAGAAGTTATCCTCCATGCATTCCAGGAGTCTCCTGGATTGCCTACAGCTCGCCATGCTACTTTTCCAGCAGATGTTGGGGTGGTTGAAGTCCCCCAGCAGGACGAGAGCCTGCGAGCGCGATGCCTCCTGTAGCTGGAGTAAGAAGGCTTCATCAATAGGCTCCCCTTGATCATGTGGCCTGTAGTAGACACCAACCACTAGGCTCCGTTTGTTGCCTCGGTCTCTTGTTCTTAACCAAAGGCTTTCAATCTGCTCGTGGCTATTCTCCAGATGCAGCTCTTCACACTCTATCCATTTCTTGATGTAGAGGGCAAGACCTCCTCCCCTCCTTCCTCACCTGTCCCTTTTGAACAGCCTGTAGCCATCGATAGCCGCACTCCAGTCATGGGATTTGTCCCACCAGATACCAGATTTCAGTAATGGCAACTAGGTCACAGCTTTCTAGCAGCATAGTGGCTTCCAACTCCTCCTGTTTGTTGCCCGTGCTGTGTGCATTGGTGTAGAGCTGGGACTGTTGTCACGCCAGAACTTCTCCGTTTTTAAATGTGGAGAGTTTGAGTGGTTTAAAATTAGTTCACTGAAACTGTAATCAAATCCATTTATATCTATCTGAATAAGTACTTTGTGTGCCAGGCTTGACAGCAGTTAGGCTACTTACAGCGTGTGTGCCCAAATCCTCTAGGAGTAGAGTATTTGATTATAAGCTCTTTGCCCTGAAGATTGTGTTTCTGTAATGTATGTAAAAAGCCTGATGCAAAAGTGCTGTAAGTCTCCTTGGAGTTTCTGGGATTTGCTGGTTGTTTGTTTTTTGTTTTGGTTTGGTTTTTTTTTTTAAATCATAAAATGAGACTGATGAAATGTGAAATTTAGGGACCAGACTTTTTACAGGCATTGTTATTCTACTTACAATTCATAATGTAAACATGCCATTAGCATGTAAAAAAAATCTGCCCAGTTTCATATGAGAGATGTACAAACGAAAAAAAATTGCCCACAATATCTGTTTTCCATTTTATCAATGGATAGGTAGTGTCCATTTTTTCATATTTGTCACATTAGGAAAGTTCTTACATAACCAGATCTCTTTTTTTTGTTTGTTTTTATGTGTAGAGTCTTTCCAAGAAAAAAAGAATTTTCAATTTGAGCTCCTGTATTTAGATAATTTAGTGGGAGAGAAGGACAACATAGCATAAATTCAAAATTTGACTTTAATATGCCTTAGGGGAAAAGACATTGAGAAAAAGAGGGGGTTTTAGTTAAAAAATACAGAATCTTATGATTCCTGTGCCACAGCAACATTTCTTAATAATGCTGCTGTTATTGACATTAGTAATTGCCATACAGTGATGAGAAACAGAATATTTTGCTGGTCTGGTAGAGTTGTGTATATCATACATCATGCTCTGTGCATAAGCCCCACTACACATTGTGTGCTGGACTTGTCAACATCCTTAGTAGCAGGTTTATGTTAAACACGAGGTGTAACAGGTGCTTTTACAGTAAAGCTTTATAAAAATATTTTTCCAAATTACAGTGTTTCATTTTTGTGAAATCTCTCATTTTTCAGAGACTCCAGGAATTCTCTGAAATAGCTTACAGGGTTGTTGAGAGACATCCTTCAGGCAACAATATTATAGTACAGATTCCTGACAGTGTCCTTGAGCTCTACTATCAGCAGATCACTTGACATGTCAGCAATGTGTATGTTTTCTGTGTGAAACACCAAAATATCAGGACTTCGAGGCTCCTTGAATGCTTGAAATTTAACCCCATTAGTAAAATGTTGATCCAGTTATGTATGCAATAAAAGCATCGCTAGAATCTACTTATCTACAGCTCTGTGCTGTTCTCTTCACTTGCTAATCCTTCAGTGTTGAGATGCAGCCTTCTTGCTAAAGAACATTCATGTTTCAGCCTGATTGAAAATTTTAAAATATTCATGAAAGAGACCCAGAAATTTTGCTGACACTGTTTTTAGAAGAACTAAATGCTCTGGAGCACATATTGAATTGTACGTGACTGCTGTGGTAGAAAAAAGCCACCTGGAGACTTCTTTTTTCTGGGCTCCATGACAAATTTTATGTCCATCTGCACTTTAGTCTTACAAGAACATAAATATCAAACTATTTTAACTTGCACCCAGCTGGAAAATATATACTTTATGAGAAGAATGACATTATTTAACAGTACTGTATTCGTAGGTTATGGATCTCATGTGGATAATAAACTTGAACCCTGCACCATATCTAGTATTACATTATTGAAAAACTTGTCTTTTAGAAAAGTTTTTAGATTGTGTCCTTGCTTTATGAAGAACTCAAAAAAAGGACAAAGTTCACCTCACATATGCACGTAGCTTAAAAGCTACCTGCATTTAGAAATTATGGGTTTGTTTCTATTGAAATATTAATTATCTATTTATCCACATAGAGCCTGATATAATTTTAGGGGAATGAGAAGAAAACATTCTATTTTCTGGTCAGCATTAATCATCGTTACTTCACCATTAGAGTCATCAGCTCTGGGGTTGTCTCTGCGTCAACAAGGAAAGTGTTTCTTTGTAATACAAAAAGTGGTGCCAAATCATCATGGCAAAAGTATACTAGTTGGAGAAAAATAAGTTATTTAGGAAAATAAAGTTTAACAAGGAGCGGGGGAAAAAAAGGGAAAAGGACAATAGGAACTATTCAAATATGGAGAACAGGGACCAAGAAACGAAAGTCAATTAGTGAGTTAAGAGACAGCAGCTGTCAGTGCTGTGGGATTCTATGATTTCTCTCATATGCTAGCTTTCTTGTGAACAGCAAAGAATGGTAGAGCTCAAGTATATGCCCGTTTAGAAAGCTGAATGTATTTTCAATGCAGAGATAAAATATCCCTTCATTGCTGTTGTACCCCCCACTTCCCTGCAACGCAAAACAAACACTAAATTGTAGAAATGCCTTCAGCAAAATTTTACTGTCAGTATTCTAGGAGTCATGACTTCTGCACACAGTTTCTGTTCCTCTTACTGCAGTTCAGACTTTTTACCTATGATACTCATTTCCTAGGAAAAATAATGGATGGCAATCTTATTAGTTCTTGTATAGTCTTTCCTCCTTCCAGATGTTCCCATCTACCTACATGTTCAACATAAAATCCTCCTGTCCCACTCTAGATGCCTTTTACCTTTGCTGATATCAAGCTGAGTGGTTCTTCTCCAGCCTCTGCTTCTATAATAATGACTCTCCTGAGTTTACTTTGAGTGTATTTTAACTGTCCTTTAAAAATAGAAATCACGTAAAAGTCTGCGGCATAAGCTCTCTCTCTCAGGCTATTTTGTCTCTTCAAATGTAGGTCAAGATATTTTCCTTCATTGTAGTCTGAAGAAGATAATATTTAAAGGAGTCTAAAGTCTGTATTAATGCAATGTTAAGGACTTAGATTGCCTTTGAAAACCAGAAAGTTCAAAATGTATGATTCTTAGGAGAGTAATGTTGTTACATATGTAAAGGTAGAGTTGTATCACACAGCAAAAAAGTCATGTCATGTCAAAGTCATTGGAGTGTACATTTGAGAAATAAGTATTTCTGATTTATTTCATATAACTTTGCAGTCTTAATGTATCATTAATACAGATTTTCACATTTAAGCTCTCCAATTTTTAATAAATTGAATAGAAATGGGCTAAAAGACGCCATTAAGTTTCATGAAGGGCTTAGGGCAGCCTTAAGTGCGTGTATGGAATTAAGTATAGAAGAAACTCATTTTATCTATCCTTATTAAGTATTTCTAATGGACTTGTCGGTCTTGTATGAGTCAGTGTGATTAGGTAGCATCAATAATGTCTTAAAGGGTCTTTTTTCTTTTCTCTTTTTTTCACTATTCTTTGACTTCAGATCATCTGTACAAGATGAATGCCCAAGAATGCTGCTTTGGTATATATTTTAAATACTGTCTCTTCTACATTCTTTTTTCTTTCTTATTTGTCCTTCATGTCAGCTAATAAAAATTCTAATGATCTGATTTTGTTTATGTTACCCCTATTTAATTTAACCCTCTTGTAAGAGTTCCAGGATGAGATCTTGGACTTTACTTTTGCTTCTCCATCCATATCATTTTTTCTGGATAATAACTATCTACATAGGTTTTGAAACAAGACCCTGAAAATCCTGGCTCTTACAAATTTAAATTTTTATTAAAAATACAGGATGTTGAGGCTGACTCTAGAGGTAGGAAAACAGATTCACATGGAAGTAGATCTACCTGTGCTTCATACATGGATTTTCATCTGTTTTAAGAACTGTGTTTTCCTTGCAATGTTACCGTTTCAGCCTGGAGAAGAGAAGGCTCCGGGGAGACCATATTGCAGCCTTCCAGTACCTGAAGGGGGCCTACAGGAGAGCTGGGGAAGGACTTTTTACTAGGGCATGTAGTGATAGGATGAGGGGGAATGGCTTCAAACTGGAAGAGGGCGGGTTTAGATTGAACATTAGGAAGAAGTTTTTCACTTTGAGGGTGGTAAGGCACTGGAACATGTTGCCCAGAGAGGTTGTTGAGGCCCCAACCCTGGAGGTGTTCAAGGCCAGGCTGGACATGGCCTTGGGCAACCTGGTCTAGTGGGTGGTGTCCCTGCCTCTAGCAGGGGGGTTGGAACTCGATGATCTTCAAGGTCTTTTCCAACCTAAACCATTCTATGATTCTATGATTCCCTCAGTGTTATAGCAGTGTTCTGCTTTGTGCATGATGGCAGCATGTGTTAGAGTGGCCAGTCTCTTCTCTAAGGTAAAGAACTGCCTTCTGGTCAGCAGAAGGGGAAATGTATTTCTTGTTACTTCATAAGCAGATAATCCCACTATTAGATCATGTAGCGTAGATTTAGAACAGTTTTAGTTTCCTTGCAAGGAGCAGTCCTGCCTAATCACTACAGACTTGCTGGGTGACAGGGACTCTCTCACCCTGACCATCATCTCTGGCTCTGGACTTGCTACTTTACATCCTGGCTCTCGTTGGCTCTTGAAATTGTTCGTGCGAGACTTATTACTGTGCTTGTTCCCAGCTCACCTTCCCTTGCAGAGCACCTGCCTCTTGATGCTCCCTGTCATGCTCTGTGCACATCTTTCACTCTTTCTCCTTCTCTTCTCTAATTGTTGGCCTTTTTCTTGTGCTCCTTAACTCTTTCACTTTCTCTTCTACTTGCAAGAGAAGGATATTAAGCTCCTCCGAAGGAGAAGGGAGTCTGTTGATGGAAAAGTAGTACCTGAAACAGCTACTTGCCACATGAAGAGGATACAGCAGCGTGTATGTTTCAGCTTAAAAGAACAGAAGTGGAGTGTATTTCCTAATGATTTCTTCTGCCTGCTTGCTGTGTGTGCATGTTCTTGTTAAGCATCTTATCTAAAGAGAACTATGGCAGACACTTTATGTTTTTTTGTCATGTTGCAGAGGTATATCTGCAACAGAACAGAGCACGTGTACATGTGGATCTTTACCTGAAGCATCAGAGTTTTCCAGGGAACCAGTTTAGGTAAGGGCTGATTCTTCACATACACTTGGAAAACACCAAAGTCTCAATTGTTATTGCTGTAGTTATGAAGTACACCAATGGGTACCCAACTGAAGAGTGTGCAGAAACAGAGAAGCCTAATTTAAGCTTTGCTTATGAAGGTGGCTTAGTAATAATTTTAGGCAAGTAATTTATGAACAATTACTCAGAAATTTAATATCTAACAAGTCTTGCTGAAATTAGCATTTGTTTAAATGGTGTGATTACCTTGCAGATAATGGGGGACACCACCATGCTCTGTCTACATGGGAATAATTGTTGCTGTATTTATTTTTCCGTATGCAGTTAATAAACTCTGAAAGCACTGGTCTTTTTGCCTCTTAGCCTGTGCTGACAGTGCAGATGTTCTAGACATCCATGAGGTGATTCTCTTAGAGCTAGCTTAGCTACCAGCACAGTGAGTGTAGGCTGCATGAAGTGCTTTGCTGCCACGGGTAGATCGCATCTCCTAATGTGGCATGCTTTAGAAGAAATGTGTCTTCAGTTCTTCCTCTGTAGAATAGGAATAATGTTAATTCCCAAACACATGTTGGAAGTGGCACTGTGAGGATTAACCAGTTAATGTTTCTACAGTATTCTGGTGTTGAAGGGGATAACATTTGTGCACAATGTTATTGGCTGATAGGTGTGATTCCAAGCTATAACTAATGGCAAAGCACAGTTATTTCCACATTACCGTTAGGGATGAATATATTATTTTAACATGTCCTTCACCCACAGAAATTTTTCAGTCTTATTTAATTTACATGGAGACTGGCATTTTACTAACAGCTTTTTAGGAAAATTGAGAGTATTGAGGAAAAAGAAGCTTGGTGCAAAAGAATCATATTGCATTTCCAGCCACGTAGCATCAAAATTGCAAGTTAGAAAATGATTTCACTATTAAGGAGTTAAAAAAGAAAGTAAGCATCTATTTGAAGAATGCAGTACAGACCATAATTATTACACATAACTGCCAGTCTCCAAGCCAAGCAGTGTTCCAGCAGAAAGAAGGGAAAGAGTTCAGCATGTAGAGACAGAAACATGGTTATTTAGGGAGCCACCTAATCTCTTTTCCTTATTAATATTTGTCCTTTGAATGAAGACACTTGAAAATTCACGGTAATGAAGATCTGTATTAATTCCAATATCCAATTCTTATATTCTCAGAATGCAAGGGCTTGGAAAATCTTGGAAACTGCAAGAGGAAGAGATTGAATGAACAAAAAGTAGAATAGATGATAACTAATGGGGCAAGACTGAGCAAAAAAAATGAACAGTTGAGCTTTGCAGTCCCATTTTGTTCCCAGACTAGTTTTATGCCAACCCACTATAGTTTAGAGCAGTCTTGGAGATATTCTAAAGCCTTCCAACTGGCCTCTAAATAGCTGCCTGCCAACAGAGGAGAGAGAAAGCCCAACAGTGCCCCTTGTGCTTCCTGCACTGGGGCTGGGAGCTGCCAACTTTGTGTTTGCCAGAGGGGCTTTGTACCAGTTCCGCAGTCATAAGGAAGTTCTTGGCTGGAGAAACTGAGTTGGTTTCTGGTCTCCGTGTGGCCAGAGCAACACAAAGAGATCCAGACAAACTGAAGGGACTGAGATTTTTATTCTTGTATATATATTTGATGCATTTTATGCTATTTTGTTTTGAAGTAAATCCAGGCATGTACAGAAAGGAGCTGGTCCAACATGACTTCACTGCCAGAGCTCCAGCAGCTTGCTTAATACTGTGTAACATTTTGAGTTACTGACAAATTCATTGGTGGGGTTGTGAGGCTAACCATATGGTTGCCTTTAGAGGAATGTACCAGTTTATTTGTTGGACCAAATTTTTGATTGATTAAGACATTATCGCTTAGCTGAGCTTCGAGTTTAGTTATTTCAGAAACTGTTCTTTACTAGAGCAGCTGCCAGGCTTGCAGTGACAAAAACCTGAATTGAACTTAAGTTCAGGAATTTACCTTAAAAGTGTCAAGTGAAGAGCTGTATTAGATCACTGTGGAGATTTCACTCATCTCCCTGGTCAATATGACAAGTAGGATGATGTTGCGGTGTGCTCCAGAGATATTAGAGACTTGGCTTCAGGTTTAACATGTTTCTCTTTATCATCCTTCTGTGGTAGTACATAAGAGGACATAATTTATGCAGCGTGTCAAAACATAGTGCATTTATTTTGACTGTCCGATGTGATCCTCTGTAGTTCCTCCAACTTAGCAGCATTACCGTTCTGACTACCAATTTAGACTCCTAGTAGGAAAAGAGGATCAAAGACTTTTATACCACAGCTTTTCTTCTTGGTCCCTACCCATTCTGGCATTCAGGCTATATGCAAAAATGGGAGTCATGAAGGCCTTGCACTTGTACTGTGGCTGCAAGGGATTGCCTTTTCCCCTTCCTCTTCTCTCCTCTCTGGTGTGTTTTGCATATATCTGAGGGCTGCTGCAAGTTATATTATTTTTCCCTATCCTTTTGGACCGTGAGAGAGAGAGAGGACCATCTGTGAGGTGGTTACCAAGAATCATGTTTACATGATTTGAGACCCCCATGCTTTTTGATATAAATGGCCTTAGAGAACCTGTTCTCCAGCCATCTGGGCAAGGCTTTATATTAAACTATTTCATGAGCAGCAGCAGCTTTTCCATCAGTTATGGTGTTCTGTAAACTCAGTGCCAGTTGCCTTCATGTTGTCTGAGAAAATATGCACATGGCATTGGATTCTACTGTATTTAAGGAAGTTTTGAGCTCTAGTGTTGATTTATTGTAGCCAGGTACTACTTCAATAGGATCATAATGAAAATTTAAGGTATTTTTACAAGATATGGCGAAAATCTCGGACAGCTGAGGTATATTTAAGATAAAAAGTGTTTTGAGTTGGCTATAGTAGAAGTACTCTAAGCATCTACTACAGTAGAAAATACTATTTATATGAATGAACAGTTGCCTCGTTTTGGCAATGCAAAAACATCAGTAAGATGTATATTGTGAAGTTAGATACTATGTCACTTGCCAAGTGTCACTTGGCACTCTTGGAAATACTTGGAGATCTGCTGATTTATTAATATATTGTCTGCTGCTGTGTATATGATCAGTTGCCTGCTCTCCTTGAATGTCTAACAGCCTTCTGGGAATTAATACTATGTTTTCACTCATCCTAATCAAAAGTTGGTATACAAATTATTTCTGCTGTCAAGGGAGCTATAGAAAACAAGAAACACTGAACATGATGACCTGTTTGTCAATCAGCTTCTGTGTGCCATCTCTCTTTTTGCTTGTTCCTCTTGCTTTTCTCCCTCTATAACAGTAATCGTCATACAGCAATTCTTCAATTAATTATTATTTTAAAGCTGAAACAGGAAGTAAGTGTGCATTCTGAAAGCAAGGACAAGAGTCACACTTCTCTAATTCCTCATCTGAAATTGTGACACTTTTCTGGTTAGGATAATTTTTTATAGCCACATGACAGACGGCAGTTATTTTTGTGTATAAAGAATTCACTGTTAATTCCCTGCTTCGTGGTGCTAATTATTAAAGCCCAAGTACTGCTCTGTAGCATGCTGTTTGTCCTCCAGTTATTGCTCAGAAACTGAAGTGTCTGGGATAATTAGCTTAATACTTCTTTGATTGTTGGGTCAAGACAATTAAAATATTTTTAAAATAAAAAAAAATATATGTAGCTCTGTATCTTAAGAGCTGTTGCAATAAAGTAAATTTTTCAGTTACTTTTCTATCCTTATAAGAAGACAGAAAGTGAGCAATCCATTGTACATAAAAATATCTACTAGCTAAATAAAAGAATGTGTATTTTAACCACACAGTGATTTTGAATGAGAAATGGCATTAAAGGGAAAATACCTCTACAAATGCAGAACGATTTTATCCTCTGGTAAATAAACCCGCCAATTTTCTAACTGTAAAAAAACCTCAACAAACAAAAAAACCCCAAAACAACAAAACCCCCAAACTACTAGAAATATGAACAGAAATATTTTTTCTTTTGTTTTTTTTTTTTTTTTNTTTTAGCTCCAAGACAATTGTGTCCTGAGAGAAAGTTGCACGTGACACTGGAAAATCTTGTGGTCTGAGCTGAAGATCATGAAGGAGTGACTCAATGGAGATCTACAGAAAAATGACACTTCTTGTACGTGAACTATTGGCCTGGGCCAAGAAGTCTTGCTGGAAAACTCTTCTTCTTGTTCTGTAGAAAAAAAGGAAGATGGAAGCTCAGTTTGACCTCTGCAAGAACAAGGTATGTATTCTAACAAGATGCACCTGACAAAACAATGTGATAGAGGTTTAATGCTATGCATGCATGTGGGTGTGTGAGAAGAACTCACACAAATATTCATGGCAATAAAATGAACATTTGATATGCATGTACATGTATGTTTGTATATGCACGTGTGCCTGTATGTTTCATGCGTAAAAGCAGAACTTTTCAGACAATTGGAAAACCCAAAGATGTGATGTAGCTATAGGAAATATATGAGTAAATTCATGGAGGAGGAACTAAAAGTTCAGATCTGTTCCACTTATCTGCTTAAAATTCACCAAGATATGAAGTATTATTTGGCAAAATTCAAAAGAGTCACTACAAGCAGGGTAGTTGATAATTTAGGTAGCTGATAAATTTTAAGAGATTTGTTACAGTTGTGCTGATCTCTTGGCTGATTTCATGCTTCTGAGTGAATCTATCAGGAGGGTAATAAAGCTATTTAGGTAGGTAGAGGAGATACAGATGGATAATGGGATTAGAGAGCAATGAAGGCATCATGACTCACCCATTCTCACTGAGGTCTTACAGCAGGAGTTATACACTAGGGGCATATCACATTGGAACTCACCTGTAAAGAACAAAGACATTTGTCAGAGAGAAAAGCTGAGTCTAGAATGCAGTTTCTAAAACTGTTGATGAAACGTTCTAATGTTTAGGATTCCCATACTCTTTCATTTTCATTAATAATAGAAGCTGGGGCACACTAAGAGACAGCCTGAAAGTACCATGCATAAAACTCTGAAGGAAGGTGGATTGTTAGCTTTTTTATTTACATCTTCTATAAAAATGAATTGTGCAAGATGTTTGCATATCCATTCAGCCTAAAACTGGTTCTGGTTTGTAGGTGCTTTCCTTCTCTTACTACTAAAATATAAGTTCATCTCATCTTCCATATTATATCAACAATTTAAATATTTCTTGCAGTTACTGAATAGACTTGTTCAATTTGTCTTGTACTGTTCATGTGTGATGTGACTAATGGTAATCCTGAGAGCAACATTATGAGGTTAAATTCAGGTTTAAATAGATTTACTTCTTTTTTGTTTTGTTTCTGAATCACAAGTATGACAGACAGGTTTGGTTTTAAGCCTCTGAAAGGAAAGAAAGGGAAGGAAAGAAGGAAGAAAAAGAGGGAAGGAAGGGCCTTTGGAACACTTCTTTGGGACCCAGCTGAGTTGCTTAGCAATGAAATTTGATTTTAGAAACTGAAGGCCAGTCATAGGAACTTGTCATTGTAGCACCATTTGGGATAAAAATTTACTTTCTTGTACAGAAGAGAGCAGTTTATAGTCTGAAATATTTTTTTCCCCTTCATATGTGGCTATATTCAAGCAACCAGTGTTTGTGGAGCTTAGCAATTTGGCAAATTCCAATGAAAAGAGAAGCACTTTAAAGTCCTGCATGGAACAATGCATTGGAAGACGCGTTATTTAGCTCAATAGCTCAGCTTTCATAAGATGACAACTCATTTTGTATATAATTCATTTTGTACCACAGATGGCTGAACTGTCTTGTCCATTAATGATACTTTAATTAGACATTTCCATTATAAAAATTCTACCTATAGTTTTACAAACATTTTGGTTTAATTTGTCATTGAAGACAAACACACATCCCAATTATTAAATCAAATAAGGACCTGTTGAGTGACTCATACCAAATATAAAATGCTCGAACTTGAATCACTTGTTTCTAAAAATAACTTCCATTTGAAATATACTGCAGATTAGGTGAATCTTCTTTTAATCTCAGTTTACACTTTAATATATAGGTTTGCTAATGTGTTATAGATAAGTAAGATAGTAAAATTACATCACTTGCATGCAGAGACCTAAATAACTTATATTGTCATAAACAGGTGTTGGAGATGTTGATGGAATCATGCCTTCAGAAAAACTAGTAACCAGATAATGAAGGTTGTCTTCACTTTCTGCTTTCCCAGAGTTATACCATAAACATACAGGAAGATGTTTCAAATCCAGAAAAATTTACTTTGAAAATGAACTTACTCTTTTTTTTTTTTTCTTTTAAATAAGCTAATACATTACAATGCAAATACATTACAAGTTACTTTGCATCCTCATTGTGTGCCTGGCCTGAAAGGGGGGATGCAAGGTAACAAATGTGCCACCTCCACATGTAGCTTGCGGTCATGTACAAGTACAACTCTTGAGTTCTCTGGAGCACGGGAATTTCTTTTACAACATGTGGTATCAGCTCATTTCCGTATGCCTCTTTGGTCTTCTTGTGCTCAAGAGTATCAGAATAATTTTCAAAAGGATTTTTTCTTTTGAGCATAAGATGACCAAAGGCATATGTAAATGGCCTTACACTACATGTGTAGGGGCTACGTGCAATGGGTTTCTAGAGGTGTAGCAGCATTGATACTCTTTTGATGATTGCTTAGTGTGAATGTGGAAATAGGAAGTGAAATAATACTGCATGTTACCTCATAAGGCAGGGATAACAGTTACAGGGAGTAGGTGCAGAAGACTACTGTTTTCTGTCTGATAAGCTGTCCATCACCATGCTGTCCTGTTTATTTCTGAATGAAATTGTGAATATACTATCATGACCAAGTCTTCAGTGTTGCTAAAGGTTGCAAAGGGGACAAAAAGTCATGATTTAGTGAATTCGCTAGACCAGGTTGACCGTGGTTTGGGAGACAGTGAAGCTATCAGACGTTGAATAACTTCTTTCCTGATATATGTAGCTTTCTTAGAGTGGGACAGATTACTTGGTTCATTATGGCTCCTAGTAGTTTGTTTTCTTTGAAAGGGGTTATAATTATATGGGTTATCCAATAGTTAGGTCCTGTGTTCTTTAATGGGTCAGACATGCTCGTGATCTCCAAGATTTCAGTTTTGTTGAACAGACTGAACTATTCTGAAGGCAAAAGTGCAAGGATGTTGCTCCAACATTCGAGGCAGCTTACCTGGCTTCTGTGAGGATCACTTCCAGATCTAAAGGGCTCACTGCACTTACCTTCTAGTGCAGTATCAACACTGGCACAACAGAGGCTAGAGAAGTGTCAGTCATTATAAAGGGCATTTTGTACATGCAATAGTTAGCATGTATTGTCTGAAATAGCAATAATTTTTCTAGTGCTACTATTTTTACCTACAATGCACTATAGATACTGTTAGACAAATAATTTTAGTCACCCTCACAGTCAGTAACAATTCAAAATGCTGGTTTTGTTCCTACTTTGGTGCAGTCTTAGTGGCATTAGCTTTTCCCTTCTGTAGCAGAATGCAAGGATTCATTAAAAATTTGCTATTTTATTCTGATAAAAACTGGTATAGCAGTAGATATAATTTTTAAAATACTAAAATAGTAAATAGTTAAATTACTGTGAAAATATTATTTTTTTTAATGTTAATTATGGAGAAATAGGTTCAGCATAACATGAATCACATCTGTTGTTTGTCTTGTATTTTAAGATCAGTTCTTGAAGTCTTATGGTCCTTTTAATTAAACAATACTTTTTTTCTAGCACTATTCTGTGTTTGGCATTGTCTCAGTGATAAACCTATCACTCATGTAGTTAGTAACTTGGCTGTTACTACTTACATTTGTAAACATTGCTCTACTACAACACAGTCCTACCAGGTGTTTTGTATTTTGGAGTAATTTAGCCAAACCTATGGAATATTTAAAATCTTAGTACCCTACATAAAGGTGCAATCAAAAAAGCAGCTAACAAAATTTACTATTTTTCTCTCTTCATCTTGTATTTTTTGAGTTGTTGCTAGTTATCACAGAAAAAAAAGTTCTGTCTAAAGCTCCAGCCTAAAATTTGACATTGGGTAGAGATTGCCTTCAGATTCCAGTGTTAAATTTTAATCCATATATTATGACACATGACTCGAAATTATTTCAAACTGTAGTGAAGCAGTTGAATAAATCCTTAGTCAAACAGATTCAGTTCTTGCTGGGATTTTCTTTTAAATATCTTTAAAGGCTGTTTCCTTTCCTTCTCTCCAGTCTTCCTTAGCCATCTTTTGGCCGCTGGATGAAGCAGCAAAAAAAACCAAAACAGATCTTTCCTTTGATCCAGAGCAGTTCTAGGATTTGTAAGTATTCTGAATCTCTCCTGCTCTCTTCCTTTGGCAAATGGTAGTTTTTTGAGGCTTCTTTTCAATATTACTTTACTCATTGTATTCATTACTTTACTCATACATGTAACGCATGTTGTGCATGAAGTGAAAAAGGGGTTCAGTGATCATCCTGTCCAATATTTTTAATACCCATTTTCTATTTCATGGGCTGAGCTTAAAACATTTCCAGCTTGGCCTGATGATCCTCACAAGTTACAATAGTGTGTAACTGGTTATTTTTGTATTTATGCCATCCAGTCAGTATTTTTGGTTCAGTAACAGTGCAGTCAACTTTCTGTCAGGAAATAAACATAGAAGTGTGTCTCATTTGTGAAACAAAACCTGTAGCTTCCTTTGTCAGTTATCGCCGATTAGGATGTCTACTGAATTCAGTATAGAGGTATCATTAGCTTTGGCAGACGTGGAATCAGCCCTTGATGTGCTCTCATATTTGTATTTATTGGCCAAGAATAAATTTGGACAATAAATCAGAAAAGGGTTCCTGAATGTTGTGGAATAGGTTAAGAGGGTGAGGAAACTTTAAGGTCTTGCATCAGGACAGAGCTTGCTAAAATGACGAAGGAAATTGGATCTAGGAAAGAAGGGCTCATGAAGCTGAAAATTAAAACACATACCTAGATCTCACAATAATAAATAGTAAATGCAATCATGGAATGGTTTAGGTTGGAAGGGATCAAGAAGATCATCTTTTTCCAACACCCCTGCCATAGGCAGGGACATCTTCCACTAGACCAGGTTGCTCAAAGCCCCATCCACACATAATAATGTGGTGTGTATGTTACAGACTTGTTTCCCTGGTACTTGATTTTAAATATATGGCTAATTCACCCATAGAACTACTTTTATATTAAAAAACAAGCACATGATTATTTTATTATGTCTTGCCACATAAGAGGAAGAGTGCTGAACACTGTACAGTATCAAATTCACACTGAGGCATGTGCAGCCTAGTGGTTTTTAAAAGCATTTGACCAATGCTTGGATGTTAGTAATTAAGGCAGTGTAAGGCCAGTGATGAAGACCACCTGACGAAAACTTGCAATGACACATGCTTAATACTTGCGAAATAAATGTGTTAAAAAATGCATGCTGAATGGAAGGAAATGACTACTTAGTAAGTTAAAAACGAATGAGTTCACAAATTTAAAAGTCAGAAAAAAGTCAGCAGCTTTTAATAAGAATCAGAAAGTAGAAACCCTGCACTGTAACAAAAGAGATAGATAGGTATAAATGCTTAAACAGAACCATTACAAAGAACTGAAATATTGTTTACATTATGAAGCAGTAGTTCTGTGATTAACGCAGTTTACAGCACATACCTATAGAACAGAAGTCCTGCACTGACAACCTAATAGTCGTTACATAATGAAATGACATAAAATGATACCAAGGAGAGGTTTATACCAAAACCACACAAAATTCAGTTACAATTTACTTTAGATCATATGCAACGTATGTTCTTACGGAAAACCCTTTTACTTATTTGGTGTACACAGCAACTGTAAAATGGAAGGCATCAAAAGATCGTACAGTTTTCTCATTAATTAATCTAGAAATCAGAGACCTTCAAACTAAATTTTCGAATTTTCAAGGGACCATGAGCTCCTGATAAGAAGAGAAAGTAATTTTAACTGCTGCTTCAGTTGAATCTCTAGGAATAATTTTGAACTTCTTGTTAAAGTATATCTTGAGATATACTTTTGTATGCCAGTGTTCAGAAAACTTGGTACCTCAGAATATATGTATTGTACCCAAGAACGTACATGCTATACTGGAAATAGTCTACCCTGCAATTTCTCTCTTGTTGAACAAATTCCTGTTCTTTTCTACTTAAATAATATGGTATTGGAAGCTGACTTTCATTTCAATGTAATTTTTATTCATAACAAAGAAGGTGTTCAAGGTTCTTTTTCTTTCAGTAAAAGAATCATCGTTTTCTTTTAAAGTTCTTCATTTTCTTCCTTTTTTTCAGAGAGAGTTGAGATATAAAAATAGAAATATATTTAATGGTGCAAAGTGCCTAGAGGCTTACAGCCTGCAATTTAATGTTTTATTCATAGTTTTCCTCAATAATTATAGTTATTTATTGATCTTCATACAATTCTTTTCAATATTGCTTTGAATTTTAAATTAATGACATGAATTTTTTTTCCTGGAGTTTCAAGATCAGTTTTCCAGTCATAAAACCAGATATCCATATGCAATTCACAGTGAGCATTTTTTTGTAAAGTGCTCAGCTATATGAATTATTTAATACTTTCCTTCTTCTGTTTCTGTTTGCAAGGACTGTTTCCTTTCTGTAGACACAGTAATGCCCTTGATTTGCTTTTCGTACATATTTAGTCTAACTTAGATACTGTTTTTGTGAGCTACCTTAAGTTGAATGATGAACAAAATGACTGTGGAGTTTATAAAGGAGAACCTCCCTTCGCAACTTAACCTGCTCTGCAATACTTAATTTCCACTGGATTTTCCATTGGACAAACCAAATAGTGTTCTGGTGCAGACAATGAACCAGTGACTTCTCGTGTTCACATCACACTGTTGTCTGCGCATCTTTTAAGTGCTCTTATGCTGCACTTTCCTTTCCAGCAGGACTCCCAAGGCATTTTAGTCAACTGAATTCTTCCTTCAATCTACAGAAATGTAACTGTCTCATTTTTGCCTGTTTCGGATAAGAGACCACAACATAGAAATGTGATCACTACAGTTAATTGCTTAATGTACATCAGTTTATATCAACTTGATCTCTGTATCCTTTTCCTGGTACAATTTTTTATTTTTTTGTCTTGCATACTGAAATCAGTCTGTCTGATCTGCAGATGGTGTATTTCTGTATAGCTTTACTTACGTTTGTTGTGGTTTGGGCCAGACTGGCCACTGAAACGAACAACAGATGCTCTCCCCCCACCTCTCTCCAAGGAGGGGAGGGAGGGAGAGACTTATGAATTTAGGGAAAAAACTAAATTACTTTAATGAAAATATTAATAAATTAATAAAATAATAAAAAAGAGAAAATAATCAAATATATACAAAACCATATCAATCTCCCAGGATGATGATAGCATCACCGGCGGGCACAGGGAAAGTCACAGACTGGACTCAGTGGTGGACGGGAACTGGAGTCTGGATCTGGATTCAGGAATGCATGGATTGGGACCAAAGGAGAGTCCTTTTTAAAGTCTTCTTTTTAAATAGTCTATTAATTTCTTCAGTCTGTCCAATTTGAAATGTTTCTAAAAGTTTAATGTACCATTTGGGCCATGCGATTATTTGGGAGTTCCCATTTACAGCTGGACAGTAATATACTTTCTACTAGACCCTCTAGTCAGGGATATGCTTCTCTGATCTTCAGTTACCCTTCAGCAGTACCTGAATTCTACCGTGGGAACTTGTTAGTACATGTCTGGTCTCCATTGAAGACAATAATCAAACCACCTCATCAAGCAAGGTAAAATATTCTCTTTTATTTAACTATAACGCACATTTTATGTTGCAAGCATACCATTTAATTAATCAATTGCACTTAATACGTATTTAATTGTGCATCTTTAGGGTTGGTGAACAGTCATAAACCGTCATGTTTAGTTCAGCAGGAGTGTTGGGTTCAGCAACTTGCTCCAATATGTTGAAGGGCCTCACAATTCCAATATTAATATAGTCTTTAAGTGTGTACAGTTGTAAATTCCACAGTAGTAACAAAATAGTCTCTCAGATGTACCACTGAGTCAGATGTGCACATATGTTTGCAGGTGAGCACCAGATAGCCCTCCTGTTTAGTAAGTTCTGGATCATATCCTAGAAGATTTTTCATGCAATGTTGCTGATTCTGCAGTACCTCTCACCTCTGATGTTTAAACTGGAGCAATAACACACTCTCGTATTTATTGAAAAGAAAAAAGAAAACATTTTCAAAACAAAATTGAAGAATTTGTTGCAGGTTTGTTCTAGTTGCTAATAAGCAATACTGGAGTCACCTGTTGCATCTTTTAAAAAGTTCAGCTACTTACAAGCAATGAACTGAATTGTTGAGAGACACCAAATAAGGGGTACAACCTGCATAAGAAGTGCATTTTCCTTTTCAGCTATAAATGTATATTTCATCACAATGCAGCTACCTTAGCTCAAGAACACAGTTACTTAGATGGTAAAAGCAGAGTGATTATTCAAAAAGAATTCTTTCAAAAGAGTCTGTGTTTCCATTCAAGACTGGTCAATCTTAACACCATGCCCACGAGATTTATGTCTGTTTCTGCCCTGGTCTAGCCTTGCTGATGTCTGCAGATATACTTATTTTTGCAGTCACTTGCCATCCATCCTATTTCTATTTGTCTGTTTAGCCATCCATTTCATCTGGTCAGAATTGTAGACAACCAGCTCTGCTGGGCAGGCCCGCTTACCTGCCGTTTCTCTAGTACCTAGCATATCCTAGGTAGCCTAGGACCAAGAATCCTAACTAAAGTTGTGCAGCATAATTGTAAGGTATTCTATGTAACTGTCTGAAGTCATATTTTACAACTATTAATTGTTAAAATATAACTTTCATTTTAACTGGATAGGTTGGAATAACTGTATAAAAGGAAAGTATGAAGTATTGAATAATGATTCTAAAAAAATCCATATTAGTCTTAGTAAAAATCCATGTTAGTCTTAGTAGCAATGTTCTTGGGGTTGTGCTGGACGATACCCTTTCAAGAACACCAAAATTAAGAAAGCATTTCTTTGTCATGGACAAGACACCATATGTACAATGAAAGAACTTCCAGACTTAATCTCCTCCTAGAGCCATAACAGAGTGAGGATTCAGGGATGAGACTTCTGGATGATGACATAACAAATCATTCACACCACAGAAAGACAGGGATGTAAAGAACTTATTTAGCTCTAGTTTAAGAGTGTTATATTTGGGTAAGGTAGGGGAATTGGGATATTTACTCTCCCTTTCCATGCTTTTAAATGTTTGGTTAAGCAGGATACATTGTTAGCAGTTAGCCTTGATCGGCTTTGCAGGCAAGTTTTGTGTTTGAAATTCTAGCTGTATGTTGTGGCTGCACATTTGAGGATCTTCACTGAACTATTCTTAGAACTGAAGATTTTAAGGAGAGACCATGATGGTCATTTTCCATGATGTCTTTTATAACACAAGGCATACTTTCTAGACAAGCACCATTAAGCTGTAGTCAAAAGAGCTGTGCAATTACTTAGAACAGTTCTGTTTATCTTAACATTGACACAAAATTGGCTTATTTCTATCCCTATTAACTTTTTTTTTTCTTTAATGTATGAATTATTAACAGGTATACAGAGAACTTGTCAGACAGGTGCTTTGGCACAATTTGCCTGAAAGAGCTAAATTATCTGGACCGTATCATTGGGAGGTGAACTGCAATAGCAGAAGGAACTGTCAAAGATAAGGAGAATTTGGTACAATATCGTACATGAGAGCTTACATCAAGTAAAGATGGGATGATTATTATTTATTATACAGGTGTTCGGGGTTTTTTTTTCTCTTCCTCCCTTCCCCTTTCCCCCCCTTTTCCAAGTGTAATAATAATGAAGTTTCTCATTGTTGAGATGTTGAGGATGCTAAAGCTGAGGTGACTCAGGAAATTTAGCTTACCTGCAGATTATGATTTCAGTGAGTTGAGTGTGACTTTTTTCACTGTTATGTTTATGGAATTATTTTAGCTCTGTGCTAAGTATACAGTTCTTATATCTCTGTCATTCCTGAATGGAGAAAATTAGGACATAAGAATAACCTGTCATTCTGTCTCATGCAGTGAAGTGTATCCTGGATTTTGGGGTTTCAATTAAATAGTTGGGTGTTAATCCTGTTTTGTCATACCCAGTTCCTGGTTCATAACTGGAAGTCAGAAAGTGAGGTTAAAGCCCTTGCCTGAGAGGAAAACACATTAGTTAATCTAACGAGCCTTCTACATACAAATACTTCATTTGTACAAAACCAGTTATGAAATCTAAGGCTAAACCGAGCCATATAATATGTATAAAGTGTGAAAAGTAGTCTAATCAATGATCTATTCTTTCTCTGAGAAAATGATCAACACATAACTTCTTCCATGGTTAGTCATAGAATGCATATCAAAGTACCTTTAACAATTGATTAATAGTGAACATACGGTAAAAAGAGAAAATAATCATAACAAGAGTAACTACTGAGAATATAGATTGGCAGATATTTGAAAATAATTTGAAAATGTAAATACTATGGCACTCAAACAAAACCAGAAAATATATCTTAAAGCATCAGCATGAGAACTTCAGTGGATGTAAAATGCAATTTTCTCTATTTTCCCTAGAGAACCATAAAAATATACTTGAAATGTGTGAGAAGTTTTATTAAAATGCAGCATTTCCCTCTTAAATTAAGTTTTGGTACAGGGAAAATGTCATTGTGAGCTTTATAGGTGAAATTTTAATCTAACTCTTTCTTAACAGCAGAGCTATAAAGCATTCTAATAACAGATTCTTCATCTTAGTAGTACAGCTTTGAAAATTGACAAAACACTTTATACTGCCTAATTTTGTAATTAATGCAAGGTCTTTATGTTGTCTTTTGCACAAATACTTCCAGAAAATGAAGTCATTGCATCAAGTAAGATGTGTGCAAAGACTTTATAGGGGATGTGTGTTTACATGGCAGAGCAGTATAAATTTCTGCTCCTACTCTAGATTCTTTCTGATGGAGTCCCAAGTGCTAAGACAGATGTGTGAGGCCTATTTACTCTCATGTTATATTTGTACCATGACCATACTGAATATGTGTGCGATGTTTTGTTAACACCTGTTTTATAGGGGAAGGACAGAGGGACAGAGCAGTAACTACAAAACTTAAGATAGAATCTGGTCATCTTTTCACTCAGGAGAGAAACTTTCCCTGCCCATGTGAAACTGCTGTTGCCATGGCAGATTCTGTTTGTATTCCTGGCCAAATTCATAAGTTCTCACATCTGCAGTGGAAGTGCATTTTGATAATCAGAGGAGGTGCTCTTAACTTTTTGGTTCTGCTCAGATTCCTAAAGAATAAGTTTTTTGTTTGGGTTTTTTTTTTGCGATTGCATGTCACTCAAAGCTTGCAAAGGTCAACATTTTAGATGTCTTGGGATGAATTGAGAGTTTGTACTTCCGCTAGAAAACAAACTGTTTATCAGTGGCTCATTTCTTGGATTTCTTGGATTTTTCTCTTGGAGGCTGCTATTAGGGAAAACATTGTGTAGCTGCAGTGTCCCTGTACTTCTGTGAAATATATTGAACACTCTAAAAAGCATGAAAATAACTTGTGGCCTTAAGTATGTGTGCAGAAAGAAGCCTATCTAAAGGTCTGTACTGCACACTGATTTTTTTTTTTTTTTCATTGAAAAATCATTTTAAGAAATAGCAGCTTTTCACTAGAGATCATAAATTGTCATTGAAATTATTGGTTTCAAAAGCAAATGAGTTGCAAGGTGTCGCATTTTATGTAGAATATTTGCAACTGTTCATAAAGCAGTAACAAGATAACATTGTTCAGACTGTAATCTTTTATGTTCCCAGAAGCATGGATAGAAATTTGACATTATATTTCCTTTGGGCTTCCCTATACTTCAAGCTTCTGTCCTTTCTGCTTGTGGCAGTACACACATGTGAACGGAACTGATGTATTGATGACAACAGCAGTCAACCAGTGTTTTCAGGTTGTTTTACCTAAGGAATGTAACTTAAAAGAATCTATTCCTATTGTTAGGGATTAATTTCTAAAAATTACTAATGGCAAAGCAGCATTAGAAAATACATGTATCATAAGTGGTTTGCTGAAGTGAGGTTTGTTTTTTTTTCAGCCACAAACTGCAATAGCATCAGGTCAGGTGCGCATTTCCTCTCTTCATCTTAGTGAGAAGCTTTGAAGCCAAATTATCATGTACAAGGGACTGTAATATTCATAGAAACATGAATGGAATAATAGAATCTGACTTAGCTGAGGACTGGAATTTGAATTAGGCACTTTGGTGGAAAAGCTTATATGACCCTTGTGACCCTTCTACTGGTGCTTTGACAAGTCTGATATCATTCTGAACCTCATCCTTACCCTGTGCTGCATCTCTCTTAAACTTTCAATTTTGCATTTATCCTAAGGATGCAGAAAGGAAAAATCAGAAAATCCATGTGTTTTGTCTTGTAATAAGAAAACTATTTTGATACATTTTGCATGATACAAGCTGTCAAATAGAGTTATCAAGCAGTGAGTTCACATTCATTTAGATGAAATTTCTACAGATTTGAAATTAATAGTGAAAAATGTAGTAGTCCAAGAAGTAAAAAACTAGCAGCTTCTTTACTTGGTATTTAATTGATTCTGTTATGAATTACAAAACTTTAGTATTAATTTTAAACTTCTGCTACTGTTAAGAATTTATTAATTCTTTGATTTTTTTGCAAATTATCCTGTGTGTAATAAAAGTTAAGTCTTTAATAAATTATTTTGTTAAAGAATTGTATGTACTAATAAGAATTATTTACTATACAGCAAAGGAGCAGTTATTTGCAAGGTTTGTAGTACTTGAGTATACAGATCTGAGATGACCGATGCTGTTAAGAGCATGCTCAAGTCATCTTTTCAGTTTGGCAAAAAGGGAGTACGTGTCAGACATTGTCAGGGTCCTTATCTTCATGGACACTGTAATACAGAGGACACAATGAATACTGTTTTTAATTATCCAGAGAGACAGACACAGCTGGAGTAATGATTATTTTTTATTGGATAGGAGGAAGTAGCCTTTAAGCAGAGTGTTTGGAGTCCTCAAGCCTCCCCACGTTGTTTTCTTCTCAAGCAAGTGGCCCAGGGGGGTATAATACAGAAAAGCATTACCCTTCCTATTAAAAGAAAATAAAAAAGGAATAACAAACAGCATGTATAAAATAAACACCATTAGATATAAGGGATATATTGGTTGAGACACAACCGATGCAGAAGTGCTAATCAGTCCTTTGTGGCATTTGCGGGGCAGTTCTTGTGAAGGGAAGAAATTACTACGCATATTATACAAATCCTATGGTATATAATCCAACTTAGTTGTCTGCCATGCATCAGTGCAAGTCTGGCATTTCATTTCATTCACAGTCATATTTGATAATTCATTCAACATACATTATTACATAGGTAACTGTAACCAGAGTTAAAGTTAGGACAGGATTGTAATTTTTGTAGCAAATAAGAATTATTTAAGGGTTTTATGACAGGATATAGTATATTCAGAGAACAACAGTTTATTTAGGAGGAACCAAGTGATTGCTAGATCTCAATTTTAATCGCAGCTGAGGAGTGTTAAACCAGGTGCATAAAACATGCTGGTTTTCACTTTCCGCTTTCTGGGTTCAGGCTGTGTTGTCTTCCATGTCACAGCATAAATTGGAGTCACTGTAAGGCAGCTAAATTACATGATTTGTGGCCTGCACAAAAGATTCAAGATCACTGTAGAGACTGATCAGGCCTAAAAATCTCCCCAGGTCCCCCCCAAGTTGTTCAGCGGTTAGTTGGCACTGACATATGCAGAATCTGTAGTTACCAAGGATTATCATTGTAATGGTGATCTTTTCATGTTAGCACAATTTTTTTGCCTCTGATGGAACATAACATCTGTAATATATATGTAAATGTGTCACATATTTGTTTGGGCTTTTGTGTTGTTGGGTTGGGTTTTTTTCTTTTTTTCATTTCTTGAATAATGTAGCTATTTCATGAAGCTTATTGTTGGGAGTCAGTGTGGACTTTTTAGAGGATTTAGTAATAATTTTTAATAGTACTTACATGTTTTCCATAAACTAGGAAATAGTAAACCCATGAGACTACAATTCAGTAAAGTGTTATTTGTTAGAAAATAATGGTTTTCACTACATTTTGCCTGCAACGCAAAAAAAGAAAAAGAAACAAATTTTTGAAATTGTAAGAGATTTGTAACTGAATTACAATGATGTATAGAATAAACCTCTATGTGTACTTTGGGCTTAGTTTAAATCACAGCATAACTTTACATGGAAATAGAGAGGTCTCATTCATTGCACTGGCAGGTAACACATAACTACTTATGATAATCTGTGTCGGAACAATTACTCAAAATTAAGTGGGTTCAACTGGAAAGGAAGCTAGTGATGCACAGATAAAGTGCCTGGTTAGTGCTAATTAAAATAGCAGCTTAACAGTGGCTGTTATAGATACATCTTTTTCCATCTTCATGGACAATGTAAGCAGTGGTATTCATAGGCTTTAGACGGTTGAACTTAATAGTAGGACTAGATCCTCATATATGGGAGGGACAAATGTTCTACTCCCTTGGAGGATGTTAATACACTACGCATAAGTAGTTCAGCAAGTCTGTTTGCCTTTTAAGTTCAGTAGATGATAGTCATAAAAACCTTTCTGTGTGTTTTTGTTAAAAAGTAGATTTTTTTCAGGGACACTGGAATAGACAATGTACACTGCTATAGTTGCAGTCAAGGATAATCGAAGTTTGCTAAGGGCAGGTGACCTTGGGAATCCAGGCGTGGCTCAAGGCATGGCTCTTGTTTGAAACCCATTGATTATGAGGCAGCACATTAATTGTTATGACAACTACAGCTTGCATGACAATCAAATCTAACCGCTCTTCCTGTTACTATTTCTCAATAGAACTGCGCCAGCCAATTTAAAAGCTCACCTCTAAGTATTGTCTGCTAGTTTTTCTGCTGTCCGTGAAAATGTGAGGGTGGATTACTCTTCCCCATAAAACCTAACTTATGATAGATGCAGTCTTCCGACCACATGCTCTCTGTTTTTCCTGGTCTGGTAAGCTTGACTAGAAGCTGATCTGCATTGTAGCTAATCAAGATGCTTCGCTTCACCTCCCTTTTGTCAGCGTACAAAAGCTCATGTCAGGAAAGCTTTCAGGGGTAATCAATCCAGAAAAATAGATCAGCAAAAGGAAAACATGGTGAATAAATATTTCATTGTACTGTGTAAGCCTGTTGTTTTAAATAGCAAAACAAACAGCTTAGTCTGTTTTCTTTACATATTTTAATTATTCATTTATTTTGTATACAGACAATGTGTATGCATTTATATGCAAGTATCATCTCAATATTTGGGATGATTTGTGCAGTATTTGGGAGTGTACAAGTTCCTTGACCATATCATGTTTTGGTAAGTGCTTCCCAGAATGCAGTGATATGTCATCTCAATGTATTAATGTACTCTCACTAGGGAATCCTTTTCCATTAAGGATTATTATGGCTACAGCAATTTGTCCCACTTTATTGAATTTAGATGTGGCCATGGGCTTGGCAACAGTGGGGCTCCCTGGGGTTATACAGTCCTGACATCCTAGATACTATGGTAGATGTTTGAAACAGCTTTTTCCCTGGTTTACACTGGAATATCACTTTCAAATTGACAAAGGCAAATGGTAAACACTCACACACAGAGCCTGCCTCATGTTTAGCATAGACTTTTCTATGGCCTGTGCGAGATTATAGTGTGGGTCTGCAACTAAGTGGAACGTATATTTCCCAAGAATTTAAAAGCAAAGTGTCATGCAGTGAGTGACCTCACAGCAGTGTAACCTGCACACGGCAGTAGCAACTATGCGAAAGTAAAAATGTAATCAAAGTGGTAATTAATGCCTGTGGAATAGTGGCTTGTGATTATCAGCTACCTGTTCAATGAGAGCAGAATCGGGTCTTCTAACTGTATAAAGACAGAAGTTCTGAGTTAAGACTGTCCTTTTTTTTCATGGAGGAAAACATCAGGTAGATGCACACACATTCTCCTTTTCCACGTTTTTATCAGATGTGTTGAACATTTTTCCAATGTTTCTGTGAGCAAGCCACTAAGAATAAATAAAATTGCAGTGAACTGCAGGCTTTCTTTTAATGAATCTGGAGTAAGAATAATTAAAATGGATAGCCCTGTACCCACACAATGTGGACTTAGATCCCCACGGGCAGCATTTGTGACTGTACAGCTGCACAATTATATATATTGTGATGATACACTGTGAGATTTTTGTCTTGTCGTACCCACTGAGGAGAACTGGAGCCATGGCTCCTTTCAAAGGTTACAACGCTATTTTAAATGATAAACATCAGATTTTAGTGTAAATATTCTGGTGGTTTTAAAATATTTTGCTGTTTCCTAAAGGCATTTTATGGTTTGTATGTTTTATCTCTATTTTAAACTAATATTTTTACCTTTGCATAAACTTTTAATCAAATAATGAGACTAACGTTTTTCATTGAGATGGATATTTGAGCAACTATTTGCTTTCACTTCCATTCAGTGATCGTGATTTTAAGATTTCTTACTGTGCTGTTGCCAACCTTGTTGTGAGTTATTTTAGATTATTACTGAATGAAGGAGAGGTATTTCTAATTTTGGTTTTCGGAAAGAGATTAAATCATTTGAGCTTTCTGTCTCAATGCTCATTTCATGTCTCTTTTGATCATTTTATATTATAGCTACAGTAATTCCAGACAGGCTAGGAGTGTGTACAAACTCATTTGAATTTCAAAATTGACTCCAGTGTACAACTGTACTTGTTTAAACATACGTAAATCAGAGATTGACGATTTTTTTTTTCTGGAGGTATATTTCCATTAATGTTGCTTTGTTGCTAACAGAACCCTTGTAGAAACTCCTATAGAAAACCCATTCAAGTGTGAAAGCTGCAGTTCCTTTCTAAACATGAAAAGTCTTTAAATTCAGTTGTTTATTTGGAAAGCCTATTTGTATCTAGGAATCATCGGGAAAATGTTTTAATTGAAAGGGGAAGGTGACAGAAAGAAAAAACATCTCTGTTTTGCATTCCTAGAAAAAACGAGGTGGCTCTCACATCCACGCCAGCTGATCCAACAAAATTTTAACTAAACCCTGCATGATCTTTTATGCAGCTCAAAATCTTAATTGATGCTTATATTTTGGAAAGGGGTAGAGGTAGTCTTCTCTGCTGAAATTTTCAAAGGCAAATTTTATCTACTGAATTTAACGGTTATTGTGTTTGTATTTTCGGTGGCTTTGAAAGACTCAGCTTTTGCTTTGCAGTGTTCCAGTCCAGCTGGTTTTATGTTTGTTTTAGGATTCCTGATCGAAGGATAGTATTAACCTTGGGTCAGGACAAAGGTGGTATATGAAGTATGTTGTGTATATAACTGTAGTATTTGTGCTTAAAGGGGAAGGGTTCTACTTTCTTTAAATGTCTGTGATAAAAAATAGAGGATTTTCTTGTTGGCTACCAGTGTAAGTTGGCACATGTATTCTTGTCATGTATTACAAGTATGTCCTCTAGGCCACTTTAGAAACTTTTGTTTGCTTGCTGAGTGGGTGGAAATAGGATTGTATGGTCATTTGAGGAGGTCTCCAAATACTTTAATTTTCATGTGACTTAGTCACCCAAGAAGTGATAAGAGCCATTCTGTTCAATAGCACCATATTTCTGGCTTCATCTACTTTCGTTTTACTAAATCTTATTGCAGTGTGAATTGTGATGTATATCCAGTGGTTCTAAGAGAGCTTTTTCCTGCTGTTACAGCATAAGAAGTTTTCGGTGCCACATATGACTTGATTCCTTGCAGAAAGTCAGCAGGTTCTACTTTGGCAGAAGTTAATCGGAGCAGAGAGTTTCAGCATGGTTTGAATTTCAGCAAGGACAAATTGTCTGCAGATAAAATAGTCTAAATACACAGTGTTCATTTATACTATTCCAAATTCACAGTATTTTACTACAGTTCAGTTTTAACATGTCTGATGCAAATGAGTATTGAGTATACCAAGGGACTGACTTGATGGATTAATTTCTGAAATTTCCCCTAGATCAAAAAAATCCAGCAACTTAATTGACTTCCACAAAAATGATACTTTTTCCAAGCTATACTGCTAAAATATAGATGCAGATTAAGTATGCATTCCATCAAAATATTAAATTCCTTCACATTGGAAACGTTATATTCTCTTTGCCATTTTACCATCCAGTTTGAATGAACTTCCTTCCAGTATGTCTTACTGCTTTTCCAGAGTCAGAAACTATTTCTGAAATTCTTCAAGCCATCTTCTACTACATTCCCTTATTTTGTCTTGCCTCATGAACAATATATGTTACTATAAATTCAAGTTTTAGCCGCTACCTCTACAGCTTGCTTCTCTTGTGATATTGAGGGGCATCATGTTTTTACATATGAACTATTTTTTGAGCCAGTGACTCTTCAGGGATAGTTTCTACTTCCACTAACTGTCCCATTGCATTGTGCAAGAATTTGTAACAGTGTTAACAGCATGCCTAAAAATGACTGAAAGATACCTAGCAGCGGAAATCTTCGTTCACCATCCCCCCTCCCCTTTAATATCTTCCTAAGATTTTACTGCAATAATATATCCATATGCATTGAAAAGCCTGGTAATAGAATGCACTCTTTTCTACCATTACCCCAACAGGAAACTATTTCTTCTCCCCTGTTGGCATTCACAGTGCGGTATGTTGTTGATGGTAGATGCTCATGAGGAGTTTGGTGAGCTTGCAACGTTGTAAACAGTACTGGATGCTTATGAGTATTCACTGAGTGTTTTAGGGCCCACACCTGTACTCCGCTGCCTTAACTCGTGAAACCACTATCAGGAATACTGAACAATTAGGTTTAGTTTGGGGGGAAATCAGACTGTGATCTGAAGAACACTTGAAGGCCAAGAATTCTGTTTCTGAAGCTGTTGGAGAACCAGCCTGGCTGGTGCTTTGCACCTGGGTATTCTTTCATGATTTCTGCAAGGACTTTTCATACATAATCAGAAGCCAGAGATTTTTAGTGAACAGAGTAGCTTACACTTAACCTCCATGAGGTGGAACTGAGAACTCAAAGATTTCGTATCCTTTATTCCTTTACCCATGACTATCTGCTAGTTCCCAAACAGCTCTATGCTGTGCTTGAGGACTTTGATCTATGCTGATGTGGACCTTTTGTGTTATTTCAGGGCTACAAGGGTGCTCTGTTTTGCACCATTCTTGGAAAGCACTCAGTACATCAACATACACACTGTATTTGTCCAGTGGAGTTACTAATCCTGAGCTTATCATATCAATAACTGTAGTTTCTGTCCTCTGCTGTTTTCATCCTCCTCCCTTTCACTTCCAGGTGTAACCTAGCACATTGGCTACATAGAAGATCTTTGATTAAAGCAGCTAAGATATCCTACACAAGCTATCCCACTTGTCCTGAAGATAAACTTATACATTATTCCCACTAGATAAAAATTGTCTCTGGCAATTACTCCCTTTTCTGGACCTTAAGTTCTAGAGCTTGACAGACTTTAGGTTAGAGTATAACTCCTATCTATTCTGTCACTTAGACTGATTTAAAATAATTTAACCAGGAAGTGTTAAAGAAGGTGAAAGTCTTATTGTCAGTGGATTTTCCAAATAGTGTAAAATGATCATGGGCTTCAGTGATCTGCACTAATTAGAATCTTTATGTGAGTAAACAATAAAATGAAAATGTTTCCAAATTCCCAATTATTTATACAGAGAATAAATTGCATTCTTTTTTCTCTTCGAATACGTCTAGCCTTAGCATGAGAAATGATTCTGCTCACAATTTTCTTATGACTCTGTCTGATCCAGTTAGAATCTCTTCGGAGAACATTAATACGTTTATCCTCTAGCAATACTGAGGGGAAAAAAAGGCATGAAGAAACGTCAACCAGAAATTGATATCCATAGTTAAGTGATGGGAGTTATTCTGGTAACCAAAGGGTGTATACGCATTTAAAATTCTCTACTTAGTGACCATGGGAGGTGGAGGGGAAGGAAATCTTCAGAAGACCTATGGATGGCTAACTGTGCCCTAAATCACAGCAACTCAAATTCTGTCAGTTACTGAAAGTGAACTGTCCCCAGGAGTGAGGAGGTGTTGACTTCAATTTGTGATTCAGTTGCTGAGATGTGATGATCGATTTGAATCTTAGATAAGGCATTGTCTGAACAAGGACTTTATGCTATTTATCATTTGTGTACAATGTTGCACATTTGAGATCAGGTCTCCAATTCAAAGTCAAGAGGGTAAAATTGCCTAGTGTAGTTAAGTGTTTTCAAAACCTTAGTGGACACCTCTCTGCATCTTCAAATATCTAAATACCTTTGCAATGTTGACTCAAGAAGTATAAATGGCTCCAGGTGAAATTGAGGGCAGAGCTGGGAACGGATCAAAGATCATTCCAAGTCCCAGTCTAGTGCATCAGCACATTATCCTTCCTCCTGAAATTTTTCTCAACTGTGCCACAATTCTGTGCTCAATTCATTCATTTTTAAAAACAGGTACTATCTACCTTGGAGTGAAATTAAGATTTAATATCTAATTATTTATTGATCAAATTGAGATCTTTATTAAAAAACACTATAGTGCCCTGAGTGTGCCCTTAAACTTATTTGAAGTAAACATGGTTTTATAACTTGGCATAGTTGCTCCCATTTTCTCCAGTGAGAGAGCAAATTCATATCCAGTAGGTCTACAGAGTTATTCAAACAGCTATGCACTCCATTGACAACATTTGTAAACAAAAAAGTACAGGAGAGAGCATTTCTTCAGACAAGACAGTCTAGTGACACCAGTAATAATTTTCAACATATGCACGTTCTAAGGCAGTGCAGGCTTCCACAAAGGACATCTAAGCTTCAAAAAAAGAATCTGATTACATCCTATTTTTACAAGTGTTTCAAAGTGTTTCACCTCCCGTTTTCATGATTTCAAGGGTAATTAGAAAGCCCCTGATAGTCCTTTCAGTATTTTAAATCTCCTCAAAAAAAATCTAAATACACAAAAGAGCATAGTTTACATTACTACAGTTTTCTCAGGAAAATCTTTTTATTTAGAGAAAATTAGACATAATCAGGTACTGACTGTAGGCAATCCATAATAAGTGTTACTGAAACTGCAATATGCATTGCAGATTCCTTAATTGTGATAGTAGCAATCTAAAAGCTAGATATAAAATGACAAACTTCTATAGCCAGGGCCAGATGATAGCCCAGATTCTGGTTTTTATTAATTAGTCAGTTTGAATGTCCAAAGCAAGAATAAAGACCTTGGTTCCCTGCAGAATGAAAAATTCCAGCCTAAGCTCTCAACATTGCAGTCCTGTTGCTCCAGGTATAGGGAAAGTTTTATAGCTGGGACCTCTCTGGTTCTCAAGAGAAAGCATGGTAATTTCATAGTATCGGAATTACCTTCTTAACAAGTGTTAATAAATGCCTTAACGAGACTCATGAAATTGTTGAAGGAATCATGTAAAGTTCTTCACAACATGACGTTAAAAGATACCTGAGATTGGGAGAAAATTCTTGTTTAAAATAAGACAAACATTGCAAAGGCATCAAATGTGGTGAATTTGGGTAGATTTGTAATAAAAAACACAGCTTAATGAAGATGAAACACTGAACCAATTATGCGTCGTGGCTTTATTAGATGTAACATGCATTTGTATAATAGAGAATATATTTTATTGTCTATATAAGTTATCTATTGTTAAGTATTTGGAAGTCTGAAGGAACAGTACTGTAAAATGTTAAATATGTACATTTGGGGAGAACTTATTTTTTCTTTAATAGACTAAGTTGTGGAGGATTTCCTTCAGCATTAAAAGAAATTGTCATTTCACTTAATCTCAGATGGAATTGGATCAACACTGCATTTGTCATAAATGGCCAGCCATTCCCCACTCTCAAGTTCCCGGATGGTTCTGTGACACAGAAGATTATTGCCTGATGATTGCTAGGCTACTAGGACCACGTGGAGCTTTTTTTCAACCTGGACAAAACCTGGTCAGCTTGCTAACACTTCCTATTTTTTTTTCCCCAGATCCTTGCCTGATTAAGAAGGTGGATTTATCACATAAGATTTTATGGTTAGGTGGAACTGGGAAGTTCAGTTGTGGAGAATTTGAACATCTGATCCTTGTTTCATTCAAACTCTTCCCTTAAATTTCTTTTGCCGTGTGGCTGAACAGTAATATTGATTTGAAAGTGTGTGTGGTTTTTTAAACTAATATTTCCTTTCTTCCCTTCTTGTTTTCAAATGCATTCAAAATCTGAGAACAAAAAACCTGGATATTTTTAGAGCCAAATGTACATGTTTGGGGGTTTGTTTTAATCAAAAGTAGGATGTTTTGGAATTTCAGTGCACTCTAAGGAATTGCAGTAGCACGGACTGGGTAGTGCTGAATTAAAGTGTCAGCTCTATTGTCTTCTGATCAATCAGATCCATTAAAGAATCCAGAGAGACTGATGAAAAAAGAAAAGTCAGTCATCTAGTGAGCAATACTGTAAATGCAGCAGTCGTGATCTTGTAAGTACAAAGCCTGTGTGTTGAGTTGCAGAAAAAGAAATGGAGGCAAACACAGCTCATAAAGAAATTGTATTTTTCTATTGACTGTGCCATATGCCATACCAATGAGCAATAAATTATTTTTTTCCAGGAATACTAAGTATGATATAAAATAGAAAGTAATACTGAATGGTTTGATAGTACGAAACAAATGTTTAGTGAGACAAAGGATAGTAATGAAGAGTAGTATATTAGGTTGCTGTTTGAAGAGCCTATCAATGATGGAATATACTAAGGCCATAGCATGCATTTGCTGGTGGATGCTGTATTTTTTTCTTTTTTAGGGAAGAGAATATAGCTGGATGGCTCCTGACTGTACTTGTCAGTACTTAAATGTAAACCTTTTCTAAGGATCAGTAACAAAACTCTCTGTCTTTGACCTTTCTGTACATTTTTCATTTAATCTTTTTGCAGGAGAAAGGGGTGGGAGCGACAGGAGGATAACAGAAAAGGAGATGGTATATTTCACAGATATTAATTGAGAAATCAGATTTTTTCCTGTTTCTGCCACTAAACTGAAGCATGATTTTGGGCAAGTCAGCTAATATTTTGGGCTCCAATATCCTGGAGTCTGTATCTTGAAGATCATTTGTCTCTAGGTACAAGAAGTACAGAAGGGATGTAAATATGTTAAAATTCTTATTTGTTAAGTGGTTTAAACTAGAGTCTTTCTAATGGCTGCCTGTAGATTGAAATGAACCTCTTCTGTGTTCTGATTCAGCAAGATCTTGAATTACATTGCCATCTTCAAGCAAGAGTTGGGTTCAACGGGTCCATGTCTAAAATTAGAGGTATGCCTAAACGAGTAGCTGAATGACAGCCTCACTAAGGGTAGTAGCCTGAACACACGTTCTTTCAGTATTGGCAAATATTAGACATCTGACATATTACCACTAAGGTAAATGACAAATAATGTTTGACTCCCATAATCTCTAATGTCCAAAGTAGTATATGAGATAATTTTTAAGTGCTTAAGAGCTTCAGGATTTACTGAGTCACATTTTTAAGAATTTTGGGTTTTTTTTAGAATTAAAGCATTTGGTTCCANTTGCAACAATAGCAGCAAGGAGAAAAAGACTGTAAAAAATGAAAGACACAATGAGATATGATGGATAACATTTTTAAAAGCTTTGCCGGAGTGAGGAAGAACTGAAAATCCTACACTTGATACTTAATGACATAATACTGGCTCAAGTGTTGGAATTACTTTTGCAATATATTTGTGATATTGTTACTGGAAAAAGATGGCTGTTCTTTTTCCCAGGATCTGCATTACCACGGTAGCTTTCTCTGTTATGCATATAGGACTGTTCTGAATTTTAAGGGATCCAAATTTGGCTGTGGATGAATACGCAGATGTAGCCTGCAAACACTCTACTTGTGACTTCTACAGGAGGTCACAGCAAAAGAGAATATCTGATCAATCACCCCGTCCCAAACCAGCCACAATAAATCATTGCTTCTGGTATGTCTAAGCTTGACAGATGTCTCTCTGATCATTGTGTATTACTATTCAAACGTCTTTGAAATTTTCAAGATACAGACATAAGAAGCAATACAAAATGTTTGACGGAGTGATGCTGTTTTGTAAGATACAGAACAACTGAGAAAGTGACATGAGACAAAAGCCTTCAAATATGCTTCATTTTTTCTTGACTTTTCCACATGTTAATACTTCAACCTGTTACCTGCAAACCAACAGAATGAGGCACTGCTTGATGTTGGCTACACAGAACAAACTTGGAAAGCAAAGCACAGGAGCAGAGATCCATATCTGACTTTACGGGACATGATCCTAATTTTTAAGGAACTAGCTCTGTAGCTTATCTACATCTAGACAAATGTTCGCAATGGTTCAACTGCTGGTTTTAGATACCCGTTTCCATCCTAATACATTTTGTGGCTGCTGTTCAGAACTTCTATGCAACCAAACGTAATTTTCTAAGTCTAGGTAGAAGACTGGTCTTAACATGCAGGACAGTTCTGACTTTTGTAATAGCAGTAACTGGTGTCAGAGTGACTGTATTACACAACAGGCTTCATGACCTTAAAGCCCCTAGATTTGCTGGTTTGCCACTTAGCATCCCAAGATCCCTTTACAATGGTAGGTACTAATCTCCATTTTGCACCTTAGACGACTCAATACACAGGAGGCCTAAGAAAATGTCTTAGTGTTGTCCCTTGACAGTGGAAAAAAATGAAGTACTTTTTTCCTACATTAAACAGTTTGCAGTTTAAACTCAAAATACAAACACCTGTTAATGACTGTGAAGGGAATACCGTAACTCAAAGCTTAATTTTCTGTAACTTGAAAGATAATGCTATGTATCTATAAGTCATTGGGCCCACCAAAAGCTGGTAAGCTGGTTGTTTTTGTATTTATGTTTGCCCTCACACCCTATGCCATTTATTTAGCTAAATTCATAAAGGAGAAACTTGATTCAGGATGCATTTCTTTTAGATACCAAAGAACAGCTATCAGTTCATGTATACTTTCAGTAGTCCTGTTGTCCAGTGGGCTTAAAATGGACGGGACAGGAAGAAATAACTGTATTTTTTCTTTTACAGTCTCCACTGGGAGTCTTTTGCAGAGTGACACAGAAGAGTAATTTTAATCTAAATAGCAGGGTCTATATTAAAAAATTATATTACGCTTTCTGTTAATAGGCCTGATGTGCATGGATAATTTTTCTCCTTAATGTTTATTCTTGGAGACATTTGATCCCTCCTTTTCCTCTCTCCCCTCTTAGATAGCACTGGGAACAGATTATGGCTAGAATAAGAATTTGAATGAATTGTTTGCCTTCGCTAAAAGCCCTGCAGATTTTCCATTATTTCTCTTTCCTCCTTGTCCCTTTCCTACTTGCACCGAATGTTGGTTTGTAAAGAACCTTCCTAGCATGCTCAATCCGTTCTGCGGAATGATTGAATTTATTAGGTGGGATATAATTTTAAGTAAAAGAGTCCTGAGCAGTGCTTACTTTGTGAGATCCCTAGAGGTCTGGGGAAGGAATGAATAGGGCCTGACCTGTTCAAACAGGGGTATCAAAGCAAACAGTTGAGAACTCAGACCCAGCGCACTTTGAGCAGTTTGAACTTACATAAATACTGAAACAACAATAAAAAGAAGCAGAGGTGTGAAAGACTACTGGCTTTCCTGGCTGAATAGAAAACCTTTCCAATAGAGGCCAAGTATCACTGATGCAGTGATGGCTATCTGAAAAAAATTATTATGGCAAATCTGAACTTCTGGTGACCCCTTTATTAACAAGGTGTTCGATGTCTTTGTTTAAAATTGTAAACTCCACAGAATCTGCATAGCTGTACGTTTTTTAATCTGGAATAAAAGCTTATACATTACCACACAATGGTAACATGGTAATGTATAAACTTTATTTCCATATGTTCAGACATCTAAGTATTTTTCCAAATCACTTTCAAACACCTGCGTAGTAGAATTAAATGAGTGTAATAGAGGAGAAAGAGTCACTTAAATTCAGAGATGGAGATTGTAATTTAATGGAAAAAAAACCCAAACCCATTTGAACGGGGAGCACTATTCCCTGGCTCTATTATGGAACAATTACTGAGAGAGGACACCTTGTGGTGGTCGGTGGATGATTAAGTGCACATGCCTGTAAAAAAGAGTTTATGTAGCTGCTGCTTTGTAATAAAAGTACTAAGAGCCCTATGGTGCTCTTCTTCGAAAAGATCGAATTACAGTTTGGTAAAGTTGATTTGTAATTAAAATATAAATTATCATTACACAACTTGCCACTGTTTTCTATTTGGGCTTGTTTTTCTGAAACTAAACTTTCTTATCAGCATTAGGTTCTTAAAATAATTTTTGTAAAATCTAAAGTCCTTTTTGCAAGTTCAGGACTTATTCCTGTTTGAGCAAGAATTCACAAGAATGGTTTCAATCATGTTCAGCTTTTTTGGTAAACATTACATCTTGTTACCCAAACATCATTTGTTTATATTTTCTGTGCTGTTTTTTCTCAGTTCAACACAGAAATATCTAAGTTCAAGGTAATCACCATTTAAGTCGTGACTCTTGTTTTGAGAGTCCTTCAGAATGACCCCCTGGTAAGATCATGGCTAGTTCAGACTGGGAATGTACTGTTTTCCAAACAGCTTTTTGAGTTGAGCATTTAAGATCATAAGATATTGAGGTACATGAGGTTCTTCTTAAAATGCTCCTTCACCCATGCATGCAGTATGTCAAGCCTTTACGTGCAATACTGAAACTTGCGTAGCCTAGGATTCATGTCTCATTTTGTAGATGGGTCTGGGGCCACCTATAATATTAAACTTCATTTTAGTGTCAGTCTGTATTCTGAATCAAGACAAATTTAAGAAGAAGATCTCAAAAAGATGAAAGAAGATTATCCTATGATTAATTTTACTCATATTTTGACTAAAAAAAAATCACGGACATAATTTGTCATGCAGATACGGACTCCCTGTGTACTTACAAAGGAAAGTCCTATTAGCTTCAGTTGCAAAAGAAGTGCTGAAGGGTGAGAATCTTCATGTAAATACAGAAATACAGGAAAAGAACGCTCCCGGGAGTCTCACAGATTTTCACTAACAATGTACAGCAGAAAAACAAAATTGAGGAGTTCATATTGTAAATGTGTTCTTTTGAGAATTGGATCATGGCAGGAATGTTTGCTGGGAGACTCTGAATCTCAGTCTTACTCATCAGCTTCTGAAAAATGATGGTATTCAAAAAGCCCAACTGTGTTTTAAAGATATGTAAGGCCAGAAAATCAATTTGTGAATTATGATAAGTAATGGTAAGTACCATCAGCCTGGCACTTTGTTGGAACATCATTTTTTTTGTACCTATGTTAACAGCAGGGATGATAATCTGAAGTTCACACTTTTGATTCAGAACTAGATTTCCTCAAGTTAATATCTATAAAACGCAGAAAGAGTACTTCTTCCCAGGTTGTTTGGCTGTGGGAAATTCATCCAAACAGATTAGTATTACACTCCCGTTGCAGTTAATGTAGTTAAGGAATATGACAATAAGCTGAAGCACATCTAATCAAATTGAAATGACATTATTATTACCAAATGATAGTGTATATCACCAATTTTTAAATGGAATGATATCAAATATTAATTTAATGTAAAACGCAGGGGGAATTTCTCTTGAAGCATGGTCAAAGATGACGGCTTGCTGTTTTATTATTCACCCTCAGAAGAAGAGTGTCAAAATTCAATCACCCTTTTGTTTTACTGATAGCCAGAATTTCATTAGCCTTGGTCAGGTTGGAGGGAAGATGAAACATGCCAGCTTTTTATCTCTGTGTTCATACGTTTTGCAAGTAAAAGCATAAAATGGGATTCTGCAAACCTCCTTGGAGATCTTCTCTAAGACTGCTGTCAGGGTTGTAGTATGCCTTTTTACAATTTCAGCTGCTAATCTACTCTATGTGATAGTTACAGTTACAAATTATTGTTTATATGTTTTGCTATTCTAGGTCAACTGCACGTGTACATATACACATTTTTGCCCATCATTTGATACGATTCTGTCCTTACAAATTCGTTGGGAAGAACAGGCATTCAAATCCTGACATAATCATTCTGTTCAGGTAAAAATCTTTTTTGTAGCTCTGGCACCTTTCTTCTGATGACAGCACTGAACTAACCGTTGCTGATGTACTAGCGACAGAAATAGATATGTTAGGTAATGCTGCTGAGGTTCAGTGGAGTCAAACAGCAGGGATTTATTATTGTTCTGAAGATACACAGCACTTGTTTTACAGCATAGGATAATTTAGGATCAGTCAGTCTCTTTTCTATGGGATCAAAGTTTTATCTAATTGCTCATGTTTCATTTTTCCTTAGATAGTTAAAACACAACCTAATACAGCTTTACAGTTTGAACCCAAGATATTGAGTCTCACAAAATGTCTTTATAGTAACTTTGCATGTAAATGCCAGTTTTACATACAGGAAAATGAAGCCACGGAGCTCATCTTAAACATAAACCCTGTCTCTTGGTGTCTTAGAAGTTTTATCTTTTTTTTTTTCTTTTTTCTTTTCTTTTTTAATGTTTGGCAATCTTTTTTGTAATTAGGAATTTTAGTTAGTATGACACACTGCCACATTAAGTGGATCATTCTGAAACCCAATACAGTTAATGGAAGCAGAAACATCTGAGGACAAAGAACTTAAGTGGATATAGAACATCAGGTAGTAATGTTGAATCAAGTTGGGGTTGGTATTTATTTTTATAATTTGTGTATTGGGTGCCCATGTTGTCATAGAGAGTGAACGATACGAGCTTGCTGATATGCAAGAGGAGAATATTACTGCCAGAGAAAGCAGCTCAGTCTATACAGCCCCACATCTGGCTCTGCAACACTGACAACACCCAATGGGTCAAAGGAAAGAACACGCTGAAAAGCCTTTTCTTTCCCCTTTATATATTTTACCCCTTTTAGTATTACTTAGTATTAAATTTACTTTTGCTTAATATTAGACTTCCTTATTTACTAAGTTTGGAAAAGTGATTGAACCAGTATTTATTTAAGAACTGAAAACTATTTTTGATCTGTGATCTCTAGTAGAGTGCTTAAAGAATTTTCAGGTTTAGAAAAAAATTAAACTTCGAATCTTCAGGTCATGGCACAATCAAATATTCAAAATGCATTTTTATGTTTACACATATGAATACATAATTACTGAAACTTGTATATACATTTACTTGTGTATGTATCTGAAGTGTTACAAGAGAAGTATCAACTCAGTGTGTTGCTTTCACATGACTGACAGATATTTGAAATCCAGATTTCTTTGTGCATAGCAAGAACACTTATGTATGCTTAAGAAAAAACAGCTGTTTGCAGCTTATCTAAAAGAATATGAATAGATAAAAATACATATTTTTCATCTCTCATATAATCTTCTGAATACTCAAATGAATAATCAAGAACAATGTGAAATCAAAGGACAGTGGAAGAAATTCCAAAACTTCTTCAGTCAATGAGAATTGGGTTATTGACTTCAATAAAGCCAACATTTTACATGATACATTGAATTTCTAACCCTTAGAAAAATGCAATAGGTAGGTCATTAATCATAACCACGTAGAGTTACACTAGTACAGAGCTGTACATTAAATTCTGATACAAAAAGTTATTGTTTTCTCTGTGCCCAGGGGAGAGTGTTGGTGATACTACTCACACAAAAATGAAATTCAAATGGGCTATCTTATTCAAGATGGAAAATACATGCTGATTGCAGCAGGAAGTACTTGTTTTTTTCTTTTTGAGAGAAATACAGTTATAAAGCACAGCCTAAGACTGAGCCTAAAAACATTCCCCTGATGGCTTTACATTTTCTTCAGGTGTCCTACAGCTCTTCTATCAACAGCCATTACTTCAAGGTTAAGACATATGCAACACTAGACATGAAATTAATATGGATGATTTGGAACAGAAAGGTTATTTTAAATTACCACTGTTCACAAATACGTTGAATCTTTAAAATTGTAAGTGTGCACTTTTGCAAAAGGACTCTGAAATGCCCTTAGTAATATGGAAGCATTTCCTGCTGATAGCCAAAATATCACAAGTGAATATTAAATAACTTCTGAATCATTGTGTTCATTCTTCATCTTCCTTTCCAAATTTTTGAGGTACAAACTAGATGATTTTCAGTTTCAAGAAAGTACTTAAAAATGCTTTATTGGATGCTGATAGTAATTACAATATTTCTATAACTACCAAACTATAAAGCTAGGGGAATAATAATTTAAAAAATTAATCCATGGGAAATTAAGAGTTTATATCTCACTAGTTTTTCTAACTGATTTTTTAATATACTATTTTTCAAATGAATAGTTTATAATTGCTTTTACTATTAAACAGATTCTTAGATAGTATGATAATCAGAATGATAAAATTATCCAGGATGATAGACTGAATTTTGAAAAATGAGGATGGCTTACATAGTATTATTTGTTTCTAAACATAAAATAAGAGAAAATCTCAAATATGGTTATACTTTGCAGGCTAAAATGTTACATTCTAGAGAAAATATTTCTGCTATTAAACTGGGATGGGGAAACTATACTGGGAATTTAAAAGGAAGTTCTTCTCCACCCAGTTATAACTAGCTACAGCATTCTAAATTTTTTGTAACATTCATATATAATAATCTCATTAAGTGGAAAAATATTCAAGAAATATTAAAAATGTGAATTGCATTTTTTCATGTATCTTGAATATGTTAGGTCACTTTTGAACTGTTGCCAAAAACACGAGGAGACTGTGTCGACTTATTCTAAGAATGCGGCCAGAAAAAAAAATCAATCCAGTCTAGCTATATGAAACTCTTTAAGGGGTAAAATACAACTAAATACTATAGGTGACTACTCAGTCAGGAAAAATACATTTGGCTGTCGGTCTGTCTTCAGATTCATCTGAAGCCATAGAAATGGCTTTCAGGCTGAAGCACTGAAACAGCTACACAGCCAGAAAAATGAAATTTGCTGAGTGATTCTACCATTTTAAAGCGATATTATGTATAATTCCCAACATTAAAGGAAGGAAAGCAGTCTTCTTCATTCTATCCCACTTCCTTAGGGCAAGAATACATGCCGTAACTATCCAAATCATTCAGTTCTTTGTTTTCATTTTAAATTTAGCTCTTTGTCCTGTAGTTTACATACTAGCATTTCTGCTACAAGCAAAATGGTTGCACAGATATTAGACCATCATGTCTTCATTCATAAATATAGATGTAAGACTCATACTACCATCTCAAGTACAAAATGCTTTGGCCACGAACCCATAGAGGAAGATGCCAACAGTTAAGAGAATTTCAAAAGGTGGCAGCAGTGTTTCAGTATGGCCAGAGATATAATGAAATGCCAGTAATTAGGAATAGTAAGAAACAAATGAGGTATATTGAAGTACCCCAAATAACCTGTGGGACAAAAGTCCTTTTCTATATATGTAAATATGTATGTTGCTTCCTTCAAAAAATGTTACTCCTTTAAAAATGTGCATGTTATCATGATGATGGCTGCAGGGACAAAAATCAGGCAGAAAGCACTTTTCACACAAATTTTAGTTTTTGTGCAGGTGACCCAGTCCCTTCAGGATGTGCTTCTGCTCCGGCCCAGTTCAACTCCCTCTTTGTCATGCTGCTCAGCCTGCTTGTGCGTCCTGCCGCTGCACGACTGCCACGCTCATCAATCAAACTCAAGGAAAAGGCCTGTGAGATCTGAAAGTCTGCTGGCTTGTGTGCAGAGCCAGCTTCAGGGATTTGGTACAGTTCTTAGGTAATGTTATCCTCCTCTGACACATCAGCACAATTACCTTAAAATATACTTAATTATTTAAATATTTTTATGGTTGACCATAATAAGTTAAGCAAAGATATTGCAGTGTTATGATTCTGAACCATGGCATTGCCGTCCTAAGAGAATTAGGGTAGGTCACATACCAGACCATATAGAGGCTGCTTCAATCTTCAATTCATGCAGGAATTACAGCATGACAGCTACACCGGGAAAAAATTTGCTTTTGTATTTTTTCACTAATATGTTTCAAAATAGTCTCCTGTGAAATGTTCTTTCTGTGCTGTTGCTTCCTTGATGGTTCACTTTTGGAATGTTCTCTTAAATACAAAACAGGCATCTGTGAGATATGCAATTAAAATGAGGACATAAATGGGGATTAATTTAAAGGAGGATTATAAGGGGGATTCGAAATGTAACTATATAAATAAGGACTACAAATGTAACCCAGTGCATTCATTAGTCTGATTGGCAGAAATAATTTAGCAGCCAGCTGAGAAATGACATTGAAATTGTTTTCTTATACTATGCACTCTATCAGATGTATGCTAAAGAATTCCAGCTCTATCCATAGTGTCACCTTGACCGATGCTGTATTCCACTTACTGCAAAGGAAAACAAAGTCCCCCCTCCCCCGCTATGTTGGTGCAACTGGCCTGAAGAAAGGATATTTGGGAAGTGAAGGTACAAGCTTTGTTGTAGAAAATCTGATCATCTTTCTATCCCTCATTTACACAGATACGCTGATAGAAATAGGACAGACTATGAATAATTTTAATTACTGATCCAACTAACGTGCTAATAGCTTTGGATTTCTTTCTGTTCTTTCACATAATTTCACCTCTGTGTATGCCCATGCCCTCCCCTGTGTAATTCTGGAGATACAGGCAGCCTTCCTACCTCTCTACTTTGCCTGCTTTATCTCCCTGAAGTCATGCCATTAATAAAAGGCAAGAATTCACAAAGATGCTGTAGAAATGGACATAGATGACATCAATCAGGTTTTGAGTACATGCTGCTATGAGGCAAATGCCTATGCATTTAAGGTAATACTGGAGGAGCTTCAGCTGAATTCTTCCTACCATCTAAACCCATTTCACTGTGCATTTGAATTGCCCATCCTGCAGTTCAGAGTTTATGTCCATTTAAAAGATGAGGCAAGAGGGCTCACATTGATTTCAGACGTGTATTTGAATAGAACTGGCCATCCATGTCTAATTTGGAAATCAGGGGAGGCACAAAGACTGACTTCTTCCACGCATGCTCCTGTCAGTAGGAGAGGACAGCCTGAGAAACACTACATTGCCATTTATGAAGAGCTTTCAGAACCCCATGCTCAGCTGGAAAAGCTTTGAAAAGAAAACTCGCTGTGCATCGTGTCTGTGGGAAGCAGAAGGCAACAGCAGTTACCTTTGAAAAACCTGACTTAGGAAGGGTGACTTGAATAGCAGACTTGGAAGCAAAGTACTTGATGAAATGTCTTTTGATTCCTGTAATGTAAATATCGAGCTAAAAAAATGAACTTAAAAATATAACCAACCCATCAACTAACAAGAGACAGGAATCCCAGCTGCTGACATTGCTACCTGTGTTTTGCCTGCATTCTGGCAAACAGATCGGCAAAGCCTTTAGTTAGCATTAAATTCAACTGGATAGTTTAAGTGACACGATGATGATTAATTAGCTCAGAACTCATTCCAAACCTTATGCAAGCATAGAAAAGTTGCACAACATCTCAGGATGAGGATTCCCAGAGCAATAAAAGTAATTTAATCCTGACATCCAGAAACGTGGAACAGGTCTATTCCCAAAGACAATCTCCTAAACAGCACAGTAGTTGTAGTCTGTGGATTTGAAACCAAATTTTCTTCCTCTTAATTGTTACACAGCTGTAGCAACAGGTCATATAGAGTCTTTCTTCTCTTTTCTTCCATGCCCAATAAGCCAGAATATATTTACTGTGATGACTTAGGTGCCTGAAGAGCCAGCCAGGTCACTGGGCTGAAACCAGAACTGATGGAAGATGGGACAGAAGATGGTATTTCTAGTTGTCTTTGTTTTTGTGAAGATTCCTCTCAGAAAAGGAATCTCAGGCTGTCTGTTTCATCTTGCACTCCATGTGTGCAAATCTGAATTATCTGAAAAATTATCATGTTTATTTTATGTGAATACTTACATACCTTGTACCACGTAAACCATGTTCAATATATGAAAAAGCTGTATAACATCTAAAGGACATTTCCAGTAGGTTTTTTTGAATACTGGAAATAATGGAGCCTAACTTATTACGGCTTTCTAAATTAGTTTGCCTTTGAATGAGATAAAAACTTTAACTAAATATTTGTAACAGTTCTGTCCCATCTGGATGTTCTGGTGTCTAATAACTCTCGTGCCTAGGCTCCAGTCTTTCTCTCATTGAGGGCACTAATAACATCTATTCCTTCTGCGTACCTGTTAGTTGCCTGAAACTTTTACAGTCTTAATCGTTAACAGGTTTACTTTTATCAAATTTGGCAGAGATCAGTCAATGGGTTTAAAAAATCACTGGGAGGACGGCAGGGAAGCAAAAACTCTAGTGAATAGTATTTCTTAATATTCTGCCTGCTATTAGAGCATTAGTTGGATGGGTTAGATGGTGACAAAAAAAGGGCACCACAATATGAAAACTCCTTGATAACTAATGATCTTGGAGGAGCAGCTTCTGCATACGTGTTCACCGAAGCAAACGTTAACACTGGTCTGCAGTTTACAGGATGCTTTCCTCAACGAGACAGAAGTAACACCCTTGGGTCTGTGAAACTTGGTCAGTTTGAACCAAAGTAATCTATCAGTATGAAGGAAACTTTCTGTGCAAAATAAACAACAGTGCACAAACAACTGAATTTTATCCTTCTACCTTCCTGCAGGGATTTTGTATGACTGGGCTCAGGTAGTAACAGAGAAAGGAGAACCCAGCAATGCTCTCCCTACTTCTCCAGTCACATGATAGTCTTTTGATGACACAGGATAACTATTTCCACTTCAACCTGTAGATTTTTATAATTATAGCACCCTCCTTACCCCACCTATACCTTACAGCTTTTGCTGGGAAATCCTTGGTGCAGAGATCCTTCATGTCCAGTTAGACCAGCATGAACTTTCTTCTCAGGCAGGCCATGAAGTGAGGAATCTTCCAGTAAATGGTGATGTATTTCTTCAAGTGATGTATTTCTTTGGTAGATGTGGACAATGACCTAAATTTTGTCATCTTAATTTTTTACTATTCATATACTTTACATTATGAACCTTATGTATTTGAGTAATTTCTAAACAACGTGGGTTCTGCTGTCAGAATTAAAGTTGGGGTTTTTTTTTTGCCATAAAGTATTGTTTCCACTCATATAGGAGTTATCAAAAGTTTCTGAGGCAAGTTCTTGCCAAAATTTTACTGGAGACCGACAGTCTCGTGTGATGTTCCTGAACATGCTTGCACATGTCCTGCTTGTTTGGAAAGTCACCAGCATGAATATAATTCCTGTTTTAGATGTGTGATACACTGAAGTTACTGGAAATCTGCATGTGTATAAGTATCAACACTCAGAAGTTTTAAAATAAAACAACCCTTTAAATGTATGAATTCAAACTGAAACCATATGTTAGTCTACATTTGTAACTGTTCTGTAACTGTTTTTCGTAACTGTTTTTTGTAAGACTATGTGCAGACAGATATCCCACTTAAAAAAATCTAATAACAGATATATCTTTGTGCTTATATATCTGGGGTATTATAAACAGCATATTTATTTTATGTCAGGTTTATCATTCATTCTTGCAATCTGTTCTCCAGTTACCTGTATTTTTATTCTGAAAAGGTACCAGTAAAGACAGTGAACAGTTTCTTTTTTCTTTTTCTTTCTTTTTTTTTTTTTTTTTTTTTTTTTTTTTTTACCTGTAAGTAGGCCATGAAGCCATGGTGAGACACCCTGTCAAACTTGTATCAAATTTCTGTGAGCCCCTGGGATCCTGGTTCAGAAGGTCAGTGTTGAAATTCTACTTCATTTCACAAATGTATGGCTGTATGCTGCCATCTGTCTGCTCTGCAGCTGGGAGTCAATAGTGCACCATTAGTTTTATGTACCAAATTGCAGCTGGTTTGTGGTTTTCTGAAAAGCTGTTAAGACTTCGGCTGTACTATTTACCTCATTTCAAAGCATTTTCTCTCGGTCTGCTTTGGCTCTACAGGAAAGCAGATTGCAAGGCTGAAAGGTTTGACATCTATTAATAGGTTCCTTTTTCTTTGCCTCCTAAAACAACAGTATTCTTATCATCTTTATAGAAAGCAAGAAGAAGAAAACTAGTGTTGTCTGTGACATCTGTCATTCTCACAACTGTTATTGCGACAAGGTACCACCACATTCCAACGTACTATATGAGATCTCAAAATGCTAATTCAAGACAAAGCCTATCATGGGCTTTTTCTTACCTCATTTTTCATAAAAGCCTCTGAGACTGAATTGGGACTGACTAGCATCTTACAAATTCTGCATGTTAACAACTCTAATACCTCATTATTGTCACAAAAATTGTAAGGGGAGAAAGAAGTGGCACAATATTAATTTATTCTTTTTGAGACTGGCACTATAAGTTTTATAAATGTATACCATTTTCATTGCAGATCTTAATATTTCAGTCTTCCTGAGGAGCCATTTTGTCTGTTTGAAGTTATGGTGCATGACCAAGTACATGATGAATAGAAAGTACTTTATATATCTCACATCACATCCATTTGACCATGCCATCATGTCAAAAACAATTTGACAAATTCAAATTAGACAAATTAATAATTGAAATGTCAATATTATCTTTAATATTCATTGCTTATAATTGTACTGTATTGTATTGAATTCAAGTTTTAAAAATTAAGAAATTATATTTATTTTGTAGACAAGAATACTAGTTTTTATGCAGATGACATATTAGAGATTTTCATTAATATTCCAAACTATTTAATCTAAAAAAGGTGTTATTAAAATACTGAGCATTTACAAAGCTGCTACAGAAAGTTCATTTCTATGTGCCCATTTATTGTCCTTATAGCTAAACCCTAGATAACCCTTTCTGATTAAAAGCAAAGATATTTGTTATTGCAATAATCAGAAAGAGTAACAGTTACATTTTTTGAAATAGAAAAGCAATCTGACAAACTGTGCATATATTTTCCATGTAGTCAGCCATTTCATGACAATAAAACAAATCAAGAAAATATATCTTTTATAAAATGCTGTTTCATTATTATTTAAACTATATTTTTTCCGGAGAACCAGAATTGTGCTGTTTACCCATATGCAAAAACACGTGTAAAACTGAGTGATTAATGGAGGGTCATCATTTATATCAGAGAGTAGGGGAATGAATTCTGTATAATTATGTTCCTGTGCGGAATATGATGGTAATAAAAACAGCATTTGTTCCGAGTTGTTTCCAAGAATGTGTGCTGTTAATAGTATTGCTAAACTTAACACACGGGCTGTTTTCTTAGCTGGCTGTGCGTTTAGTCCTGACCTCAAAGGAGAAGACTGGTCTTCCTAGCATCTTCCTTCTCTTGCAAGATTTCCTTGTCAGTTTATTTCACTACATGTCAAGAGACATGACAGAAGTGGCCCAGCTATGTAAGGCATAATGGAAGAATTGTTGTGGGAGAAAGGAGGGTAAAAGCTACTTTAGCAGCCTTCCTCTGCAAGATATTTGAACATGATCACCAGGTAATGCAATCATGCAATCTGAAGTCAGGAGTTGGCTTTAGAAGGAAAAAAAAAAAAAGAACAAGAAAAAGGAAAGATCAGAAATGACATCTAGAATTTCTAGGGTGAAGTTCAAAAACATTAGAAATGCTGAGAAGTTTGTGCTGAAATTTTTCATAATTCTGTTCTTTATGCTCTAAGCAAATTAAACAGAGTTTTTAACTTTGATTTTTTTCGTGAGAAATATCAACCAACATGAGTGCTTTTCAGTGAACACTGGTTTTGCTTCAAAATAGTTCTGCTTTCTGCAAATAATACAATGAAATTATCAAAATACCATGCCCATTACTGTTCTGGAAGAATGTCACATCATAAGCAGGTTAAAATCTAATGGTTTTGTTGCTGTTGCTTAATATACTTTTTTTTCTTTCCAAGTAGAACACATTCCTTAAATTTCCAATATATGCATTATGAAAAAATCACAACAGAGACCTGGAAGCCCTGGAGAAAATGTTATCCAGAAAAGACTTAAAATGTATAATTTTTTAATAATTTTTTTACAAACCATATTTATAGAGGTACCCACCCTGTAACTCTGTCTCAGTATATGTTTCATGAAAATCATATGAAAGACACAACTTCTTTCCTAGTTAGAGTTTGATTCAGAACGCAGTACCTCTAGCAATAATGGCTTAAGCAGTCACTTGAGTGCCTTCACTGTTTAAACAGCTGCATAGTCAATTTAACTCAGTTTAAAAGTATCCATCATCAGATAGTCCATTGTGGTTAGATGGACAGTGGGTGTTATGCAGCCTGAATTGCTGGGGGGGTGAAATCTCATAATCAAAATGTGATGCTAAATAATATAGCTTGTAAGAAACTGGTTAATCCTATGTTCTGAGGCCACTGTAATAAAACTGATGATTATATTCTCTTTATCGGAGCCATTGAGAGTGAAATAAGTTGCACTATTTTCTGCACAGATTGAAAGCTTTCCCTTTGTTCTAGGTCTTATTTGGTAAATCTGTAGGTAGGCTTGCAGTCTGTCTGCTCAGTAGATTCTGCATGTACCACTACTTCCCACTACTAAGTTACTGCAAAAACTCAAGAAGAACTTTTCCATCATAGAAGCTTGAACCAGAACTTCTAGTGCTTGGAGGATTCCTGCTGCCATGATCTTAGAATGAACACTCTTGCATCCTCAGCCTTGTCTTTTGTTCTCCATTTCTAGGCTGCCTTCATCACAGTAGGTGTCTTAGCACTCTTGCTTGCGATGAAATGAAATGAAATGAAATTAAATTAAATTAAATTAAATTAAATCAGACAGCCTAAATTTCCTACCCATGGGAAGCTTCACAATTTCTGGGTTTTTCCTTCAATTCAGAATGAAAACATTCCCTTCAGAATGAAAACATTCCCAGCAGAATGAAATTTGAGAAGTCTGCTCGGATCTATTTTGAACTCTTCTTCCAGTGTGCTCTCAAAAAGGCTCCCAATTATATGGATTTTTTGCATTTCTTATGTCTTCTATTTCGTACCAAAATAATTGTTGTGTATTACTCTTTCCTTTTCCTTCGAGTCTTCCTCTGGGTTTGCCCCCTCAAACTTGCTCCATACAGTTTGCCTCCTGCCAAAGAACTGCAACTTGTTCTTTCTTTCATGATGTAATCACATTTTCATACTGTATTGAAAGCATGATAAATAAGTGATATTGTTTAGTTTTATGTTTTTATAGATGCATATAGTTCTCTCTGCAAAAATAATCCAATTTCACTGATCAGAGAAATTTATTGTCTAGTACCAGTAAGGAAACTCTCTGATTTGTGTATGACAGAAATCCACAAAACAGATCAAAGATTATTACTGTTCTGCTCAGAATGCTTGAATGCAACTTTCTGCACAAGAAAACAAACAAAAGAAAGATCTGGTTTCATCTAACTCTATCTCAGCAGTCATAATCCTTTGATATTAATCTGGATGCTCAGGTAAAAGATGCTCTCCAGCAACACAGCAATCCCCTTTGAAGATCTAATTGTCCTTATGTTCATAGCGCAAGTGCTCCATTTATTTTCTGTTTGGTTTCAGGCTCTGAAACAAAAGCTAGACTAGAAAGCCCTTGCTGAAAAGAAAATGCCTACTGGAGAATGACTGCTAAGAAATACTGTCTCATTAAGTTTCCTCAAGACTTTCATCTTGCAGTTGCTAGTGGAAAACTCAAACCCGCTCACAACTCTCCTACACTTAGGCCTTTAAAAGTATAGTCCTTTTATGAAACAGACTTGGTTGTTCTTGCTTCCTTTAATGTGGGAACCCTCTTTGTCTCAAGGCCTGCAAGTCTGCTCTTCATCTATTTGTATGCTCCTCTCTGAAAGTGTAAGACCAGGTGAATAGCAAATGACTGTACTTGTCAAGATTTCCAGTTGCTGAGAATCCCTAAAAGCAAGGAGGGATGGTGTACAGGTGAAAGCTTAGATCTGTTGTATGAAGGTGAATACTCTATCTTGATAATATTGAGCGGGCTGGAATAATTAGTGCAACAAACAAACAAAAAAATCACAGTTGTACTTTAACCTTGCTAGAACCAGAATGGTGCCATCAACATGTGTATCTAGTGATATGATAAGAATAATTAGTCTTGTCAATATGTAATATAGTATACCTGACAGGCATATAAGGGAAGGTAAAGTTCACATTTGGTCAGTAAAGCCTCACAGATACTATTTAGCCAATCGCCCTGCCATACGGCTTCCTGTCCTACTGCCTCAAGTGAGTGGAGCAAAGTGAGAATTTTGAATGTTCAGTGCTGGAATGAGGAAAGTCATAAGCCAAGGGAGGGGCTACCTCTTCACTGTCTTCATTCTCTCACCTTCCTCCAAATTAAAATTTTATAGCAATCCTTTCAGCTCACCTATCAAGTTCCTGTTATTTTTACCTGTGTTGCTTGTATAGATAAGGCACGTGATCCATTTTTGCTGCTTGAAAATAGAATGCTACTTATGTCTGGGTAAGTAGGTCAAATTTGGCTTTTTATCATTATTGACATTCTCCTTATGGCCCTGCTGTTGTACTCTTGTCAGCTGTAATGCATACGTGGAAGCACTCAAGGTAACATTAAAGATTGATTGGATAATCACTGCAACCTGCGGCTGCATTGAGAAATGTAGTGCCACTACTTTTGCAGTGTAGGTCAGCTTCCAGTGGACACAAAAAGCATCATCACCATTTATATCTCTGATCTCTGGTTAGAATGAGTGAGTATTGAGACTGAACTATATGCCTCCCCAAGGTCCCCACTTATCCATTATCTGGGAGATAAGGAAACGTTGCTTTGCTCTAAACCAGAGTTTTCTATCTCCAGGAAAATCAGTTCAATGCCTTCCATGACTACTAAAAGCTCTATGGAGATAAAAGTAAATGAAGTAGATTATCAGTTGCTGTCTGTTGGCATCGTGGGTAACTTGGGTATTTAGCACATTCTTCTGAATTCTTTCTTCTTGAGTGAAAGTGAAACAAAAAACCTGGATAACAAATAATTTGTTTCATATTTATAGTACTACTAGTAGTAAGTTTGTTAGACTAATAGTATTTATGTCCTGCTAATGTAAATACTGTATTACACACGTGGTTGTCTACCAGGTGTTAATACTCATATTTTTTCATACAGGTGTAACAGGGAAAATGATGGAAATAAAATACACGGAAGGGAACAAAATACAATATGTCAGCTACTACTGATTCACCAGTCTTGGCTGTCAATTGCTGCTGGCCTTATTCTTGCATCATACATATTTTTCATAGTTTAAATACTCCTTAAAAAACTCTAAGTTCCCTAAAACTTACTTATTTTGTTATGCTGAAAGGACAGCCCTAGCTTGTATATTAGGTGCTCATATGGCAAAGAGGGAAGACTTGTCAACCAGTCTAGAAAAGGTGATCGTCTCAGAATTAAGGGAACAAATACACACGCATAAATATTAGTGCCAGTTTTCTCTACCAAATAGAGTTGTGAGTTGAACGGTTCCAATTTTCACTTCGACTGGATTTGGACCATTTAAAATAGCTGATGTGCATCTTGGACTAATGAGAGCAGAACGTGAAAAAGAAATAAGGCCAAGTAAAGTTTGAGGCAGAAAAAAGTAGTTAACAGTACTCTGCTTAGGAAAAAAAAAAAAAGTGGGAAAAAGTAAAACAGGCATCTAAAGAAACTGTTGCTTAGCTTAACACAGCAGGGACGTGAAGTTCCTTTCATTTGACAGATTTCTTGGCAGTAAATTGCAGCTATTGGCATTAATAATCCTTAAGTAAGATATTACCTTGAATGAAAACGGTTTTCCTTTGGAAATTGGTAATTTTATTCCTAAAATTCTGCAGAGACAACCTGCATCTTTTGAAAATAAAGGCAAAATAATCTGTGACACCAAAAATTATGATTAAAAATTAATTTACAATTCAAGGTCAAGTCATCCAACTTTACCTTCATTCTCATTTTAGAACCATTTTCAATACATTTACCGTTCTATTTACATAGGATGTTTAAAGTTTCCTCTCTTGTGAATTATGTCTGTGACTTAAGGCATGGAAATGACTGTCATTGGTTTTCGTTTTATTCTTCTTAAATCAGTGATGCTTTTCTTTGAACTACTGCATTGAACAAAAGTGGTTCAGGGAGCGATTCAGAGAGGTTTCCCTTGGTATTTTATTGCAATGGTTGAAGTCTCTTCTTAAAAGTTAGCTACGTTACATAAATCAGGAGTAATAATGTACTCTTTAGTGCAGCTGCCTCCGTAACTAACATCAGAATCTGAGCATACAGGGAGATAGACAAGTCAGTGGCTACAGATCAGACTTCATTTTAAGGAAAGAAACAGAAATGCAGTGGGCACAGAGCAAAGCATATATAACTATAGTTTTACAAAATCAGAAAAAAAAAGTGTATGTCTGTATATAATACTGGGTATGACCTAAAGTACAATGGGTTTGGCAATGTGTTGGAATGGTACAACTTGTCTTTCCTTCAGAGTTACATATAGGAAACACTGGTAAATACTTTCCATCGATCAGTAGAAGTTTGTGACAATTTCCCATGTCAGAACAGGGCATGTCTTACGCCCTTGGGGTGGATGTTTGGGACATTTCTACCTAGCCTCTTACCCTTCTTTCTGAAAGGGTAGGCAACGTATGTCCTTTCTCTAATGGTTTTCATCCTTTAAAAATAGATGAGAGGGGAGAGATTTTCACCAGTGTAGTGAGTCAAAACACTGCATCAGAGCTGTTGGCTTTGTGTGTTTCTGCACATGTGACATAGACAGGTCCCAACAAAGAGTAGGTCTCCTCAGAGGAGGACAAATCAGACTCAAGGAGTAATCCTGAGATCATAACCTGAGGAAAGTGGAAGAAAAACCTTTCTGGCTAGAAGGAACAGCACTAGTCAGAAGGGAGCTGTAGCTGATCTTCTCCTATTAGCAATTAATGTTATCTTGGTGCTAAGCTTGTGTCCGTCTCATTATTCCAGGGATTCTGCCCATTTGTGTTACTGTAGTCACGAGATGATAACAACAAACGATGTCTGATCTTAAATTTGGGTACAGGGAAAGTTAGTCCCTGGTTACATGTAGTCAAAACTAACTACAAAAGAAAGGCAGACAATGCAAAAGACAGAGCTGGGAAGCACATGAAGAAACTTTTGTTCTGTGACAGTCTGAAATGCCTGTTTAGAAGGCCTGTTCAAACCGCCTCTGCAAAGTGATTATTTCCCTTCTGCATAAATACGATGGCCACCAGTATTTTTTCTTCCGATGACTGTACAAACTGAAATTTACTCGCTTCTATTTGGGTTATGTTGCCATTCCTGTTGTACTCTGCATGTACAACTAATCAGTGACTCGTGAAAGATGTACTATAGAATCCTCTTCATCTTATTAAACATCTGTCTTAGATATGACCATCTTATAGCTGCATTAAGGTCCCCATTCCAGACAGAACCATATTTCACACATATTTTGCCTTGTGAAAATGTGTGATGTCTTCAGAACTAGTAAAATGAGAAATTTAAGTGAATCCAGCAAAGCAGTTTTTTAAAACAAATTCTTTAAAAGATAAATTCTATCTTTTGGTATGTAACGGTATTTAATGGTGGGTTAATATTTAAATACTATACACCTTTGTTAAAGATTCAGTAGCCCTATCTTTTTATCCAGAGTACATTTTCTATATGACAGTGTTCCTCCATCTTCTTTCAACCATTATTGCAAGTAAAAATGTTATGGGGATGGTGAGTGATAATGCAATTTATTTTTGTTTAAGTTCCAATAGGTTGTCAGAAAGGCTGTATAGAGGTGTGTTTGAACTGGAGGACAAAGGCATTCTGGAACTCTTCTGATCATTAAATCAATCTGTATGGTTCATCCACCTAAAGCAAAACTTCAGCAATACTTTTCAAAAGCAGCTGTTAAGTAGCTATGTGTGAGTACAAATCAGATCCCAACCACTATATTTAGATATTCCTAGTCCTCTGATTCAATGTGTGATTAACAGACATTTGTTCATTACCTCAGTTTTTAAAACAATAGAACAAAACATGGAAAACAGTAACAGAACTTGCACTTTTTTCAAGACTTCGTGTATGAAATTTTAATACAGGTTATATAACTAAGTTATATTAAAGTGGTGAAAAGTATTGTAGAAGCTGGCAAGGTGGAGCGGATGGTGCCAGGTATTGCAGAAGAAGGGAGAAGTCTTCTGCAGAGAGTAGCTGAATGCTGCCCTGGGGAACTGGATTTTTCTGTCTGCCACTGGCACAAATTTCTAGTGCAATACCTGGCAAATTGCAAGCCTCCCATTTTCAGAGAGCAACTTGCTTTGCTTTTTTTTTTTTTTTTTCAGTTTCTGAGTGGACGAAATGAGACCTACAGCCTGCTTTGAAAAAATGCAGAGCAATTACAGCTACAGATTTTCAGTGGCCATATACAAAGTATGCAAAGCTGCTGCTTAAAAAAGCTGCTGTTCATCTCATTTGAGTGGATCTTCAGAGACAAAGTCTGCCCTGCCTAAATTTCAATTTCCTGTTCCAAACCATGGTTTTCCAGAGAAGGGACTCAGCCAGACTGCAGGCATTTAAAAACACCAACAGTCTTCCTCCTGGCTAAGACGCAGTCAAAAGTGGTATGCTTTTGAAACAAGTGTCCTACTACCAGTCCAATCCACTGTACCCAAACTCTCCCTTAAGTGTCCTGGTAATAAAAGAGAAATGTAGAATATGTAAAGATCAGCAGAGGAAGTTAGAACCAGTGCAAATTTCTTGTAAATGGAATTTGTTTCATTATCACTAGTAGGGGAGCAGATGAATGAAAATGTTACAATTTCGTGGCAGAGCAATAGTTTTTTGCAGCAGACACACATGTATTTTAAGTACATTTCTGACACTTTTAAATGGCATTCCTTCCTTCTGGACACCCTAGCAAATGGATAGACATCTTCATGGCAATTCAAAGATGACAATTTATAAATTAAATAATTTTATCCACTGTTTACAGGTTTTTTACTGTGTAAATGTCATCCCTGACATCATCACAGATGTCTCCATAGTAATTGAACTAGACATAGTAACTAACACTCTTGTAAATATTGGCTCCCTATCAACAAAATTAGAAAACCTGACCTTACTGTGGTAAGATAGAAGATAAAACAAAGTGTGTGGGGGAATCTCATTCTTGCTTGAGGATGTGTTAGCTAGACTCAATTGCTCCTGCTAGCAAGTCTTGGTTAAACTAACTTCTTTAACTACACATTGCTAAAAAAGCTTTGTAATTCTGGTGACCTAATTACATTATTTTTAACTTTTAGACTACGAGGAAATGTCAACAAAGTTGTTTTAGGAAAACATCAATATAGAGTTAATGCATGCTTTAAGTTAGACTTGCCTTACCAGCAGTAAAATGACAATGAAGATAATTTGATAGCTTTGTCTCTCACTAAACTCTCCATAGGGTTTTCTCCCCTCCTAAAGCTTTTAGAGAGGCCTTTTAATTTTTTTTATTTTATTTATTTTTTGTATAAAATTCAGTTGTCCAACCAGGGTGCCCTCTTATGGAGATTGTGGGCATAAAGTCTTGTTAGAGTTTTTAAGATTTTCTTTATGGGCTTAGTAGACATGGTTTTCTTTACAAATCAACATAGTGGACAGTCAATACAGTAGGTGGACAAGTAATAAAACATGTAATTTAGAAAGCAGAGAATTTCTCTGAAATAAACAGTTTCTTCATAGTACACTCCTTTCTCTTTGGGGGCAGTTTTGCCTTTGACTTCAACAATAATTGGATTTCTCTTTCAATCACAGATAGAAATTGTGCAAGTACACTTAAAACTGAAGAAGAGAAAAATTAGTCAACCTGTGGGAGAAAAAGATTTAAGAAATGAGAATAGCTGAGGAAAGACTTGATTTAAATAAATAAAATTTTAAAAGCAGCTAAACTCTGTCCACATTAATTTTCAATATTAATTTAATAACAATTATTTAGGGTTTAAGTCAGGATACAGGTATACATTGCCTATATGTAAAGCAGATCCAACTTTATCTGTATTACTGTGTGTGTTTTCGTGTTGGAAACTGAGAATAAATGCTTACATTGATGTGGTTGTGAAAGGGAGATTTAGGCAAACCATTTCATGAATAGAAATATTTTCTTAATTTCCTACTAAAAACTTACTTCTTGTTAAAAATATATTTCCTTGTTTTCTTTCGACTTAAAAGTGCTTTTTAAATGGCAATTAGTATACTATTAATATTTTTCAGCTATCATGGAATTATAGAGTGGTTGGAATTGGAAGAGACCTTAAAGATCATCGAGTTCCAACCCCCCTGCCATGGGCAGGGACACCTCCCACTAGACCAGGTTGCTCAAAGCCCCATCCAGCCTGGCCTTGAACACACCCAGGGATGGGCCATCCACAGCTTTTCTGGGCAACCTGTGCCAGTGCCTCACCAACCTCACAGTAAAGAATTTCTTCCTGATATCTAATTTAGATCTACCCTCTTTCCAGTCTTTCATATTCCATCCTCACAGGTATAATGTCAGCAATGCAGAAGTTTTTTCATGTGGACGTGTCAATGTAATGTAACTGGAAAGATAACATGCAAAATCCAGGACATATCCAGGTGAGATGTGATGCTATAATGCAGGCCAAACTAATCAGTTATGATACAGAAATACTGTATTAATATTTCTATTATGATTAAAAATTATCAGAATGGTTTACAAGTTAGTGTGCTAATGAATTGCTTACCCAAGGCTTAAATGTCTTTAAATGTCTGTATTCACTGTTAACATTGAAAGTATTGAACATTGAAAGTAAGTCTTTTTAATATCTAAAGATCTAAACAGCTTGTGTCCAAGAGTAAAAGGAATTGCCAGAGGAGCTCTTTGAATCACTGATGTTGTATTTTTTGTTGCTTGTCACTGTGTGGCCCATTACAGCTTTTGCTTTGTGAGAAGGGAAATAGACAGCTGCAGTTGGAGTTACTTTAACAAACAAGTGCAGTTTCAGTGAGGCCATTTCTGGAAAACAGTTCTGCCCCCACAGCTGATAGAGTTAGCAAGCTGGAAGGGGGTAAGAAAATAATAGAACAAATAATTTGAAATCTGGAAGATATGTGTGATGGTAAATGGCTAAAGAACTGTCTGTTGAGCTTGTCTAAAAGAACTGGCTGGTCTACAGGTATTTCAGATTAGTGATGATAATGGCTCTACTTTGAACAGACAGAATGGGATCCAGCCTTCAAATACCTGGCTAAGTGCAAGTTATGACACTTCTACAAAGTACCTTTCCTACCTGTTCTGGTATTTATAATGAAGTGGCAAACGAATGTGTTTCCAATGTAAAGCTGATAAACAAATGTTGCAAGAGTCGAGCAATCCAGTGAGATTTTGCACTAAATCCTAGTTTGATCTCTCTACAGTGTTTGCTCAGTCACTCATATTGAGACCAAAAAAAGGCACTACAAAAGCTGTTTTAGAAATATTCATTTTCTGTAAGACTTCTTTTAGTGAACGAGAAGTTGAATTCAGCTTTCTGCAAGTGAGTTGTATTTGTGGATGACAATTCCACTAAAATAAGAACAAATCCAATATGCAAGTCTTCAGCAAGAAGTAGGAGACCACTGTTTGTGGGCTGTTGAAAGAGGGTGAAAGAGTAAGAAGCAGTACATTAATTCCCTTAATTCAACTCACTGTCTTGAAGTAGTGTTTTCTGTATAGCCTCTGAGCCCAGTGACACTGCAGCTCAGTGAGACCTTTCAGATGCTGCCTCTAGGTTGCTTTGCATAGCAAGAAATTCATTTTTGCTTAAACTGAAATGGATGTACTATAGCAAAAGTTTTAAGTGCAAATTTTGACTGCTGTTTACTTTTGCAATTTTTTTAAAGTTAGATAATTTCATAACCATATTCTACTTCATTAGCAGATTTTGAAAGATCTTAATACCTCAGTGATAATAGTCCACTAGTTCTGCAGCACAAACCAATGGCAGATACACTGCAGAAGAACAGAGGAACCACAGAGGCAGCAACTCATTACCTTCTACAATTAGTAAGCAGTTTGATGCAACACCACTTCAGAATCAGTTGAAGCTAGACCTGTAGTTCGCGGCGCTTCTGCAGCTGTGTCTCATGACATGGCACTTTTGGCTTTACTACAATATTTACTTACATACTGCATATTTTGGCATGTATATTTTCTATGCTAATATTGACTCATACCATCAAAAATCATCTTGCATTGAATTTGATGTTGAATTCTTAGACCACTGTCATGGCAGAAAGAGTTCATACACATGGCGATTCTCCTGTGGGGTGCCATCTGAATGGCTTCTCTTAAAATACAGGAGGAGCTACAGTAAAGAAAAGCCAGGAGAAGGTAGGCAATATTATGCCAGGAAGAAACACCTACCTGGACAGTGCAAGTAGTGAAGTCTGATGGTATAATTTTTAAAGAAAAATTACAGGTATTGACTAAGAGGAAGGGAAGATTAATGTAAGTACACATTACAAAAAAATCCAGTGAAAAATTAATTGTTTCTGACTGTTGATAGGCATTGAGGAAGTTGCTGATCTTGACATGCTGCAGAGACACCAGTGAAGCAGCTCCTGAGGCAGCAATATTTCATGACTGACAGAAACAAGGATTGCTGGAGAAGAAAATAAGATCATTTTAATTTCACATATATCCAATCCTTGTGAGGAAACAGTCACATTAATACAAGCATTATGACTTTAACACGGCCCAATGCCAAGCTGGAAATATGATGCAGGAGGCTAGACTTTCTGAAGCCAATTATCGACCGTCTCCTTGCTAATCATGTCCATGAATGAAAAGTTTGCACAGTAATGCATTAGATGGTATAATGTTATTTGGCAGGAAGCGTGGGCAGAGGGTAAGTCTGTTCTGTTCTTTAGAATGATCTATTGTAAGTAGGAAAGTAGAGAAGGAACTAAAGGACTAAATGGGTTGAAAATTCTTTCATAGCTTTTGGAGAAAAGATGCTGGTAACAAACTGTAGCGGTTTCCATTCTGTTAGTACTTCCATTAGGCTCATTTATATCAAGCTAAGTGCTAGACATTTTTCTTCCAGTGTGTTTATGTTCAGCACATGTTTCTACCCATGCTTTACTTCTCCCATGGTATACGTAAGGTAAGCTGCACATTGCCATATGTATAGGATTAATGAGATTATATATAGTATGACCCCTGTGTTTCTTCAGGTGGCAATGCATCTGTTAACAAATGTACCGATTACGACGCTGTATCCAGTTTGAACACTGAGCGGTGCTATGATATTAACTATTGCAATTCACTCGATCTTCTCCCTTGGAAACAGGTTGTACCATCTGATGATAAACCCCATCACTTTTCACTTACTACTTAGCTATTACAGTTATGATCCTCTTGTACTAAACAGTAATAATGGGTTTATTATTATTATGGGGCGTGACTAGGACTTTGTCTGCATGAAAACAGTGACCAAATAAGTAAATAAGCTGTAGTCTGTGCAACCCTAGCATTGAGTAATCACTGCCTAGAAATGAATCCAGATCCCATTGCAGTAGATGTTGTTATAGAAAAAAATTGTGAGAAACACTCGCTCACAGATAAAAATGTAGAGGACAAAGTCTTCGAAGCAAAGATAAAAGTTTATTCAGGATCAAAATTAACAAGTCAGCTGAGTTGGGTGCACCTCAAAAAGAGCACACTTAGTTACAAAACTCCAGGTATTTATATCCTGTCCCCTTTTCCTATTGGTTAGGTACTTTAGGGCGCACGTTCTGTCACGACCGGTTAGCCTATCACAAACTCGATTCACATTTTTCTCCTTTTAAGGAGTTGTTTTTCTAAGTTACACAGCTCTCCTTGTGCCGTCGACACACAAAATGGCTGTTCATAGCCCTGCTCGTGTCGTCGACATACAAAATGGCTGAAGCAAAACAATCCCTGAGTTCCATCTCACAAAATGAAAAATGCCACAGCTGTGTGGGGACGCTTTTGAATGACCTATTTCATTTTAATGTAACAAATTACTTAATATTAATGTAGCATTCTGTGTCGTAAGGAAATCTATTGGTTGTATAAGACACAGTAATTTTTAAAAGCACTGTCATTGTTAGCCAACTACGTAATCATCATTATCTGGAATATCCCAGGCCTGTCTTCTCCTGAAGAGAAACATGACTGTTCCAGTAACATTGGATACTGAAATATTACAGATTTCAACATAGTCAAGACATTCGGAAGGCAAACGTACAACAGCACTAAAATGTCAAAATGATAAGGAAAAAAAAAATGGAAACAACTTAAAAGAACATAGTAAAAAGGGGAAAACCCCCTTTATTTAGGGCTGCATTTTGAGAGAGAAGGAAAAAAAAATAAAAAGAAAATTCTCCCTCTGCATTTGATCTCTTCCAGTTTAACATTCAACTTTAAATGCATACAGAAATCTAAAGGGTTTTATTTTTAGTTACCAAAGTCAGGTAACACTGTCTCCTGTGCTAAATTACAGTTTCTTAGAATGTATGTTGTTCAGAGCAACCAGACTGAAATTATCAAATACCATTACTATACTGCAGGGGAAAAGTGCCATTTTTAATTTTTTTTAAAAATTTATTTAAAATGAAAAGAAAGCTAGACACAGTCAAGAAGTTGGTTTCTGGCGGTCAGAGAGGACAGTATGGGTGCTGTCTTGTGCAGGTTCCATGTGGCTGTGGGCTGGTACCAAATCTGACACAACTTGGGGACAGGAGTAAGTGTGCTAGAGAAACATGTGACCCGTTATCTGTGCTAAAATGACAGAAGTGAAGAGGAAAAGGCCCTCTTAGCTCCTCTTCCTCCCTGCCATGGTGCTGCATCAGGAAAAGGGACAGATTTTGGGCAAGCAAGTGTGAGCCCAGAGAACAGATCACATAAGAACATTTTCAAATTTAGGCTCGTGGATTTTGTCGGTGTATTTTTCTGAGTTCTAAAGAAGGTGAAGATTTATTTCTAAAGAGGAAGAAAACAGTTGACATTAGATTATTGTTCTCTTGTGAGAGGTATATGCTGAATTTTCACGCTCTGACACCAAAACTATCCTACGTTGCCCTTCCCTGCTCTGAAGCAGCAGGGGATTCAAGATATTTCCAGTGACTTTTCATGGTCATATTCTGTGACCACAGGCCAAAACTATGGATGTGTCTAATTTATGCAGCCTTCGACATCCACTGAGGTTCTAAGAACAGTAGAAGGAGGGATGGGTGCAGATAAGTCCCCCAGGGCACGGCAGGAGGCCTTCGGGAATATGAAGCACTGACAGTGAAAGTGCCGAGGAGCTGAGGTGGGCTGGCATTTTAACTGAGGGGCTACGCATTTTAACTTACGCTTCGCTGTGGTTTTGGTTGCTATCCGTGATGGTTTTAGATACACATTGTAAAAAACAGAGCTGTTAGAGCCTCAATGCCTCGTGCCCTTCAGGTGCCCTTTTTTCCCCTAAAATCTGTACAGAACTGTCGTCTGCTGTCCACACCCGAAAGCACGGAGGACATTTTTATTGTCGAGGCGAGACACAACAACTCTTGAGGCACCGCCTGTGGTAAAATAACACATAAAACACCTCTTCTTGTGCTGAGCTGCTAACGACCTTATTTTTCATTGCTTGCTTTCCCAGAGACCTTCAACGGGCATTACAGGTAGGAAAAAAACCCGCACCTAAATATTTTTAAAATCTCATTAGCGCCCTTCGCCGCGGGGCAGGTGGAGACGGCGGCCCTGAGGGCACAGCCGTCTCCACCTGCCCCGCGGCGGTGGGTCCCCCCACTCCTCTGCCTCCCGTGGGACTCCCAGGAACAGCNGGCGCGGCCGCTTTCCCGGCGGGGTCGGGCGAGGCGGGCGGGAGGTGGCGGCGGCGGCGGCGGCTGCAGCAGCGCGGAGCGGAGCGGGGGAGCCGGCCCCAGCGGCTGGGAGGCGGCGGGAGCCCCGCAGCGCGGAGACGACGCCTACCTGTGGCATGGAGAGAAGTGAGTATTTTTCTTTCTTCCTTCTTGTTTGCGGGGTTTTGCCCGGACTTTGTCCCGCTGCCCCCTCCTCGCCCGGCGTTGCCCGGGAGGGCGGCTGGAGCACCGAGTGAAGGCAGGTAGCGTATTCGGTTGATGTCCTTGTCTTCCTGTTGCTTTTATCTTCCCCATCATCGTGGTGTCGGGGCTTTTTTTTTTTTTTGTTTTTAAACTGCCGTTAGGATTTGAGGAGCTCTTTTACCGGCCAGTCTCAGGTTCTCCTGGTCTTGAGCTTGTTCAATTCTCCCCTGTACGCCCACTGAGGAGAGAAAATTCAGTTCACCCCAAGCTTGTCTTGAGGTCCCACTTGGTATCACTGAGGCAGCAAAGCAAACGTATTCTTCTTCATTTGCTGTGAAAGATAGTTTGCAGCCGTGGAGGTGGAGCAGGATGAGCTCTAGATGGAGGATTTTCCTCTGTGCCATCATGTCCCCTTGGTTGCTAAGCAGTGGTGACCACATCTGTAGAAAGATGGAAGAAGCGCACAGAGGAGAGAGAGCAACAGGAGAAGCAAGGAAGAACAGCACGTCCTCCTTTCAGGCAGCCTTATCTGCCGGGGATTTGTGGAGAAAATAAAACCCCAATGCATTAATTGTTCTTAGGCACCTTGTTACCTTGACTCTAAACTTCTCTCATCCCATCTTGTGCTCCGGGTAGAGCAAAGTTATTTTGTTTATCCAAATTGGTTTGTTGTGACTTTTATACAAAGAGTAGTAACTTAGAAAAGTGCACTTTGTGCTTTCCACATGAGTGGTATTGCTTCAACATCAGAAAAATCTTGGTAGGAAAATGAATGAATGATGGGAGCAACCTGTATATAAAAGTACATGGTTGATTTATGGAAAGTCATGCAGTGAGAAGTTTTTCCTCAAGAAAATGAATTTCAGTACACTTCTCCTTTACTTACGTAAATTCAGATTTTGTTGTCTAACTTGAGGGCTCTAATCTATATAATGTATCTTTGTTACCAAAATACCTCAATGTTTGTGGAATAGATTAAAAAGACTTCTAATTTGAGTGGAATGCAAAAAGCAAAATTAAGTAGTGGAAGGGAAAATCCCCCCCCCCCCGGTTGAACTTGTTTTAGAGCAAATATATACGTGGGAGTTAGCAACAAAAAAAAAACCCCACCCAAACCTTAGTATATCTGAAGATGAGTTATTGTAATGACGTGTAAATATTCCTATGGAATCAAAGGCAGTTCTGACACTGCCATTTTGATGTCAATAGTGAGTGTGTGGGGAAACATCTTCTAGCTGCTAAGTGGACTGAATATCTACTTTTTATTAGAATCCAATCAGTTGCTGCATTGTCGATGTTGTTGTGCCAAACGCAACTGTTGCAGAATCCCCCCCGGTACGTTGGCTCTGCTCTCTGTGAGAAACACAGCAGCTCCTTGGCCGCTCTTGATGGAAAAGGGTGTGTCGGGGTGGGAAGGCAGAGCTCTCCTCTGTGTGCATCGCATGCTCAGCTTCAGGGCGGTCGGAGCTGTGCACAGGCAGCTGCAGGATTTGCCAAGGGCCAGGTTGGCCATCAGCCAGTCCAAGGGGTTTAATGTCATCTTCACGCACACCCTGTCCCTGTCACCTGTCTGTGCTGGGGATTCAAGAGGATAGTTTCATCTAGGTTTTTTTCTTCTTTCTTACGTATTTTTAAAAATACTGTGTTTTTTAAATGGTCTTCTAAAGGTGTATTGAGATGAAGTTTATACCAACACAGTTTCGATGAAAATACAAGATTTGTGTAAATCTTAGGCATTGATAGATACTTTTACGTTATTCCTAAGAGACACAAAAGCAAACATTGCTCCTTTCATATTTAAAACATTATGCAGTATTTGGAGCTGAAGTTCAACAGAGAGAAATGGAAATGAGTGAAACAGGTTGTTGATTTTAGAATTACACACATTAACAGAATTGCAAAGTGCAGATAAACAGTGTGAGACATGAACAAATTCCTGGGCTTTTTAACAGATTTTGTGAATGTAGGATTTTATTGCTAGCAGTACAATATTGATATGGACAGTTTTTGCCTTCAATATTTTATTTTAAAACTCGTTTTCTTTTCTTGTTTGAGGCAAAGATGAAGCTTTGAGGTAATGCTGAAAAGATAAATACTTTGGTTTTCTTCATATAAGCAAATCTAATTTGTTGTCAATACTTATTTACTACTAATAAGCGGTGATAGCATGTAGAAGACATTGCACCTTATTCCAGTCCAAGGAAACACACTATGCCTGGATGCAATCTTTTAAGCACATATGTCCTCATTTAATTTTTTTATAGGGACAGTAAGTTGGATGCCTTCTGCAGCACGTCCTTCGGGACAGCATACGTGCATACAATCCAGAACACATGGAGAGAAAACGGGTATAATTTAATCTTCAAAAAGATTTTTCCCTCCTGTTGAAACAAATTGTAAACTCAGCCCAGGACAAGGATGTATTTATCAATAATAATCACAGATGTCACGCTCCTTAGAGAGAGTTGAGTCATTCTCAACGTTGAGTGGTTGTGCTGGTTGACGCACTTGTGTCCAAAGCACATTGGTCTGTTACCAGGGAAGATTTCCCATTAATTGTCTTGTTCCTCTTGTTAAGGTTTTTGTCACTGTTAACTTGTTGATTTCCAGATAGGAGATAAACCCTTTCTCATATTTCTACATACAGGTTGCATTTTACCATGCAGTGTAGTATGTTCAGTATAAACAGTTTTCCTAAAGTCTTGGAAGACACCCACTGTAGAAATTCAGTAGCAATGCAGAAGTTTAAAAGAAAAATTAAACCATCTTGCATGCAGTTGTTGCATACTGGGGAAAAAAAGTCACAACAGAAATTTGAATGTATTTTCATATGTAAGCAGGTAAGTTTAATACAGTTATTTCCATAGAAGTTCTGTCAAGTTCTCTGTCAAGATTGGACTCTTTCTTTAAAAGTCACATCATAAAATTTTCTTGCCTGAAGTTCAACAAGTTAAGTAAGGGAAAACAACAACAATGCTCCAGCAAGCCTCTTTGAGAATATGCACTTTTGTGACGTATTTGTGACAGATATTAATTGGTAGTTCGTCCTGTATCTACACATTCAGTTGATGCTCTTGGGTTATTGTTCTGTTGACAAGATTATTGACATACAGATCTAGTTTATTTTTCCTTTAGCCTGAAATGGTGTCTTTCTCAGATGACGCATTTGCAGAATCATTATCCAATGTTATCCTGAACTTTTGGACAGAAAATTCTTGTTTAAAAGTGCCATATCTTAGACAGAGTGGCCTGAGTAGCTGAGAGACATGAAGTGTCCCTTGGGGCCGTTGCAGCGTTCCCTGCTTCTGCAGACGGGCTGGAGCACATATTCTGTAACTCTCGTTCCTTGCATCCAGGAGCCGGCAGCGCTGGAGTGCCCTATGGGCTGGTACTATGCCCAGCGTACTTGCCAGGGTATAGAGATCTGATGCCATTTATGCTGTGCCCAAAGCAGCAGCAGGCAGGTTGTCTCTAGTTTTGGTCTGTCTTGTGGGTACGCCTGAGAGACCGGCAAGTCTTGCTGCTTCCAAGTTCCTGGAAAAAGCTAGGCAAGCCCTTTGCATTTGATGCACTGTTTGGCTTAGTATCTGGACAACTATGATTTACGGTACAGATTATCCTGGTATGAAAATGAGTAGATAATACAGTGAGAAGGTATTCTTGAGGGAAAAATAACCAAACAGCAAACACAATCTTGAAACCCACTTTGATCTCATTTTAAGGTGCATATAACTTTATGATACTTTTATATAAGATACCGATTTACCTTGCTACAATGTCATTGACAAGGGGTTTTTTGTGCCTTAAGTATGCAGTTTGAAGTCCTGCTGTGTTCATTAATTAAGGTTTCCCGAATGTATAATGTATGTCTTGGAATATTTACAACATCCCTGAGAAGCGTTTTGCCCAAATATTTTTACTGTGTATAAATAACTTCTAGATCAGTGGATAGGCTATTACAGGTTGTATAAAGGCTGCATCCTTCCCTTCATACTGCATTTCTTAGGCACAGTTGTGCAGCTCTTACGCTGGCAGTTTAACTGCACGTGTAGAGGAAACGTTTGATATTTGATCGGATAGCAGCCAGGAAGGAGCTTTTTGTTTCTAGTACCAAATGCTTAATTAATGTGTGTATATTTCTTGGCCATCTGGCTTGATCAGCTAGCATGAAAATACTTTATAATAGTGAGAAATGTGCCTTCCGAGCAGCCGGCCAGCCAGTGAGGAAATGTTTGTTTTGGAGGTCTGCCACCTTGTAGGGACTTGTGCCTCTTTGCCTTAAATCCATCAGTGGCGTCTCTGGTACCTGCTGCCTGGGAGCTGCACATTTCCTCAGCAGTGAGGTTGTGGTTGGCCAGCGAGCGGTGTGTTTTTCTGTGCTTGCTCAGCTCTCTTATCTCTATCCTGACTCTATCTGGGAACCCTTCTCTGGCAACAAGGTTTATATTCAAGCAGAAAACCTCAAAGGAATTGAAATAAATGTAATGGTTTGAAGGTATGTGGTACCTTCAGAGTTTTTAATATGTATAACCGGATTAATCGGTACAGGCAGAGGTAAGCAGTTACAATATATTGTGTAGCTACAATGGCTTTATAAAGGCTTTGCAGCGTTTTGATGGAAAAATCTTCTGATCTGCTACAAGCTTTACTGGATTTATTTATCTGGTGCCCAGGGTGTTTTAAAATTATTTTCTTTTCCTAACTAGATAATTGGTGGGGGGAGAGGAGGGTCATTATTCAGGAGCTGAAATTACCAGGTAGAGTACTTCTAGTGTTAATTGTCTTTGAATACATAGAGGCAACTGAGGAAAGAGAAAGGAGAGAGTGGGGCTCTAAAAACAGGCACAGTGAGGTGATACTTACTGAGGAAAATACGTGGAGGCACTACTTGGGTAAACATGGCTATAGAAAGAGCGACGGGGATGAAGGAACTTCATATTTGGAGCCATCTCATGTTAAGGGTGCCATAAAGGTGGCTGCCTTCCTTACCAGTCCATCAAAACCTGAAAGATCTTTATTTAAAATAGAGACCTCGGGTTCAGCACAGGCAGAAGGATCTTGTCCAGGAACAGAGCCACTTACTGGGTAGGAGACACTGATTTTCATGGTGTAATCTATTTTTTCTTCTATCCCAATAAAAATACAATTCCTTTTCTGTTACAGTACCTCTGTCTTAGGACTTGGACTCCAGCTTTTGTGTAGAGCAGTGGTGGTGGTGGGTTGTGTTGAACTTCTGTTGATCTCACGGTTTGTCTTAGAGGACGTAAGATAGTAGCTTGCTTCACCTCTGTCTGCAGTCAATCCTGTCACTGTTGAATTCAAAATTCTTGATCAGCACAACTTGTATTTCTTCTGTAGCCTGTGCATGAGATTTCAAAGGACAGGGCTACATGACATATTGGACCATTGTGTGAGATAATTTTGAGCTCTATCTTTTATACCACATTTATTAAGAAAAATATGTTAATTAACTTACATTTGGCTTCAATAACAGATCCTAATTCTCAGAAGCTTATTCTTCTGTTTGCCGCCTGATGTATTTTTAAGAAAAATTTACTGTATTTTCCCATGTTAAAAAGAGTATACAGCTCTTTTTACAAAGAGATCTCAACTTACTTTCAAGTTATTCACTTCATTAATAACATGACCCTCAGTTTTAGGTGGGAAAAGATATTTCAGAATTAAAATGATGCCGTTGAGGACTTTTAAAGAATATGTAAGTAAGTAAAAAAAAAAGAGATTTTTTTTACCTTTATAATCTTAAAGACTTAAATTTATTGTATATCTTTCAAGTGATGTATCAATTTTCAGTTCTTTTTTGTAAGACGAAGACTGTCATAGAGAAGACGTGATTTAAAGCTTTCAGGGTGTAGATACTTGCCGTTAGTACTTAATGATGTTTCAGAGATGATGTTTAATGATATTTTGTAGCAGTTTCTGTGGCTTAAAAAAGATTATTTTGTTAATTAGATTTAATAAATTGAATGAAAGAAGAGTCCATTTGTCTGGAGCACCAAATAGCCATGATCACTTATTTTGTCTTTCTTTCCCCCATTCTCCTTCTGTCTCCCGATCCCTAGAGGCATATTTTATTTTCATCTTGCTGTGTCTTTGTCCTTTCACTGAATTCAAGCAGAGTTCTTTCCTTCCATGTAGTGGTGATGTACTACTTCATGGATGATGAAAAGAAATAAAATAATGACTTCCAGAGGCTTTGCTGCACTAAATAAACAGCGATTGGATTTGTGATGATCTACACTTATTAGCAAAAGTATCTGTGTTTATTTTGTTTCTAAATAATCACAGTGATTTTCTGTTTAAGGATAAGGCACATACTGTTGTCATGAAACGTGCACCAACATATCTGAGATGATAATTCAGAGAAGTCCAGAATCTTGAAATGGCCTTCGGTTAGGCACTAGAAAACTAAGAGTGTCTCTTGGTTTTTTTCTGTAGAAAGTTGATTCAATTCTTAACGAAGCCTTCAGACACTCGCTTTCTGAGAAGTTTTATCTATTATGAAAAGGGAGTGCAGAAATTACCGTAGCCTTTTCCACCATTCTGTTTTGTGGATTCCAAAAATTTTCCAGAGCCTTTCAGAAATAATGCTTTTCTAGATTGTTGTGAATTATGCGCCTTCTGCTTCATACTGCTTTACTTTTCATGAATTTCTTTGAATTGGACACAGCAACAAATGGACCAGTGGCCCACAAGATTCAAACAATTACCTAATAATTTAAAGGCATGAAGAGGGTGAGAGAGTGTTTCTATTAATATAAAAAAAATTGATTTGACCACTCTAAGATGGAATAGGAATTACTTTAAAATTAAATAGTACTTCATGGAGATGCTGAACAATTGTCTCCGAATTTTGCTGAGGGACATAGATATAGAAGTAGGGTGTTCTGCACTGAAACCAAAGTCACTCCATTCTAGAAATGAAGCTCAAGTTCTTATATTGTATTGCATTTTTTAGGGTTTGTGTTTTGGGGTGTGTTTTTTCTGTGGTTTGGTTTTCTTTTTGTGTGTGTGTTCGTTTGGTTTTTTTTTTAACTGTGTCCATACCATACCCTTAGCTTTCACTGTAAGAAAAAAATAAGTAAATTTCTAGTTCTTGGGGGAGTGATGACTGGTTTTGCTTTTTAGAGAAATGGTTGACGGTGTGGCAACTGAGTAACGGAGGCAGATAAAAGAGAAGGCAAATAGCATTAAGTATTTATAAGCCTCAGAACAGCAACTCCCATTCTTTTAAGCAAATGCCATCGTTTCTGGGGTCAAAGACAGGTGTGTTGTATGTCTGAGAGCAGCACTGATATTTTTTTCTCAAGCTCTTACATTGTTAAAACACTTATTAAAAACTGTGCAAGCAGGACAAGGGAGTCCGTCAGTCAGATTGAGGACAATGTTCCTCCCATTTTGGGCAAATGTGTCAAATGACAGTAGCTTGGTACTTTGTAAGTAATTTAAGAAATGTAAAAATGTTTACCAGCAAGTGAACTAGCCACAAAAGCCACTGCCTTTTTCGTGGTTTTGCATTGCGGGGATGGGTGCTCATAGGTATCTTTTAGAAGGAGGTGGGTGTTTAATTTTGGGGATTGAAGAAGTCCTGGTAACTGATTTTCTAAAAAAGGTATTGTTTTAGTGCCATTCTTCTAGTTTCTTCTGCAGTGTGAATTTTCTGGTTCTTTTCCAAAAATTGTAACATTCTGTTTATACTGGTTCTTTACTCACTTTTAATTTTAGAAAGCTGTGTGTGAATTTGAAGATACTCAGAAGTTTATTTCTTAAGCTCATAGAGCTGCTTTTTGGCTAAGCTGTGAAATACACAGATAAAAAGAAAGACATACACTTTTACCTCATCTGGAGTTCTAAGAGATGCAAGGAAGTGAGGGGGAAGGAATGCAGGCACAGACTAATAGGCTATTCCTCTCTCCTGATGAATACTTGATTAAATTATTTATTCCTACTGTATGACTGGGAAGGAAGGAACACGGAAGGTTTTGAAGCTGAGTGTCATTCCGCAGTGCTGATAAAGTACAGTGGCTCTGGTGGTCTGGTCTGAAACAGCTGCTTTCTTTTTGCCTGAAAAAGAAAATGGTGGTGAATTAAGTAAAAAAAGGAAATTACCTTTTTAAACAAAATGCTGCATTTTTGTACAGTGCTTTTTTAAGAAATGTTTTCTGTGAATGTCTTGCAATTCTCTTTTAATTGTATTGTGGTTGTGCAATATAATCGCTGCTTTCTGCAGCAAGGTAGCACTTCGGGGCAAAGACTCCCTTGTTTCTAGGGAACTATGTACTACTGCATGCGTATGAAGAAAAGTTGTGTGCCTACACAAGGAACAATAGATTAATCCATGTACCAAATTACACTGGGTTTTTTGGTTGTGTTTTTTTTTTGTTTTGTTTTGTTTTTTCACATGGCCATCTAAAAATATGCCTTCAATCCACTGGGGCAGCAGAGAAATGTGGCACTTCTCATTCTGAATTAGACACTGTTTATTTTCTTCTGCATATAGAAGTTATAAGTGTGCTTATGAGTTAAGTAACAGTAGTCAATACAGGAAGCTTTAGCCAATAATACAATACTTTGATGCCAAGATGCATGGTGGCAAATGCTGTGTTGCTAAACCTTCTGAAGTGTGTGTTCAAAATCTTCACAATGACTTTGTAGAAGCTGTTTATAAGACAAGTATTTAATTTTAATAATATTTTCACATGAGAAAGCATATTATGATGATTTCTAATGGTTTCCTGTAAATTCCATGTTTGAATCCACCAAAGAACTTATGTGCATATGCAGTTTGCCCTCCGCTCTCTCAGCTTTGATGTAGGGGTTGGGGCAGAGATACAACCACTCAAGCCTTTGTCACTCCTTCAAAAAAAGCCCTCAAACTGCTTGTTTTACTCCATATTTACTCCAGACTTTAGGGAGACCCTTTCATTCAATTGCATATTTGCCTTAGGGTGATTCCAGAGCCTCCCTTAAAATGACAACATTGCATGAAGAATAAATTAGGCCCAGTATTATGGAATGAGATACCTGTCATCTTACCAGTAATTTTTTACCTGGAATATCATTTTATGTTCCTCTAAATTGTTGGGTTTTTTAAAAGGCACGTTGTGATGTAGCCTGCTTTTTCAGTTGCAAATCTGAGTTGGAAGAATTGGGGGAATGTCTGTCCCCTATATGCTTATGACTACTTTTAGTTACTGTTGCTGTAGGTATATTTTCAAAGATCTGCCTGTAGGTTGCCCATATTCCTCTGCTGCTTTGTGCTGCAAAGTAAATGATTAACAGGCATTACTTCTGTAAGTATTCCTAATGGCTCTAGGTTTGATAATGAACACAGATAAATATCAGGGAAATCAGTTTGGATATTTCTACTGCTGATCACGCTGAATTAGTAAAAGTGGGACTCTATGAAGTGCTTTCATGTGTGGGAGGTGGGGCCTGTAATGATCAAAAGGGTATTTGCCTCTGTGTTGGAGACAGGGACATCTTTCAGGCACGGACAGACAGACAGGCCTGTCATCGTAGACAGACAGGGACATCTTTCACTGGATCAGGTTGCTAAAAGCCCCGTCCAATGTGACTTGTTGAACCACGGCGAGTGCCCAGGGTGGGCTTGTTCAGAAGGGTTGTGAATTGCTGGGTTCAAGGCAGGGGAAATTGGTGATTCCAAGCCAGTAGATGGTTCTGTGACTTCTGAATGGGCATTATTGGCAGACACATTTCTACATTTTTTTCTTCTACCAAGTGGCACCCCCTGATAATACAGGCTGAATTTGGCAAACTTTTTTTTTATGTAGTCATGCCGCTGATACAATGATTGCAAACACTTTGAATATTTCGGAATTTATCAAGAGCTATTATCAGTAATACTATCAACTTTGTCTCCTTAGTCTTAATCACTGAATTTTTGAACATGTTTGGGAAGATAGGGATATCTCTCATACTAGCATGAGGTGAAAAAGATAATTTTCTTTTGAATTCTTTTTATGTTGTTGATGGCGAGAAGAGTGGATTGCACCAGAACACTACATTTATCTTTGTCTACAGAACACTACATTTATCTTTGTCTACAGATTATCATGAAATAGCTCATAGAAGTTGATCCTTTTCTCACTGAACTTCAAGAATCTTTTATACTTAATTGCTGAAAGTTGTTTCTCATTGCATATAACAGTGACATCCTGTAAATTAGACTCCAAATCAGGTAAATTGGTTGCAGAATGTATTTCCATGGTTTGATTCTAATATTATCAACAATAATGCTTCATTAATTACTATCATTATTTCAATATTTTTCAACAATCCAATGTGGTATAGTGTTTTACTGCTGCCTCTCATTCATGTGTCAGCTGGCAACTGACATCAGCCAGTGCAAGCTTGATTTTGAAACTAAATGTAAATGTGGAGGGCAAAATGTAATGGAAAGGAAATAATTATGAAATTAAATTACTACTTCAGATTTGCATTTCCTTTTTGATTCAGCAGATTTTGTTTTCTTTTAGAGGATACTTTCATAGCTGTTTATTTGTTCATCGTTTCTCCTGCAGGTGCAAGGGTAACATTAACTTTGGGGTTTTGTTTTAGAATAACTTAATCTGATCCAGTTAATTTTTTGTTGTCCATAATTGTTGTTTACACAATCTAGAACAGGAGTGATTTTTCAAAAGTGAGTAAATAAGAAAAGTAAATGAAAACATGAGGCATGTGTTTCCAGATGTTTTTAGAGTCTTAAGTGGCACGGGTTTTGTGCAAGTGGAGGAATGTTTCCTTGCCAACTGAATGTATTGTCAGATAAATTTTAATGCAGACCTGTCTCACAATACAGAGCCAAGTAAAATAGAAAGCAAAGAAAAAAAGGGATGAGGGAGAACAAATACTTCAGAAAATATAAAGACACTTGGATCTGAGCCCCAGAGAAAAATACTGCCAGAGCTGCCTTGAAGTTCCATTGTTCTGGCTTATGATCACATGAATGTCTGAAAATGACTGATAAAGACTAAGTGAATTAACATTGTTTACAGAAAAGACTCAGCGGTCATAGGGAAAAATTTTCTTCTGAAAAGAATTACATCCCTGAACAAAACTGAGCAAAACAGATGGAGTGTAACAAATGCAGGGTTTATTTAATTGCGAAAGAGACCCGTGGTTATCATCCTAGTCTCACCATAACATTGTCTAACACTTCAAATTCAAGCAATCTGTTTTCTAAGTTTCTTTCACAATCTTTTTTCCCTTTCTCTTTTACTTGTGGTAGAAAGCAATTCTGTAGTGAAGTAGGTCTGACTGTTAGAAAGTGTAGGAAAACCAAAGGAAACGCTTCCTATCTCTTGACTTCAGCCACTGGCATAATATTGGAAATAGTTTGGTTGACATTGGGGTTAAAACAGTGATGATGGGGGTGCCTGTTTTTCTTTTCTCTGATAAATTTGGCATGAGGAAACAGGCCATCAGGGCATCCTCTCATTCCGTCATGTTGGATCTAAGTGCTATGCTGTTTGTAATGTGTTATCCTGTTCTGCATGTTTCTACATTGCTGTTTAGCTAACGTGTACCTATTTTCTGCTTCAGCTGGAGGAGTGTCTTTGAATCTCTAAAACATTTTGAATTGTCTGTACCGTCCTGGCACCTTTGCTTGATGGAAAATCCAGTGGATATTCCACAGCTACAGTGTCAAAGAGAAGGCAAAATCTTACATCAGTGTTTGTATTTATAAAAACTAGTGGGTTTTGTAAACTCACAGAAATGTACGCAAATGTCAATGAATCTTTAATATTACTATGCTGTATTAATCGAATTGGTCACAACAGAATATGCAGATGACAGGATTCGTTCCCTTATATTTACTGTATTTTTGTTTGTAGATCATAGTGCTTTTTTGACAGTAAAGCTGGAGTTGAATGTAACTGTGATTATTTTTTTTAATATGTATATCATCAATTATAGTAAAATACTGTAGAAAGAGGAGGAAATAATCTAGATCTGTTTTTAATCAACAGCTCCAGCTTGATATAAAATTTTAGTAAAGTCAAAGGCTGTGTTCAATAGGTTTTGATTCAAAATACTGATTTAAATTCAAACTAAAAAAAAATAATGGTGCAATATATACAAATAGTTATTCCATGTATTGTATTTCATCTTATATTTTAGGCTTTTAAAAAAGTTACTTGGATTACAGACCTGCTAATTTAGAGTCGCAAATTAGTGTCCAGGCTTGGTCTGTTGCAAATGCCTGTCTCTTGCATGTCAATTCATGTTCCTATACATCTGTGAATATCTGTTTTCTTGTTCAACTGTGGAAGCACTTTTATTTTCTGTTTCAAAAATGATATAATTGATTAACTACTAAATTATAACCAAGGTGAGGTTGCAGTTTCTGGAGAAAAAACTAGCTGTCATTTTTATCTTGGAATGAACTATCTAAATAGATCCGACTAATTGTCAAATAACGTTCTTTTCCGATATTACCAAAAATCCCAGAAACTTCAAAGCCTAGGTCGTGATAAGGCTTAAATATGCATTCAAATATTTTAACTACAGCTAAAACAAGTTCTTTTTATTAACATATTAGCAAGCACTTCTTTGCTCGTCCAATATTCTTACTATTTGGAGGAAAACTGTCATCATTGGTGGAGTTCCGTCCAGCTCCTGTGTTCTGGCTGTTGGGGACACAGCTATTCTTAGGGCACTCCTCTGTGAAGAACTGAATATGAAACTCTTGAAGTATACTAGTATTTTCTTGCTGCTGATTTATTAAAAAATGACATTAAAAACTGCATTTGTTCTGCAATTTATTGGGTTTTTTTTGAGTGCAGATTCAAATATTTAGAAAGTAAAGCTTTCTATGTATGGATTGGATGTAGTATAAACAGTGGTATTACTGTCACTCCAAAATGTGTCATTATTGCAGGCAGAACTTTTAGCTGGAAGTAGGTTAGCAAGGCTTTGTCATGGGAATGAAGTTTCTCCTACATGTCTGCTTTGGTGTTTATCTCCTGTGATCTTCTATCATGGTATCAAGAATTTTCTCTTTCCTTCTCATCCTCTCATGTTCATTGGGAAGCAGATAGTGAACTTTTCCAGTGTGGTTGACAGCCTCAAAATCTCTTGTAGCAACACAGCACTGTATTTTAGGCTGTTGAACTGAAAGGAATAATTGGTATTGAACTCTCCTTTCAATTTTACAGGCTTATTCTGCTTCTATAGCTTTTTAATGGATGCAATGTGTAAACAGGTTTTTCTTTCTGGTACATATAAAAATTCAGTAATATACTGGAGGTGCTAAATCCTTTTTGAACCTGACAGCTGAACCTTTTCAAGAAGAACATCCTGCCTTACATCTCTGCAACGATGTACGCTGATGCAATTTTCCATTTTCAGGGTGTTTGCACAAAGACATAGAATGGATTTGGGAATTTTGCTTCCATATCTCTCTAACCCGAGCCAGGTTTTACCGATCACCCCCAGCCTGTATCCATTTGCAGAACAGCAGCTGAGCCTCACTAGGAAATTAGACAGGCACAAAAAGTAGACTCAGATTACACTAATGAGCCCATTAAGGGAGGTATAGGGAGCCTGTCTGGCCAGAATGAGGAACTGAAAGAGGTCTGGCTGTACTCCTTGCTTTATGTCTCTTACATTCTGTAGCCAGTTTTCACCTTCTGTATATTTACTTGGGAGGGAGAGGTAGTTGTTTTTTTCCTCCCCCTCCTTCTCTCCTGTATTCTCTTATTTGCAAAAAGAAAATAATATCTTACTCTTTTCCAGTGTTTGAGGGAGAAAACCTAACACAATTAGTGTTTGCAGGCTATAAAACTTGTGACAAAGCACTAACAAAGCACATTTGCTTTCTAAAATCTTTCAAATTATATGTCTGTTCAGTTATGCTCTCTGACCATTTTACAGAACTCCTCATTTACTACATGGAAAATCAAAGGATGACAAAATTAGTCATTAGAAACATTTTAAAATAGTCATTAGAAACATCTAATAACAATCCCATCACATTTATTATGTTGTAACAATGTTATCCATATCATTAAATAAACTTAAAAATTACTTCAGAATTTTAGCAGCTTTCAGTTAATGGAATAATGTTATTTTTTATTATAGGTAGACATGCTTTTCCTAAAGGAAACAGTCCAGTAATGTTTTGAGCTTTCCGGTTGATAAAAACCAGGATCAGTGTACATTTTCAGAATTTGAGTACATTTTTTTTTTTACTCTTTCAAATCCAGTGAAACATAGGTTTGGGTTCTGCAGTATGTTATTAACTTGTGTCTTGTTAAGTTTTTCTACATTTTCTCTATTGGTTTGGGGTTTTTTTTAATTATTATTATTATTATTCAAGAGGACTTTCATAATACAAAACAGTCCTCTGTTTTTCAGTCCTTGATTTGGAGTAGCTTAAAGAGCTCATTCTCTTTCAATTCCTAATTCATTTTTGTTGTTCAGGAGGGAAGCTTTCAGCTGCAGTTTTTTTGGGAGCTATGCTAGTTTGACATAATTTATTGACATTATTGACATATTGACATTATTGACATAATGACTGCTGTTGCTTTGCAGTGGTGACTTGTGTTAGTGATGGCCCACTATTTAAGCAGTAAAACAGAAAGGAGAATTTGATAACAGACCAGCAGAAAGCTGCAGCAAATATTTCAGAGTTCCACCTGGTAGAATGCAAACCAGAAAGCTGGAGGGGCAGATGGTGCTGAGGGCTAGTAGAGAGCTGGTAAAAGAAGCCTGGGCTTGCACAAGGAGCAGGTTGGAATATGATGGGTGGAGGATTTACAAAGGCACCTTGGGAGATCCTGGAGAGATCCAGTGGAGCGGCACAGGGAAGCAACCTGGAACAGACCCCTTGAACCTACTGAGTTCTTAGTGTAGGCAATATAAGGTAGGTAAACTTAGCCTAATTTTTCAGCTGGTGTTTGGACTAATACGACTTCCAAAGGTGCCTCACAAACTATTTTTTTCTCCAGTTTCTGTAATCTTATTTTACACAACTGATTATAAATACAATACCAAAAATTTTATCAGAAATTGACATTTTTTTCTTCTCTAGCTGCAGTTGAAATAAACTAAATCTTCTACTTCAGACATGGCATACATGTTCCCCGCATGGAAAAAACAAATCCAGTGTTTTCTTCTAACTTTCATTAAATTGGTCACAATTCACAACAGTACTTTCTGCATTAATGAAAGTTTCATTGATGTAAAGACGTTGTTGATACAGTCAGTCAGAGGGATACATTGGCTTTAATCTGATAGAGGTAAGGCATTCAAGATAATTTTGGTTTTAAATCAATTTTACAGTAAAGTTATCAGAATGATGATAACAAAGTTTTGAACCATGTAACAGTCTAAAGTCTAAAAAATTGATAGCGAGTGCTACATCTGCATGAGTTGGAATAAATCACTTGGAGATGTTTCTGCAATGTCTGAGTGTTATGTACAAACTTTGAGTGATTTACATGGAGCATTCTGATGTACGTGGCTTAACAGATGACTTTTTGATTCCAAGCTTATAAGAGCCAAACTAATGAGGAATCTCACATATGTGGATGTGTGCAGTTTCTCTGTTGTGCACACTGCTTACATACTTTGTAATATTGTGTGCGTGTAATTTATTTATTACTGGATTAATAATTCATTGATACTAAATTATGAGGTCTGAACAAACTGTGGAGCAGTTTTGATTTGCTGCTGAGGCAGTCTCTCTGGATAGTAAATGAACTTTAAGAGGATATATTTTAATGGATCAACAATGGATTTACTGTGAAAATTCCAGCACCTAGCTATAATAAGGCAAAAGAAACTCTCAACTTCTTTCCTTCCTCCCAGCCCTAAATCCTTTAACTTGCAGTGAAACATCTTTAAAGGGAGGATTATCTATTTATTTTTATGAGAGAGAGAACTGAATCTGAAATTGTTGTTGGGTTGTCTAATTTTTCTATCAAAAGCTGGGTTATTTCTCTAGTAAATGTTTTGTGTCTTTGGTAGCTATGACTGATTCCAAGAATTATCCTCCTTCCTGAAAACTCATAAATATCACAAAATCCAGTGAGTTGACTTCAAAAAAATAGTGGTTCATCTTGGTGTATCCTAGACACTACTGACAGCAGTTCTGTTGGATGTGGGGGTTCCCCCAGGCTCAGCCATATGCCTCCAAGAATTCTTTCTCAAATAGCACCCTTAATGGAATAACTACTTTATCTGAAGCATTTTGCTTCTATTTCGTATGTCCAGCTCCTCCTGTGTAACATCTTTTTATCTAATGATTGATAAGAATGACCAATCAGTAAATTTAGATTGTCTTCCAGGGTCATGGGCAGACCTCTGTAGATATTAGTATGTTGCTAATACATTGCTAACAATGTGAGGAACGTGGTTTTTATAAACAAAACCAAGAAAAGCCATATTGTTGTTTTAGTCAGCTCTGTGGACTCCAATAAATTTTTGATGATTAATGGAAAAATATATTTGATCATAAAAGGACATAGCCATTAGCAGTACCACTGTATAACAAGGGAAAAAAAAGAGTTAATCAACAAAATAGGTTATTGAAAACTCATACTATGTTCGATGTGATGGTCTTGCCAGGCTTTAGTTAGACTAGTGTATCATATAGATTAACTTGAAATGCCCTTTTGTTTAAGAAGTGGACGCAGATCATTGAGATAGGTCATACCACACACCACGTCAGCAAACGTTGCAATAAAGGAAAGGAGGTGAGCCGGACTCCTCCTCCTAAATTTACTTAATGTTGAGTTCTCTCACAGGGGAGGCTCATTTAGAAGTTCAAGTTTAAAATTTCAGGTAGATCATATATTGTTTAGAAAGATAATTAATTCCTTGCTTGCTTGGATTATATAGATATGAAGTTCCAGCCGCTGGAGGCAAAAAATTCTGCGTTTGTCTGTCTGAAGAAAAGCAGAATACGGGTAATTTAAAGTAGTGACCTGTTTCAGGGGAAACAATATCCTTAAGTGGGAAGTCATAAACTCCTTGTGTAATAATAATTATTTGGATGCGGATATCATTAGATTTGTTATTTCAGATACTGCTGCTTTTTGCTTTGAGACCAGAAAATTCTCACCTGTAGAAATATATAGACGTTTCTATATGCAAGAAGAAATGCATGTTCCTTTTGTCTAAGCTGTTTAATATAATCAGATTGCCATTGTTTGTAGATACACTTCCCCAGAATTAAAGCTCTCAATGAAGTGGGGATATTTCAGCACTTCTTTTGTTTGATTGGCTGGTTGCCTTTGGTTGCAGTGTAACACTGACTTTCTCTGTGTGACTTTTATTAAAGGTGGTAATTTACTGCAAGGTTGACTGATGCCTAGAGGTTTCTGATGCTCAACTTTTTTTCAGACCATTTTTGAGAAGAGCCTCTGACTTGCCCATTAATGTTTCAGTCTTAAATGGAGTGTTTTCAGTCCATTGCCTTTTTCACAGCCCTGATTTTGGGCAGATTTAACTGAAACTTTCTCCAATAATGTAGTGCTGGACATAGGACTGGTAGAGTAGCTGTGGTTTTGTTTTTTTTTTTTTTCATTTGGTTTTAATTTTACAAAACAATAGTGGCAAAGATCTCTGACAACACTACAGTTTACACACAAGCTTAAAACTATCTTGGATTTTGAACTCAACATTAATATATTGAATGTACAGAGGTATCACGGCTGTGGTTTTGCAATGATGCTTCTCGTAACAGAATGTAGATGTGAGGCCAAATGTTATGTATCTTGTCTCCCTGTCCATTTTATTTTGACGGCAGTTTGCATTTTATGCATGGAAAAATGCCTCTGCTTTTCATTCAACATGTCCTTCTCCAAGCACATCACTTAAACCCAGGATAATATATTTTAATGTATTATATGCAACGGTAACACAAAGCAAATTCACTGCTTCTGAATTAATGGGAGAATGGTAACTTTCAGAAAAGAAATGTTGCTTATTGTCTCCAAGTTTAATTCCCAAATGTAGTTTCTTTGTAAATGTTTGCTCTTGATAACAAAGACCGTTTGGGAGACCGTAACTACTTTAAACATAATTGAGGGTTTTTTAATCTTCTTCATATGTTAATGGAAGTTGTGAGTGGCTTTGGATAAAACTAATTTAACATTAGTCATGTAACATAACTCTGTATAGAATTATGCTTACTCTTCTGCTGTGCAAGAAAGCAGAGCAGCTGAGCGCCTTCCAATAAATAGTCCATTATGCAAGGAGGATCTGCATAATCAGTTTTAGATATTACGTTAAAAGCTTCAGTTCTCATATATATACTAAATCAAATAAGAATTCTTGACTTAAGAACTTGGACCAAAATCTGGGTCTTAAGTTTGTTGCAGCTTAGCATTTGACAGATAATAAATGAACTTGTGAACTTGAAAGAAACATTTTTCCAATTGCTAATAGAGCAATTTCTGGATATCTTTGTACATGTATGTGAATATAAAGCTCTTATGCTGTGGATCAGAGTCCTGCTAAGGACCGCAAAGATTTTTCAGGATTCCATTTGGAAAAAAACCCACAACAAACTAACTCATTTTTATTCACTTCTTTCTACTTCACAAAAAAAGAAAGATTATTCCTGGAAAAATATTCCTTTCAAGCAAAAAGTTTGTTTGTTTTTTTTGTTTACTCATTTTAAAATTTGCATTATCCAAGAAAATGTGAAGTGAGCACATGTGCTGGTGATGATGTCATGACTGTAATCTGTAAGAATTTTGTGAATGTCCGGATTTTATGTAGGCAGAACTTTTTAAAGCAATACTTCTGCCTATTGTGGCAATTCTTTTCTTCACAGTTTCATTTGAAGGATATGTGCTTTTCTTTTTCAGCTGGCATAGATTCAGTGAAGGTGAAATCTGAGCCAGAGAGCTTCTGAAAATTTAATCTCAAAGTACTGTAGTACTTTCGTCTTTTCTGAAAGTGTTATTTATTGACTTCTTGGAATCACCGCAGCAAATCTGTAATGTAAGAGAAATCTAACTCTGAAAAGTAACTTGCAGTGTTGTCATTGCCATTCTTGTTTTTCTTGTACCTTTGAGATCTTATTCTGTACATGTGGCCAGAATGAGTAGTTCTGAAAAATCTTTTTTTTAATGGGAGTTTTGTCTTTTTTTTTAAACATTTTTATTCCTTCCTTTAAATTCCTACTAAACCTGCCTTTTCTAAAACGTTATTTTTTCTGTTGTACAAGAATAAAAGTTCTTTTTCACTGTGTTTTCACTAACTTCTCTTGGTGCAAAAACTTACAGGATTTAAATGATACAAGGTCAAGTCCATACTATTTCTGGATGAAATACCTTTTGGATTATCATTTGGGGAATCAGGCAGTTACATCCTAAAGAGTCCATATAGCTAAAGAAAGTTTAAGTGGTGTGTTCAGTATTGTAACTGAACACAGTTATTGTGTAATAAATGCTCTGTGTGAAAAAAATACATTTATCCAGTATGATGGTTGCCCTTCCTTCATACTTTCTTTCAGCTAGTGAATACAAGGAAACTAAGCACTGCTCATGATTATTTGAAAATACATATATAGAGTATTGTTTCATAGCTTAATCTCTAAGCAGCTACAGTATGTTATTATGTAGCGTCCATGGACATATTTAATTTTTCTATTTCTCTTTTAAGCATCAAAACAAGGAGTTAGATGCATGCTTATTTAAATCCACAGATAAAAATACCATTTAAAAGCTTTGATGTTTGTCTTTGCGGTGAATTTATACAGAAAAATTATCCGAACTTATAAAGGTAAAAGGTCATCATGTAATTAACTTGATGTCATCATATTTGGTGTCATAAAAGAGAAGTATTTTGGAGCAAAGGTCACCCAGCACACATTATCAGTGCTTTCTGTTGGAAACTACATAGAGTCTTATTTTGACATAAACTGGTTTAATGACACATAAATACAGCAGCAAATTGAAGGAGGAATCTGGAGAACTGAGGAGAAAAAACCCTAACACATTGATAATGAAATTATCATTGATAATGAAACCTTGCAAGACTGAAAATCAGGATCACAAAGTAACATAAACACAAAAACATAAAAATAACTTTCAGTGACTAGAATAATTTATTTGACTTAAAAGGTTCACTGAACTCATATCAACAGATACAAATTGAAGACATGAGAATTTTTACTGTAAATACATGAAAGTAGGAAGCACCAGTGACTGACAGGTTATTGAAGTGAAGAATAGCCTTAGTATAGGAGCAAATCTGATATAAACTTGTCTTTAAATTGTAAAAGGAATTAACAGTTTGAGGAAACTTTAAATTAAGAGTATTATCCAGGGACTTGGCTACATGACTTATTCGGACCTAACTAGAAGCAGCATCTTGAAATTTTGAGAAGTATTTCTATGGTCTGGAAAAATGTCATAGTAGTCACTCATGTGAATGCCAGAAATATCATACTTGCTAAAATGAACATATGTGTATATCACATTTCTCACAATGGAAATCGTATTTTTCATTGGTTTTCATCGTGTTGCCAACAATAAAAAATCTTTACAGTTTTGTATTTGCTATGTGTTGGCTGTATTCCAGTTTTTCTATTTGATTCATTGGTGATTGGATTGCTTGTTTGGGAGGAATGAATTTCCTGGATCTGCACTTGATGAGTACATTTTCTGACATAAAGGGAAGAGGCAGATCAGTTTGCCAAAGTCGTTGCAGATTCTAAAAATGCACTTATATTAGAGAAATTTTCTTTTTTAAGATCGAGTGTAGCATCCTCTACCTTTTAAACATTTTTCTTTCCTGCAATATTAACATTTTTAAGATATCTTCTGAGTATTACTGTAAATTCATACATTGAAATCGGAGGTTATTGAATTGAAAATAGCTGGTTTGGAATAACTTTGGAAAAGATACAGGTCATATAAGGTGAGATGCATATAAGAAGTTGAATTCCTAGAACTGAGCAGAAATTCACTCTGTCCTTCATTGCTGTTTGCTTTAGTCTTTTACAAGTTATAGAGAAAGAAAACTTATTAACGGAGGACATAGCAAGTTGTCCCACTTAGTCCTATTGTATTGCCACAGTCTCCTGCTGAGATGTACCAGGGGTGAAATGTACCATAGGTCTAATTTATTCCGTCTCAGAGCAATTAATAATTCAGAAATTTTTTAGTTCTTACTGATGTTTAGCATTATAAGTGGACAGATACTGTATGTACTGTTAGCATCTACACAGGAAATTATTTGAGACAAGAAGGAAGAATACTAGATTTTTAATTTTTGATTAGGGCAGATGCTTTCTAGATTAGCCCATTTTCCTGAGAACTTTCTGGATTTGTATTATAGCCTGCTGCTTGTTTTGCAAACAATCAGAGAATAGTAATATTGAAGTAGCAGGGATAAAACCTGCTCATTTTCTGTGGAAACTGTAACAGTCTGAAGGCTGCATCATTTAATAATGACAATATAGTGGTTAATAATGTAAGTCTTAATTTGTATACTAAAATTCAATATCCCTGAAAAAGCCATATTCTTTTATATACACATGCACAAAAAAGAGCATAGCAAACGAAATATATCTAGGTTTGCTTATGAGTCATCAAATTTGATCATTTGCCTAACTGAATTCACTGTATATCTTCACCCAACTGTCATGATAGGAACTTCTTATTTTTAATTAATTTTCATACATGTGAGACTTATAAGGCTGTTGAGACTTAATAATTTTACCTGGCTTCTTTAGTATGCTGAAAATTTTATTCAGGTTATTCATATAGCACTATGAAATGTACCATAGACAGTACAGAGAACATTGAAAATATTATTGTAAAAATTCGTTTTTCTGTTATGGAATATAAAGTAGTGAGAGCAGATGTGTTGTTTCTAACTAAAAAAAATATGAAGATAAATATACTACGCCTGCATTGGAAACACATTTCCTCAGTATTGAGGGTTTGTTGCTGTATGATTTGGGTCTAAGCTTGACTGTTATTTTTGTAAATGTTAAACATTTTGCAGATTCCTATAGACAATATAAATAATGTCTTTATGCTTTTCTTTTTTAACCCAGGGGACTCAAGCTGAAAACCTCAAACATCTATGTGTAAAATAACATAGGACTAGATTTAATACAACTTGGTGGAGAATGTATTGGAACAGCAATCTGTTTACACATCAAATGTAGAAAATGGAGTAATAAAAGAGATGTACTGTTTCTAAAATGACATAAATATGACCCTGAGGCTTTTCTTTGTATACATATTAAAAATATATTTTAAAAGATCATTTAAAAATTATTCTTGCTCATTCAACCATATCCCATAAGAATACATTAATGTTTATATTCTTATCCTGTAGTTATTGACTCATTCCTGGACCCAGGAGTTTCCTTCTAGTGTTGTGCTACTAGATAGTCAGTGGTACCAAGCAGTTGTCTGTCATCTTTCATTTATAACTTGCTTTTTCTGTCCTGCTTGATGGAGAGGGTCTCCATTCAGGCTTACACACACAATATAGCCATGTTGGATTAGAAGCCTATTTCTTAATAGCAAGCTGAGAAAACAGGGCTTTTTTATATGTTGGTTTTTGGTTTTTACTGTTGGTGGATTTTTTTAAAGATTTTTTTTTTTTTTTTGAGAGGGGTGTGTAGAAGCTTTCAGAAGGACCTTTGTGGGGTTTGGGGGGGGGGGAAGGGTGTCAGGTTTAGTTTCTTCAGGATTCACATTCTTTCTTGTTTTCTGATTTGATTTGTTATTACCTCTTAGTTCATAATACAGAAGCCATCAAGATTGCAGAAAAGAGAGGGAGAACATTTAAGTTATTAAACCAATCCATCTGTCTTCGCAAATTTTTTTTCACTCCATTTCTTTCTTGGATAAACTGATTTCCATGAGGTAATGATGCAAGTGGTATCAGTTTGCTCCACAATACTACAGAGTTTATATAGTTGCAGTAATTTTTTAAAAGTCACGACAAGAAAATACGGTCACTGAACTGTAACTCAAGATGTGTTTAATAGGTGTGGGTTTTTTTCCAAGCATGGGTTGTGATTAGGCCGCTAGGGTAAATCATTAATAGAAGAGATTCCTCTTATGCATTGGAAAAGAGCCTTTTTCTGTTTTATGTTAACACTGAGATATGTGCTGCAGTCATTGGCTATGGTGTCTTTAGAGAGAAATATTGGAGTTCATCTTAGCCCTAAGGATGCCACTTAAGCCTTGCTGAATAAACCAGTGGAATATGAACATGCAAGTGGAAAGATTGGTGTTCATTCTGATAACATCTGTAAGAACTCAGAAAAACTGCCATAAGGCCATAGTGGTATTTGGTAAAATGAACAGTCACGAACTTTTGTTTTACATATTACAGACTTCTAAAGAGTAAACTTAGCCTAAATGCATAGACAGACATAACAGTGACATTTTTCAAGTGCATGTTTGATAACAAGTAGTTTCTGCAGGCATTGTATTCATCACCTTCTGAGTCTACATTGATAAAGTTGACTAGAAAACTATTTTTCAGGTTTTATAACCTTAAAACATCCTCCAAAAGACTAGCTGAATGTTATGGTATATATTTGTCTTATTCTCCAAACAAGAATGTCTCTCCTTTCTTTTTGTTGACAAATTTGTTTCTGTTTTGTTTCCGAAGATAGTCATCAAAACACAAAGTCGCAGGAGTGTTTCTTAGACTGCCAAATATGTCCCTACTTGTTCGTAGGGGTGGCAGACTGGTCAGTGATGTGTAGATGTGCTGAAAAACCTGCATTGCATTTAGCCTATAAAGGGCAGCATGACTGTAAAAGGGCAGCACCATGTGTACAGTTCCTGTTTTATTTGGTTTTAAAATAGAAGTTGTTCTAATGGCTGTAGATCTTGTTCTCTTGTCTCTTCAGACTCTTTTAAAAGAGTTTGTGCAACCATCTAACTATTTTAGATAATAACTGAGTGTCTGTAGACTGATTAAATATAGCCGCATATATATTAAATGTAGTTTGCATCACTTAATACAGAAAAGGCAAATTTTATATAAGTGCAGTTCTCAAAATCTGTTACAACACATACAGTATTGGTTAATATACCATATAGGAATGGGTTCTTTCGGGAAAATCTACTAGTTAATACTGCTACCACCTTGGTGTAGGAAAAAGTCCCTGCTAGTAAGAACTTGCCTTGTCTTAAAAAAAAATATTAAATGGACACGGCTTCTTGCACTAAGGAAATCCTTGTGAATTTTCAGCTTACAAATAAAGAAGCAGATAATACTTCCCACCCCTCCTCCCCCTTTATTTCTGAAAAACAAAGCAGCAAGCTAAATAAATGACCTAAGGGTACCAAATAATACTTACATTACTTTAGCTTCTAGGTAAAAATGAAACGTATGGAAAAGGATCCTGGTGTCCTTCCTTGTAAGACCGATCTGTCTCCCTTTTTGCTGATGTATGTTCCCTGGAAAAGTACCTCTTGAGACCCAGCTGGTTCTTGGTCCAAGCGTGGCTGGGCAGATCTTCAGGGTCACTGGTGCTATGGATTTGAGAAGGGTTCGCTGGAGAAGGCTAAACGATAACCAAACCTTTCATTTGGGAATGGTGAATCACTTTCAGACGGCATGGATGAAATTTTTCATTTTTTAATAAGTAAGGGAAGACTTGGCATTGTTGGGCTTTCTTTTCCAGAGAAAAAAAAAAAAATCTGTTTTCCTGAAGTGCTTTGCAGCTGACATGAAGAATGCCTGATTTCTATAGCTGTTTATGAGGAACTTTCTCATCCCTTTACTAGCCTGTGCAAAGACCCCTTTTTACTGTCTTTTATCATGGTAAAGAGTATTTGCTAAGGACTCAGAAGCTGTTGTAGCTCAGCTGAAAAAGCAGGGATTTGAAGTCTGTGTGTACCCTGGAGTGGCTAATTTTGAGGAAGCGATGGCTTGTGTAACGTTAGCTTGTGTGTCCATGACAATTTAGTTTCTGCTGGAAAACTGTTAAAAATTAGAAAATTTCCTCAACTAACATTAAGTTGATGTAAAAGTTACCTAAAAGTTGATCTAGAAGAGGCAGATTTCTGGGATTCATGGTGTCGTGTGTTAATTGACTTTGGAGCTGTTGCACTTCATGAAAAAGCGTGTCATCAATTTTTTCCCTTCCCAGCACACCCCTGCTATCGAGCTCACACTGCGATGAGGAAAAAAGTTGTGTCTTTCGCCAGCTCTCACCTCCTGGGTTGAACAGGCTCAGCCTGTGACATTTTTTGGTGACAGAAGCCCATAGCAAATGGAGCGACTCCTCTCAATCTGCTTCAGGATTTTTTCCTCTTGGTAACTGGGCCTCGCAGCACCCTGACCAGTGGTCACGGTATTTCTGTACTGGGTGTCTGTGGCACCACCCGTTGTGGTGGGGAGGCTGCAGGGGCGGCCTCTGTGAGGAGAGGCCGGGGCTGCCTGGTGATGGACGCAGCCGGCTCCAGCGGACACACCCCAGGGTGTGGCTGGGCCCCGCGGCCAAAATGGTGGCGCCTGTGGGAAGAAGACACATGCAAGAAAGGGGAAAACACCACTTGTCAGTGTGAGGAAAAAAGTGTGAGAAACAGCCCTGTGAATACCAAGGTCGGTGACGAAGGAGGGGGAGGAGGAGGCTCCAGGCGCTGGGGCAGAGATTCCACTGAAGCCTGTGGGACAGGCCATGGTGAAGCAGGTTATTTCCCTGCAGCCCATGGAGGAGCATGCTGGAGCAGATACCTGCACTGCAGCCTGTGGAGGACACCACAAGTGTTCCTTGAAGGAACTCTGGCACGTGGAGAGCCCACACTGGGGCAGTCTTATCCTGAAGCCCTGCAGCCTGTGGGAAGGACCCATGCTGGAGCAGGGGAAAAATGTGAGGAGGAAGGAGCGCCAGAGAGGAACTGCAGTGGTCTGAACCCAGGCCCCCATTCCCCATTTTCCCCACGGCGCTCAGGGAGGGAGACGGCATAGGAGTTGAGAATGGAGTGAAGCTGAGCCTGGAAAAAAGGCGTGGTGGTGGTGGGAGAGTTCTTTTTGCTTTTGTCTTTGTTTCTTACTATCCAAATCGAATTTAATTGGCAATAAATTATTCTTCCCCAAGTCAAGTCTGTTTTGCCCATGACAGTAATTGGTAAGTGATCTCCCTGTCTTCATCTCGACACGTGCTTTTTCACTTTATTCTCCCCCAGCCCAATTCCTTTTGAGGAGCAGGAGTGAGAGAGCCGCGGGCTGGGAGTCTGCGGCCAGCCAAGGTTGGCAAAGGTGGCAACGCTTACCAATGTCAGCGGGCAGGACTGGATTCCATTTTGTCTCTGTTCATAAAATTGGTTTATTCAGAAGGTATTGTGCCCATGGGTGTTAACTGTGCTCTCACTGTAGAAAATAGAAACCTAGAAGGAAGTGATCTATTGAAAAACTTATTGTTTATTGTAATTTAATCAGTTTATTATTTTTAGGTCTTTTGAAAATATATCTGGCCTCAGAGAGAGTACTGTGACTTTGGGGAGAGTATGCTGTGGTTTTGGCATAAATCTAAAACCCTTCATGCATCATAACTTCCTTAATTATGGAGTATAGCACCACCAAAGTTACAATTAAAAATCAGGAAGGTGCAAGTCAGGAAATCCCAAAAGGGGAAGACAAATCTTCAGTCCAATTGCTTTCTGCTTGTGCATATGGCTTTAAATACAGAGTTTGTGTATTTAGTACCTGTCTAATCGTGTAATACAAACATTCATTTAGCAAACATAGTATAAGCCACCAGATGGAGTAGTGTTGCTATCAGAAATGAAGAGAGTAAGAGAAAGGGCATGTTTTTTCTTTCTACTTTTGTAAGATAATTTGCAAGTTTTTTTTAAGGTACTGTGCCAGCTTGATCTATAAATCCATATGTTAGAACTTGTAACCACTGACATAGCTGTGTTAACACATTTCTTACTTTTTCACAATAAAGTGTGTTTTAACTTAGTATTTAGGTTGGGGAAAGCAAGAATGTTTTTCCTTTTTTTCTTGTTGTGAGGTTTCTATTAACCTGAGTTCACAAACTGTGTGCAAATTTGATCTTTTTTTTTTTCCCTTTCATTTTTTTCTTTACCTCGTAACTTGTATCTGTTTGCCATGTCATTACTTTAGGAAAGCTAAGGTAGCTAATTAAGTATCTGCAAATTAATTCAAATACTTCTTGCTGCTACAGTGCTTCAGAATTAGAAAAGAGGCAGATGATGACTATGCCAGAACCTTTTATTTGGGGATTTTTGTTGCTGTTGCCCTCTATATTCTGTTTCTTTTTTTCTCATGTTCTCCTAGGATCTTGCACAAGAGCCTAAAAGCATTTAACATTTGCAGAATGAAAAGATGGCGCAGGCAATGCTGGTACCGCCAGGATCTGACAGCTTCTTCTATTTCACCAAAGAATCCCTTGCAGCTATTGAAAAACGTATTGCTGATGAAACATCTCATTGTGACAAAGATGAGCATAAAGATGATGATGGTCATGAAGAAAATCACCCAAAGCCAAGTAATGACTTGGAGGCAGGAAAGACACTGCCATTTATATATGGTGATATTCCTCCAGGAATGGTGTCTGAGCCCCTGGAGGACTTGGATCCATATTATATCAATAAGAAAGTAAGTGTTTTACTTCTGTTCAACTATACAGTGATAAATGCTCTGGTCTGGAGGTAGTCAGAAGCCCTGGTTGAAAGTATTATGTAGTATGTGATATCATGTTGATTAGGTTGAATACGCTATATATATGACTGTAACTCTTCTGCTTAATTGTTGTTTTTAAAAAAAGAGCTTCTCTTTTAATGTCTAAGATTTCCTTATGATGATATTTTGAGTTAGTGGATTTTGTGTTAGATCTCCTTTAATCTCTTCAAATCTGATTGAATGCTGAAGCATTTGAAAACTTCCTCTCTCTGGCTACTCTGTTCCTGATGTTTCTAGGAAACATAGACAGTACCTGACATCTAGTTTAGTCGGGTAGTCTTTGGACAAAGTGCTGGTTCAGTCATCTGCCAAAACGATCAACTGACAGACGTTCCTTGAAATGTCATAGAAATATTTGTTTTACAAAAAGTTAAATGTTAAACTCTATTTGACTATGGAGGGACATAAGTGAAAAAAAAAAGTTATTATTATCACATATTGCCAGCTTCATGTGATGTGATTTCTGTGAATTGGTAACAGCTTGTGTCACTTACAGATATGAGTTCATTATGCTAGAGTTTGCTTCAGGACCACTGCAACTGTTCGGAGTCTTATGGGGAGTTTTTGATTTTTCTGGCCAGTTATATTTTTCCTGATGATTTTAATCATCAGAGTGATTTTAGTACCGATTCCCCAGCAAGTAATCCCTCCCTGCACTGCCCCATGAGGAACATGAAGACAGTACACTGGTAGGACAATTTGAGGTCATGTGCCCTCAGTAATAGTATGTTACAGAGCAAGGAAGCTCTTGAAAGTCTCTGCATCATTCCTCTTAGAATCACTTTACGTCTGCATGGATGCAGAGTTTTCCCAGAAGTTTTATATAAATGCTGTGTTTTGTTTAATGTAAAAGAGGATGGGTGGCTCAGTATCAGTTCAGCGAAACAGTATAGAAGTAACATTCATGTGAATAGCCCCACGTTCACTTCTCACATGGGACTCAGTGTAAAGACTAAAACTGTGTACTTTGTGTTTCAATATTGGAACTAGGTTATAGGCCCAATACAGACTTGAAGACAAAATCTGTGGTTTAGAATCTGATATTTGCTTGTATAACTCTACTGAAAATAAATTTGGCTACTTATATCTGCGTAAGTGCAGCCTCTACTTATGCAAGGTTGCTAACATATCCTTAATTTCCTATTTCCTATCCCTCCCTTCTTTTTTTTGAAGACATTTATAGTATTGAATAAAGGGAAGACAATCTTCAGGTTCAGTGCCACACCTGCCTTGTACCTTTTATCTCCTTTCAATATTATTAGAAGAATAGCTATTAAGATTTTGGTTCATTCATATCCTTTTCAAGAGTTTTGTTAAAAATCACTGGTCTTTTTTAATATTTAATAACACTGTGTTTTTTGGTTTAGTGTTTAAATGCGTTCCTGCCCTTAATTCTTTCTCTCAAAATGAATCAGAGCTAAGATTTGTCACTTTAACCCTCTGATTAAATTCAGAGGAAGAGACGAACAGTACGTATACCTGGATTACAAAGTTAGTGGTATAGCCATCATTATTGCAAAACATCTTTGCATTATTTATGACATTGCTAGTAATAGTAAACTGATTTGTATCATATATATGTTGTCGGTATTCTGTAGCCTGGTCAATTCCTCATGTTTTGTGGGATGCAAATTCAGCATTAAAAAAAAGTATGTTCCTTAACTACAGTCAACATTGTTCAGCATGCTCATTATGCTCACTATTTTGACAAACTGTGTATTTATGACATGGAATAACCTTCCAGAATGGACAAAGAATGTAGAGTAAGTATACTTAAATTAGCTAATAATTTTCAATGGTTTAAAAATGAAAAGCTAAATTAAGAGCTAGACCATGTAGTTTTACTTACCCTTGTGTGTAATACCAGTATTCTCCTATTTGTAGCCTGGACTTTGATCCTAGCTGCAACTCAAAGCAGCATAGACCTGCAAGCTCTAGGAAGGAAAGAAGCTGTGATACTGTTAACCTTTTTCTCTGAACAAAACACCGATTAATACTCTTGTTCAGAATGTTTGTATAAGTAATGTTTTTATGCATTCTCCCTCTTGAGCTGTTCCTTTAGCGTTTTTATGGAAAAAAAAAAAAAAAGTCCATTCAACCTGAACCTACTGCTTTTCAGTGTGGAAGATGCTTTCTGTAGACCCTATGAAGCACCTTCATTTTGTGTAACAAAATCTAAAAATGGGACACACACCCTCTTTAAAGAATCCTCTGCTGGGGATTATTGTTTGACATTCTCAAGTCGACTTGTTCAGCTGTCAAGTAGCATTAGTAAACACTAGGTTTCACTTACCCATGGATTTTATTTCTGACATGGCAACCATGCTGAAGTTTTTAATTGAGCAAAAATATTTTCTTCATGTTAGTCATGATTATTATTGTTTGTGCTGAAATTTCAAAATCTTATATGCCAGAAACTGCAAAAATATGCTTCAGATAAAAGAAATAAATCAATAAATCCAATTATCTTGCAGAGGAATGGTGGGAAACCAGTCATGGTTTATGAGAGTTTGTAACTGCTAGTACAGTGCATGTACTAATCACTGGTTTTGAGTGATTTTCCGTTATGCCTGTGATGTTGTATCATGGAACTATAACCTTTAACTTTTGCTTGGTTGTTTTCTCATAGGTACACTTTCACCGGAATTTATACTTTTGAATTTCTGGTAAAAATCCTTGCAAGAGGCTTCTGTATAAATGATTTTACTTGCCTTCGTGACCCCTGGAACTGGCTTGATTTTGTTGTAATTTCCTTTGCGTAAGTGTGTAATTGTTTTAAAGTAATTAACAGTTAGAACGTTTTTGAACCTGTAATAATTTGTTTGGGTTGTCTTAGCTCATTTAAAATTCATTGTAGTTGAATTGTGTTTCAGCTTTTTCCAATTGTAATATTTTATACTAATGTAACACCCTGCCTATCCCATAGTACGAAAGAGAAGTTACCACCGAACAATTAATTTAAAATAGTATTTAAACAATAAAATCAGGGGAATCCATTTAATTTTTAATTTGCATTCAATGGAAGTACTTAAGGGTGTGTTTCTTAGGGAAAACTTCATTGAAACATGAAAATATTGAGTGCAAGGCTTTCATTTAAAGTTGCCCCTTCCAAAAAAAGTAGTCTGGATTACAGGTCCAGGTAAGTAGTGTACACTATATGTTAATTCTGAATAACTGTGATTTAATCCTACAGGTATGTAACAGAATTTGTAAACCTAGGCAATGTTTCAGCTCTTCGAACTTTCAGAGTATTGAGAGCTTTGAAAACTATTTCTGTAATCCCAGGTAAGAAGTAACTGTGTAAAATGGTAGACCCTCTACATCACCTCTGTTTAATTTTGTGTGTGCTGTCATTGTGTTTGTGTGTGGAATCCCTCACTACAGATATGTGACAGAGTTTGTGGACCTGGGCAATGTCTCAGCGTTGAGAACATTCAGAGTTCTCCGAGCTTTGAAAACAATATCAGTCATTCCAGGTGAGAGCTAGGTTAAACACTGAGGCTGACTGAAATTCCACAGAAGCTGAACTCATACTTTTAACAGAAGCATCCAGGTTTTAGTCTTAACTTCAATTTGATTCCTTTTTCTAATTCTCTAAAACACTCAGCCTCAGAGTTTAATACATTCTTGCATGAGAAATTTAATTACATAGCCTGTGTATATTTCCATTTCATGAAGTCAAATTTTCTCTCCCACATTAAGGATCAAAATTAATGATCTTTTAATTTTTCTTTTACTAATATGAATGATACTATTTATCAAAAACATTTGGGATTGAAAATTTCAGTCTGTTTAAAAGTTGAATCCCTGACAAAGACAAAAGAGTAATATAATAAAGAGTAGCATGGGAATTGCATGATGTATTTATTACCTTAAGATGCCTATCTTCACCAAACCCCACCTCCAGTTGAATAGGATGCAATAGGATGCAATCATTAGAATTTCTACTACAATGCAATTGTGTTCTCATTTTGTTTGCTGTTATAGAGCCAATATATTAGGTATTGGAATAGAACACTGGCAAAGGTTTGGGGCAAGAGGCATCAAGAAGAAAATAAACCGAGCAATTTTCTTTACATGTAGTTTACATGTATCGAGAGCATGAAGTTACTTCTTCGTTTGAAGAGCAGGTGCTTTGGAATGTGTACCATTCATTCCCATTCATATTTTCAAACTAATTTGTCAGGAACGATGAGACTCACTGGTACCTTTTTCCTTTGGAAAATATTTTTAAGACTATTTTTGTGAAGCTATGCATGATGTTTAATAGTGTGTTGGAGTAGTTCACATTGCATTCTAGCTTAGGTAAATATTTAATATTAAAATAAAAATCTGCCTCTGTTTGCAGGCTTGAAGACTATTGTTGGAGCTTTAATTCAGTCTGTGAAGAAACTCTCCGATGTAATGATTTTGACTGTGTTTTGCCTGAGTGTATTTGCACTAATAGGACTGCAGCTGTTCATGGGCAGTTTGAAGAACAAATGCTTGTTTTGGCCATCAGAAAATTCAACGTCTTTTGAAAAACAACTAACTCCGTACTTTAATGGTACAGTGTTTGATTGGACAGCATACATCGAGGATGAAAGTAAGAAATACTGTTGTAACTTGCTAAAATTTTTATGTATAAACACACACACAAGATTACTATTTCATACTATAGGCTTAAGTTAAAAATCAATTAAAGAGGATGACAAAGAGTAGGGATTTTTATGTATTACATCCCAAACTCACGCTGACATGTTTTTTCTTTCCATTAACTGCAGTTAGAAACATATTTGTAGGGTTAGGTTGGTTTTAGAATCACAGAATCATGCAGGTTGGACAGGATCTCCTCAGTTGTCCAGACCAGCTGCTGCTCAGCTGCAGGTCCAGTTAGAGCAGACTGCTTAGTGCCATGTCCAGTCAAGTTTTTAATATCTCCAAGGATTGAGTACCACAGCCTCTCTGGGCAGCGTAGTCCAGTTTTTGACCAGTCTCACGGTGACTTTTTTTAATATCAGTTGAGAATTTCCCATGCTCAAACTTTTAGTAGTTGCCTCTTACCCTTCCAGTGTGCACCTCTGAGAAGAGGCAGGCTCCATCTTCATTACAGTCTTTCATGTGCTACTTGTAGGTAGTATGAATCTTTCCCGCCCCTCCAGCTCTTAGCCTTCTCAAGGCTGAACAAAACCAATTCTCTTAGCCTCTCCTTGTATCTTTAGGTTACAAATAAGACAGAGAAGCACTAGATTGATATCAGAGATTTCCTAGTTAAGATACACTTTTATTATTAGGTGGAGGTAAGAAACCAATTGCTCTTCTGTGAAATAAAGAACTCGCTGGGCAAGTAGAGCAGGAAGGGTAGGGAAGGAGATGGTACTTATCTGTTGTACTTGTTGTTACTAAGGAGGCTGACAAAGACATCTTTCTCCAGATATTTTTCAACAGTCTTAGTCTCAGTAGACTGAAGTGATAACATTCAGGCTGGTTCAGAAACACACAGATACTTATTTTTTTTTATTTGTGTCATTTTAAGTGATAGTACCAGTAAAGTTGTAATACACAGTGAACCATGACAACTTTTTAACTTTTTTAACTTTTTAACAACTTTTAATTGCCAAAAATTTGATTCATTTGTGTGTGTGTGTGTTTGTGCTGGAAGTGGATTTACAGGGTATTGCTCAGTAATTAATTGTAAAGATAGTGTATATCAGTAAAAAAAAATGGTATAATAATGTCCTCCTCACTGACCCAAAAGTAAAAGAAAATACATTTTTTATAGGCTGAATTTTGATGAGTCATGTTTCCTTCCTTACTTAAAAATGGACATTAAAGTTCTCTGCTGTTTTCTGTACTTTCAGAATTTCTTTCTATTCTTCTGAATTGTTAAAGTTCTGGAAATTCTGTGACTGTATTTACATTTTCTGTGCAATCTGTAATTTTAACCAGTTTATTTGCTGTCAAGAAGGGATGCAAAAATGGAGTGGTGATAGTGCTATTTATCAGCTTTATGGGCAATTTTGGCTGATAGCTTTAATGCTGTCAAACACTTGTGAATTCTCTCTTCAAATACAGTAAATAGATTCTGTTTCCATTTGCCACTAAGTAGCAGTCTAAAACTAAAGACAGAACTAAAATCTTCCACAATGTCAGTTGCTTCCTATGCTACAACTGTTGACTTTGCTGCGAGTCTCTGCAGAGTGCTGATGCAGGCAAGATGGTTCCATCTAGTTGTGTTTGTATTCCTCCCTTCTCCGATAACGTGTTCTTAATCATTTGCACGTGCCAGTTGCATTTTAATTTCTCTGGGCTCGGTTGCAGGTCCTCCTAATACTTCTGTCAGCACATCATGTGCCTATCAGCTGTGACTGAGTGTGATACCCTTTAGTGGCTTTTCTTAACATCTGTACATTTTCATTTATTAAGAACAAGGCCAAATTCACATTCTGAAAAGATATGCACAGATCTTGGATCCACATGTCAAAATATTGGCACCTGGCATTTAGGTCAGTATCTGAACATTTAGAGTTTGGCTAGCTCTAAAGATAATATGGAAGTAACGGAATTATAATTTTTCTATCATTGTAAAGAACTGCTCTTGAGCAGTAGGATTTTGGCATCACTACATTTTATTTAAGTCTTCAGTTTAGAATCCTGTCTTCGTAAATTCTTCATCCCGTGGGCTGTTTCTGACCATTTAAATACTACAATAGTGTTTTATCCTGTGAAAACCAAAGCCTTTTGTCAGCTTGAAAGGTACATTGAGGATATTAATAGAGGATGACAGATGATTAGTTTAGTTGGGTAAGTTTTTTTCCAGATCTCTGTCTCTTTTCCAGATCTCAGTGCCTGGCTGACCTCATGGTGAAAAGTTTCTCCTTATATCCAGTTGGAACCTCCTTTGTTTCAAATTATGCCCATTCTCCTGCCACACACCAGTGAGAAGAACCTGGCTCTGTCCAGTTATCAAAACCTCCTTGTAGTTGCTGGATACTTTCTACCAACTCCCCCCACAGCCTTTCCTTCTCCAGGTTGAACAAGGTCAGGTCCCTCAGTCCCTCCTCACAGAGCGAATGCTCCAGCCCCCTCATAGTATTTGTGACCCTCTGTTGAACTTGCTCCACTTTATCAGTGTCTCTCTTGCATTGCGGAGGCCAAAGGCCAAACCTGGACACAATATTCTAGGTACAGTGTAATGAGTGCTGAGCTGAGGGGGACAGTCACTTCCCTTGCTTTGCTAGCTGTGCCTCTGTTCATGCAGCCCAGGAGGCTGTTGCCCTTCTTGGCTACCAGAGCACACTGCTGGCTCACCTTCACCTTGCTGTCTGTCTGCCAAGAGCCCCAGAGCCTTTTCTGCAGAGCTGCTCCCCAGCCGGTCAGCTCCCAGCCTGTATCATTGCAAGGGGCTTTTCCTTCACAGGTACACAACTCTGCATCTGCATTTGCCGAAATTTATGTGTCTCCTGTCAGCCCATTTCTCCAGCCTGCCTGGGTCCCTCTGAATGGGGTCTGTCCTCACTCATACAATCTTCTTCCCCAATTTGTTATTGTCTTTCTGCATTCTTTTTTATTATTATTCTTTATCCTTTGTTGTTTTTTCCTTTGTTGTTTTTTCCTTTTTGGACAGCACAGTGGTTAATCATTAATAACAAAATGTATTCCTTTATTTCTGAAGGCTACCACCTTATAATTAAAAGAAAAATTCTGTAAAGTTGTTTATAGTACAGCAGCTGTTATAACATTGTCATTGAAACATCCATCTTCCTTTTAAATGCTACCTTCATATTGTCAGTCACAGGACGTGCTAGTTAATGTTGCTCTAACTTCAAAGCTGTTAGCCAGCCATTTTAAATAGTTCCATTTTAAATAACATGGGCTTTAATTGTGTGATTATAACCACCTACTGAAAAGTTTTAAGCTTTGTGCTTTCTTTCTCTCGTTTGTTGAACATCAGATTTTGGAAGGCTATTACAATTGTTTGCTATGATTCAAGAAGAGAATATGCAATTTATGTTGTTCTAATCATTGTTCTAGGAATTTGTTTTACATCGTGTTTTTATTTTATTCTTTCATTTTGCAACTTTACTTACCAGTACAGATGTGCCAGTATTTGAACCCATTCTTGGGAAAACATGAATGGGACATTATGAACATTCAAACCATGATAACTTGAACATAGGTTCATCCTCACCAAAAAAAAAAAAATAACACTCCTTCTGTTTATAATCATGTTGCTTCCTATTTTTTCTTTAGGTCATTTCTATCGCATAGAAGGACAAAAGGATTACCTGCTTTGTGGCAATAGCTCAGATGCAGGGTAAGGTACAATGAAAATTACATACTACCTGTCTAATCAAAATGTAAAAAATATCACTCTAAACTTAAAAAGCTAATTTACTTACCTAACTTCACATTCAATAATATGTGGTCATGGTTCATAGTAAGTAAACACTTGAATGAGTAAAAATGTTAAATAAGAAAATACTTCACTCTAAATTTCTTTTAAAATCTCTAATGCAACTAGAAAATTCTATTTCAGCAGGTAGATGTTGCATTCTCAATGACTTAAGAACATACTTCTTTATCATGGGTTTCATGCCATTTCTCATCCCTAAAATAGTCATGGGGCACTGGGACTTATGACCAGCTTTTGAGAAGACATCTTCAGGATTCTTGTCTGTGGACTGCATGCATGATGCTGTCTTGCTCTCTCTTTGTGACATTTATTTGTAATAAAATCACATAATTCTATGTTCTAATGATCTCTCAGTCCACTCCTAGGTTTTGTTTGGTTATGTCTATAAAACTGGTATACTTAAATCTTTTTTTTTGTAAACATTTTGTCTCTATATGTAAGTAACTATCAGATAATGTTGTGTGTGTGTAAATACGCATCAAATATACACACGCATATATGAAAAGAAATCTTTATACTGTCTTTCTATGGAGGTTTTGGAGGCAAGAACCTCTTCTACCTTTCAAGAATGGAATCATAACTGAAACAGTGTGCCTATAGTTGATACCAAGATTGCATCAACTACTATCAAAACTGATGTACAGTTTCAGGAGATAAAAGTATTGCTATGACAGTTATTTGCTGTTGAGGAATTGGTAGAACTTAATTTGACTTGAGTAAACCAAAAACCTGAAGAAACCAAGAAATTTTGTATGCCAACTCTGTTGACAGACAAAATTGAGCATAAAATGTGCATACAGGATTTCTTATTTTTGCATGGAAGTATTCACCTTGTAGAATCTCTGTGTTAAGTAAATATATTGTTTCCATTGAAGAGGTATCTGCAGAAGTAATACCAAACTGTTGGGAATAAGTTTTATTTTGTGTATAATGGTGAAAGAAGGTAGGAAGAGAGATTTGCATTTACTTGGTTGGTCTTTTCTGGCTTATTTTAAAGAACATTCTTTTCATTTCCTCACTAATTTCTAAAATGTTGTAAGCCACAAATCAGAGAATCATAGAATCATAGAATGGCTAGAGTTGGAAGAGACCTGTTGGAAGAGACCAGTTGGAAGACCATCTAGTTCCAACCCCCTGCCATGGGCAGGGACACCTTCCACTACACCAGGTTGCTCAAAGCCCCATCCAGCCTGGCCTTGAACTCTTCCAGGGATGGGGCATCCACAACTTCTCTGGGCAACCTGTGCCAGCGTCTCAGCAGCCTCACAATCAAGAATTTTGTTCTAATTTCTAGTCTAAATCTACCCTCTTTCATTTGAAAACCATTACCCCTCGTCCTATCGCTACACTCCCTGATGAAGGGTCCATCTCCACCTTTTCTGTAGGCCCCCTTTAGGTACTGGAAGGGTGCTATAAGGTCTTCCCAGAGACCTCCTCTTCTCCAGGCTGAACAATGCCAGCTCTCTCAGCCCATCTTCATAGGAGAGGTGCTCCAGCCCTCTGATCATCTTTGTGGCTCTTCTCTGGACTCACTCCAACAGGTCTATGTTCTTCTTATGTTGGGGGCCCCAGCGCTGGACACAGTGCTCCAGGTGGCACAGCTCCACAGTGCTCTGGATGGCATCCCTTCCCTCCAGCACGTTGACTGCACGCACAGTGTGGTGTCATTGGGAAACTTGCTGATGGTGCACTTAATCCAGCTGTCTACGTTGCCGACAGCACCAGTGCCAGTACCGACCTCTGAGGAACACCACTCATCGCTGGGCTCCACTTGGACATTGAGCCATTGACTGCAACTCTTTGGGTGTGGCCATCCAACCAATTCCTTATGCACTGAGTGGTCCATCTGTCAAATCCACGTCTCTCCCAATTTAGAGACAAAGATGTTGTGTGGGACAGTGTCAAATGCTTTGCACAAGTCCAGGTAGTTCATATCAGTTGCTCTTCCCTTACCCACCAACGCTGTAACGCCATCGTAGAAGGCCACCAAATTTGCCAGGCACGATTTTCCCTTAGTGAAGCCATGTTGGCTGTCACCAATCACCTCTTCTTTTTCCCTGTGCCTTAGCATAGTTTCCAGGAGGATCTGCTCCATGATCTTGCCGGGCACAGAAGTGAAATGACTTGCCTGTTGTTCCCTGGGTCTTCCTTTTTTCCCTTAATAGCAGCCTCCTTCACAGGTTAGATCTAATGAACCTTCATTAGAAGCTCAAGGTACAATAATTTAAAAATAATTTTAGTCTTATATGATTATTTTTCTTAATATGCATTGCTTTACTTTTACTTTTCTTTTTCTTTTTCTTTCTTTTCCTCCTAGTAAATGTCCGGAAGAGTTTATCTGTGTAAAAGCTGGTAGAAACCCCAACTATGGATATACTAGCTTTGACACATTCAGTTGGGCTTTCTTGTCACTATTTCGACTGATGACACAGGACTTCTGGGAAAATCTTTATCGGCTGGTGAGTGTATAGTAAAAATTGTGGTTAGTGTCTTACTGGCCCCAAATCGAACATGGAATAGGCCATTCATATTTACGTTATAGAGCATTGCTAATATTAGCAATTGAAAATTAAGAGTATTTATGAAAGGAAGTGAATGGAGTTGCAGGATTAAGCGGACATGGGCACTTACTACGGAATCTACCATGATCTCTGAAGAGGCACATGAAGGTTTTTTTGATCCCTTATTTAATTGTTACAGTGTATATTTCATTTTGCGCGTCACAGTAAGATCTTATTTTCAAAAACTTTAATATTGAGTTTAAATTGTAAAAATACTCTGACATCAAAATCTGAATCTTGATTTCTGTACTTTGAATCATATTTTTGATAACTAAGTTTGCAGGTCTTGATATAAATTACTTTTCATACCATACCTTTTCATTATATAGTGTGTGAAAATCTGTTAATTTTAATGAATATTGTCTTTTAATTATTTAATCAATTGTGCTTCTTTAATTCTTTTGCTTATTTCAAGGGGGAGGAATGCTAATACATGGTAAGCATGCTAAGCATCCAACCTGTGATGTACGATTTACATTAATTACTCTGATCCCACATCCTTTTCAAGATTATTAGGCATTAAAAGAGGTTTGTCTCAAAGCAGCACGATCCTTAAACGTGTTTTTCACATACATGAACGTTCCCTGTATTTTGATTACTTTGTAATTAAGAAGGCTTGTATGAACTTGTTACGGAAGGAAGAACAACTCAATAGTTTTGCACTTTTCAAATTCAGTAAATGCTTGTGAACCGCAGAACTGATGCATGTCTCACCAGATGGATCATTTCTCTTCTTCTCCTATAGACGCTACGAGCTGCTGGCAAAACATACATGATATTTTTTGTTCTGGTCATTTTTCTGGGTTCCTTCTATTTGATTAACTTGATTTTGGCTGTGGTTGCCATGGCCTATGAAGAACAAAATCAAGCAACTATGGTTGAAGCAGAACAGAGGGAGGCAGACTTGCAGCAGATGCTTGAACAGCTGAGGAAGCAGCAAGAAGAAGCTCAGGTATTTTCTAACAAGAGTTTGAGCTTTAGTATATTCCCTTGCATGCTATTCATTCAAAATAAAACCAATAATTAAATAAACATATTTTTAAAAAGCCATTCTTTTACATACCTCACAAGTACTTTAGACTGCTTTCTCTATGGCTTTTTATTGCTTTTTAAATGTATAATGTTTAAAGTGTTAATGAATTTCTAAACTGAGAACAAAAAGTACTCCCCAAATCAGAATAATAGTTTTTAAATAAGTATTTCTTACCTAGGGGTGGTATCTAGTAACCTGTCATGATGATTTTCCAAATTTTCAGCTTAGAAATAGTTGCAATACTTGTGAAATACTTGTCAGGCCTTGATTAGAGTTTAAAATATTTTTATCCATAGAATCCTGACTAATTTTTGCTACTGAAAGTAGTACCCCAAAGTTTTTTCCTTAGAGCAGCTTAAGGAAGCTGTTACTTTCAGTAACAGTTAAAAGTAGTTTACTAAATTGATATAGACTAAACTATGACTCTGTTTAGCTCTTTTGTTTGCAATTGCATTCACTCTAATTAAGGCATTTATTAATTTTCAAGTATTTTCTAATGAATTTTGTGGTAGAATGCTGTTCACAATGCAGGCTGACTCTGATATAGATGCAAAGTAGAACTCTGTTCAAACAGCAACTTTCATAACTGCCCATTGCAGTATTTCATTTGCACAAATCCATCTAGGCTTTTGTCACCCATCTAGAAGTAATTTGATGTAAATCTTAGAAAGAAGGACTATAGCTTTCTTTAAAAAATGGTGTGATTTGTAAAGCATCACATTAAATAATTGCTGTGGCAGGCAATAGCAGCAGCTGTAGCAGAGATGACCGAGTACAGTGGTGAAAGTGGGATTGGTGGGCCCTCAGATAGTTCTTCAGAAGCATCCAAGCTTAGCTCAAAAAGTGCCAAAGAAAGGAGAAACAGAAGGAAGAAAAGAAGGCAGAGGGAGCTCTCGGGAGAAGAGGATGACATGAAGGATGAAAAGCTTCCAAAATCTGAATCAGATGGCAGTATTGGAAGGAAAGCTTTCCGTTTTTCTTTCGATGGAAACAGACTTGCTTATGGGAAGCCGTTCACATCACCCCACCAGGTACTGTGAATAGTGCAGTTGTTATTTTGGGGGGTTGTGAGATAACTGTAATATCCAACAAACTTCACTGCAACTTTGCAAAGTGATACAACCAAGGAAAAATAATGTTGCATTATTTTATATACTGACTTACTGTGGGTACTAGTCTCTAATACCTAAACAAGTGTTTTGATCTCTCTCATTTTATTGTTTAGGATCTGATGGGTCTTAAAATGCAGCATTGCATTTTCCTGGTTAATTTGAAATAGAAATCCCTTTTTAATTCATAAAAGGAAATTTTAAGTATAATGTATCACTGTAGAAGACTAAGGGTGTTGGTATGTTTTAACATAATGCATGATCTATGTGGATTATAAGAATTTCTAGAAGTTTTGACTTTTCTCTTTAATACAAAGATGGAAACTACTAGGCCTTATGTATATATTTTTTTTTCTGTCCAGTAATTTTTTTAGGTATATTATACATTTACCCATTCAGATGACTCTCATCTCTAGTGCACGTCTGAAATCTACCTAAGGCACTGTATTAAAAATAGCACTGACAGATTCCTGGGGAATTTAAATAATTATTTTTTTGATACATAGACATGCATTTTGTATATTTAAAATCTTCAGCCGGTCATTTTGTTTATGTTTCCTTTGCAGTCTTTACTGAGTGTTCGTGGCTCCCTGTTTTCTCCCAGACGTAGTAGCAGAACAAGTCTTTTCAGTTTTAGAGAATACGGAAGAGAGATAGGATCTGAAAATGACTTTGCTGATGATGAGCACAGCACATTTGAGGATAATGGGAGCAGAAGAGGTTCTCTCTTTTTGCCGCGCAGACATGGTGAACGGCGCAGTAGTAACATTAGTCAGGCTAGTAGACCATCAAGAAGGCTGACAGTGTTTCCAGTGAATGGGAAGATGCAGAGCACTGTGGATTGCAATGGGGTAGTTTCCTTAGTGGATGGACCACCAGGTCTGTTGTCGCCTACTGGACAGCTTCTCCCAGAGGTGATAATAGATAAACCGACAACTGATGACAATGTAAGAAAGTTTTAAATTACTTCAGGTTTCATGACCTTTCTTTATTGCACCAGACAATGTTTTAATGGAATGAAATGCTTTGAAAATGGTTGAGAAGTTGTGAATGCTTTTGCGTATCTTGCTGTAATGAAATGAATTTTGCGGTGATTCACTTAACAAGTGAGAGGGTGAAGCATGAAAAGAGAACAAAGTAGCACATTTTTATATACCTGCAGAGCAAGGATATGCATGAACCTGCATAGTAAATCAAATGAGTAATGTTCCATCGCTAAATCTGGTTTAGAACTCAAAATAGAGTGCTCAGCTTTCTAAACATTCTGCATATTATTATTTTGGTTTGATATTTTTCTTTCTTTATGGTTTTAGCCTCCTTTTAAATGTATTTCCTAATTCTCTATCAGTAATCTGCTGGTTTTGCTTTTTTCCCTTGTCCGTGTATTTGGTATTGTGCAAATGTAGCATAGCCTTTAAGAAGCTCTGAAGGCTTTCTTTCTCCTGGGTCTCAGAGACGATCTGAGTTTCTCACTACCTAGGATCAGAGTATAATTAAAAAAAAAAAACCATACATGCAAATTCATCCATTTCTCCCTCTGGTAATTTTTCCTTTTTCCCTCAGTCTGCTTTAGGAATGGAGCAGAGGGGTCTGTTGCATTTTTTTTCCTAGAAACTTTCTTTTAACGAAACAAAGGTTTTTTTATACAGGTCACAGCATGTGAAAGTACATCAGCCAGATTCCTTACAGTTATCAGCCAGACTCCTTACAGTTATAATCTTCTTGCAGTTTATTATACTTTCATTTTCATGAAAAATTTACTGAAAAAAAATCTACTCATCCTCATACATTCAAAACTTCCTTATAATTGAGGTGCCTTCAATGATATAACTATAGCACAGCTTTCATTTTTTTAATAAAATACTTTTAAAAAAAAAGACTTGTTTTGTTTCTTCAGTTGAAATTCATAAAATAAATCAGAGATGATAGCTGTTCAATGTAAAAGATATCCTTTAAATTAGTTTTGAATGGGTATAAAGATCGAGACTGGTCTATAAAAATTACTTCTAGAGAATAATTGTTATTACAAAAGAATTCCTAGCATAAATCATATATTGTAAGTATCTTGTCATTGAACTATTTTAGAATTGAAATATTGGTAGAGAAAGCATGGAACTGGGACCTGGGAATTTTTCCGATTCCAGTGCTGCAACAGTCTTGGCCATAGCCAAGGAAGCAAAACTCCTCCAAAATTTCTGTGTGTCTAATGTGGAGTTAATAGTAGTTAAGTATAATGCAATGGTAACCTGGGAAGTAAATATATATATATATTTACTATTTTATAAGTATTGACAATATTCAGAAGTATAACATGAAAATAGCTATTTAAAAAAATACTATGCTTATGTTATATGTGTAATGGAAAACAAATCTGATGTAACAGCTCTAAAATAAAAAGTTTTATATATTATGAATTCATTGAAACTGAAGAGTCTTTCTGATGCCTGTTTTGCAGTATTTCTAAAGTTGAATATTTACACCCCTCTTTTTTTTCATAGAGCACTACTACAGAAATAGAAATAAAAAAGAGGCGTACAAGTTCATATCAAATACCAGTGGAATTGCTGGAGGATCCCAATTTAAGGCAAAGAGCCATGAGTATAGCTGGCATTATCACAAATACAATGGAAGGTGTGTTATAACTGTGGATGCGTGAACATTCTTGACATAGTCTTAGGCTTGCTTGAAGGTATTATATCACAGTGCAAATACAGAAGACAAGAAATATGTAGCCATTGCAAATACGTAAACTGGATAATAGAACAAAAGTGCATGTACATAGTGAAAAAAAGAAATGAAGGAATCTGATAAGCAGGCTAAACCGAGAAACACATCCTAATTAGAATAGATAATGTGTATTTGTTTTCACATATTCAGTTATTCATGTTTAGAAATAGTTATTGGAAGAAATGCCTTGTGATAAATTTTCCACTAACTATACTGTAAAAATGTTACAGAAAATTAAAAGTCAGGCCTTATTTAATAAGGAGAAGGAAATTTGTGGTAGGATTATTTGGAACAGTGAAATTACTAGTGAAATTCTTGAAAAAGCTTGAATAGTTTTCAAAAACCTATTCATGGTGAAATTAATCTTATTTTTCTGGAAAATAAATAATTAGACATTAGAGAGGACTGTGAAGTTGGAAGTTTTACTGAGAAAACTGTCCCTAAATGTAAGCATAAATAGTTTGGGGTTTTTTTTAAAATAAGCTCATATGATATTAAAAATAGACAACTTTATCAATTATTAGCTCAACACTCTTGAGTTTTTTCTTCTAGGCTTCTAAAACCTTTTCAGTCAGCAACAAGAAGTTAAGGTTCTGGAATTCTGAGGAGGTTTCTCCAAACATCCTTAAGGGTTCCAGGGATAAAGATTAAAGCCTGAAAAAGCAGATAAAAATTCATCTTCACTTTCTGCAAAACTTGTTCATTATACATTTCTCTTTTTCCCAGAACTTGAAGAATCAAGGCAAAAATGTCCACCTTGCTGGTATAAGTTTGCCCACACTTTCTTAATTTGGAATTGTTGGGAGCCCTGGTTAAAAATAAAGAATGTAGTTGAATTTATTGTAATGGATCCACTTGTTGATCTGGCTATCACTGTTTGCATAATTTTAAACACACTGTTTATGGCCATGGAACATTATCCAATGACTACCAATTTCAATAATGTACTTAAAATAGGAAATCAGGTAAGTTCATCAAACTATATAATTTAATACAGTTGGAACTTGTTTTCTCTTTGAAATAGAATTACTTTTATTATTTTTATTATCATCCCGTAAAATAGATATTAAAGGTTTAATTGTACTAAAAATAGTGTAAAAATACCATTTGAGGTATGTTGTATTTGAGTTTGATTTCTGTATTAAAATTTCTGCAAACAGAGTTTTCAGCTACCAGAGTTTGAATGACAGAAAACCAAAAGAAATCTTACTTGGTTTTGTTTAGTATTGCAAAAAAAAAGTAGAAGCCAAATTAGATCCTTTCTGCTGTATCATTGATAACACAAGAAGGGTTGGATGTTATTTTTTATTATTATTTTGCAATGCTATTTTTTTTGTTATTTTTGTATTTCCGTGAAGAATGTTCCTTTGATTGGCCCATAAGAATTTAGAAGGCAAAGAATGTGTGACTTATTCCAAGAGTGTCTGTTGATACAGTTGGGTTTTGTTCCCTAGTGGGCAGAGTCTGTAGGTCGAGTGCGGGGTGGTTACTTGGCTTGTTTTATAATGGCAATAATACAGGTAATTTCATCTGCTATACTTCTTAACCTATGCTTATTGTAAGTGGTAATTCTGGTGATTGCGATGGAGCAAAATAATAAAACAATTCAGTTATTAGAATATATGAAATTCTAGTACATTTTGGGAACATATTCATGTTTAAGTCCAGAGTTGTTAATGTGTCAACATTTAAATTGTATGCTTATATTTTTAGCCAGTACAGACATAGTTCAATGTTCTCCTCTTAACCTAGAGTCAGAGATCATTGTCTGTGGAAGATAATCATGTGATGTTGCTGTTGAAAATAGATTCAGGATGTATTTGAGGAAAAAGACAGGAAACATGAATAGGTGAGGATCAATAGCTATTCAGAGGGTTGTCTTGTGATCATGCCTGTGTGTTTCACTTAGAAAACACCACCATTTTTTCCTTGAATGCATAATGATGTAGCTTAATATTAATCTGATTTTGAGCTGTGTAAGCGTTCCTTCATGCTGATAAGAATTTGTGTTCACTCCCGGTCAGCTAAAATGCCACTATAATACAGGTGTAGTTTCAGCAGTTTATTTCTTGCTTTTTGAACTGTGCAGCACTATCTTTTAAAGACTCAAATGCTCCTGATTTTTTTAGAATTTGTTCATCTTTCTAGTAAAAGATAATAAATTATGCAGTTCTGTAGATACTGGTGGTCATACATCTATACTAAATACAATGAATTTACTCCCTTTTCAGAGGCATTGTTTGCCTTCTGCTTCAAAAGGCATCAGAGGCATTTAGAGGCAGAAAGGAGTTTTACTTCAAACATGAGCGTCGGCATAATTCACCTTTTTTTTTTTGGCAGCTAGAGAGAGAAGATATGCTTACTGTGTCTTTGAGTTCTCATGAAGACTTCATTTAATAGTACATCACTCTCCAATTTATGACCAATTCATATTTTTCCACACGCCTTTGTTAAAGCAGCCTCTGTTGTGGCAAGACCAACTGTTATTATCTTGCTGAGGAATCACAGAATGGTCAGGGTTGGAAGGGACCTCTGGAGATCATCTAGTCCAACCCCCCCGCCAGAGCAGGGTCACCTGCAGCAAGTTGCACAGGACGGCGTCCAGGCGGGTTTTGAATGTCTCCAGAGTGGGAGACTCCACAACCTCTCTGGGCAGCCTGTTCCAGTGCTCTGCCACCCTCAAAGTAAAGAAGTTCCTCCTCAAGTTAAGATGGAACTTCCTATGTTCAAGTTTGTGCCCATTACCCCTCGTCCTATCAATGGGCACCACTGAAAAAAGA